>JANVCC010000081.1:3498394-3590135 GCA_025345505.1 Todiramphus chloris collaris | reverse complement strand
GATTACGAAGACGAGTTGCCAAAGCACTCCTTCGTGAACCACTACATGAGCGACCCCACGTACTACAACTCGTGGAAGCGGCAGCAGAAAGGGGTGAAGCACCCAGCATCCTACAGATACGAGGAGTGCGCGGCCAGCGAGGCAGAACCCTATTTCCAGACTGTCATCACGACACAGAGCTCAGGAGGGGTGTACACCCCGACGGGCCAGCCCGCGCCTGGCTCCCGGACTCCAGTGACAGGGTTCTCCTCCTTCGTCTGAGACAGGGCTGGAGGATCCGGCCGACCCGCCGGTGGCACTCGGGGGGTACCCGTGGCAGTGACTGTGTGTGCGTGACCGGTGCGGTGAACTGTGGGTAACTTCTCTATCAGGGTAGAAACGGATGGGAACACGGATGAGGCTGGGGTGTTTTGGGTTGCTTTTTTTTGGTTTTTGTTTTGTTTTTTCTTTTCTGAAGACAATCAATCCTGAAAACACGGAGCTGAACTAGCTGAACCTTTGTTTAAAAAAAAAAAAAAGAAAAAGGGAAAAAAAAAAAAGGAATTCTGAAAAGTGATGATTTTAACCACTTGTGAATAGTAGGGGTTTTTTAACCGCTTTTTGTAACACTGCTTCAGGAAGCAGCTCCCAGGCCCTTCTCTTCCCTCTTTCTTTCTCCCCCCTTGCTCTTGTCCCCTCATTCCCAAACAAGGAGGTGAATTCCCCAGATGCAACGAGTGACTTTGTGATGTGATTTGAAGAGAAAACATAAAACCTCCCAGGGTCCTTTTCCTTTCTTGTTCTTTTATCTTTTTTTATTCTATTTTTTAATTTTATTTTTTTATTTTACTTTTCCTTGTCACCAAGGTCAAGTAAGAAAACATAGAAAAGGGACAAATTTCGATGTGAAAAGCAGACCCCTCCTCTCTCCTCTTATTGCTACTCCCCAGGTTAGGAGCCCTGGCTGATCAGCTTAGGCTCACTACTGGTGTATTTATACTGAATTGCTGAGCTGTTTCTTTCTTGTTCAAATGGGACCTGCTGCATTCTTTAAATATTCCAACTCCAGGGCCTTTGGAAGAGGTGATGGCTCAAAAGAGCCCCGTAGGCAGCAGCGGGTGAGGCAAGTGGGAAGAATTCAGATGCAAGGTCATTTTATTTTTGGTGCGGCTCTAATCCTCCGCCATGGACTGCATGTGCCATTTGAATTGACCGCTTTTTAAGAGTCAAAGGACACAACCCAGCAAGCCAGAGGAATCTTTCAATTAAGATTGCAGTGACAAGCTAGAGAGTCTGCTAATTGATGAGGTTTTTGATCATCAAAGTTCTCCTGCCCTGTCAATAGAAGCTGAGCATCCTTTCTCACCCAGACTCTGCAGTGCTGCTTACTGGTCTATAAAAAAGTACACGGTAGTTGAGTTTGTTTGATTTTATTTTTTTTAGTACAAAGACACATCACACAGATTTGGGTGAGTTTTGGTGTCCACAGGTGCCTTTTATTGATTCTTCAGCTTCCTATCTGGGAGAAGCAACAAAGTGTCTCCAAATAAAGCTAACCAGGGTTTTCAAGCATTAAGGGTCATGAATTACCTTGTGCACGTTTACAGTCTGCTTTGTGCACTTGAAGCTACAGCCTTTGGAAAGAAGAGAGGGGATTTTTAGTTTGTTTTCCATCCTCTTGTATACCTCCCTTTTTGTTTTCATCTTTTCTGTCCTTTTCCTGAGTCTGTCATGTTTAGCAGCAAGTTCTTTACTCACAAGGAAGTTGTCAGGGGTTTAAGGATTCCAAGTCCAGTCCTCAGATCTAGCAACAGTCCCAGATCACCAGACTATTTACCACAAGAGTGTGAAAGATGAATTTGGAAGTAGGCAAGTCCTTGCCACTCCAGCGTCTGGCACTCCAGGTGGGTGTAGGTCAGCCAGAAAATTTGTTGTCCTGCTGCTTGCTAAGGTCCCATCAGGGCATATGTGGGCACTGTTACTACTGCAGATTGTTGTTGTCCTCTCTGGAGAGATGTGGGGCAGCTGTGGCACTGGGTGCTGGGGACTTCAAGGCAGATTGTTCCAACCTGGCATTGATTATGGTGGCTGTCCTTGCTTGTATGGGCTGGTTGGAAGTAGTCTGGTGGCACCTCACCTGAACAGCTGAGGTCCAAGGGCAAAGCTCAGCCCTGCTGTCACCTTTCAGTGCCTCTTGGTCAGGGCAAATGATCTGAGAACTGCTTTTACTCTTCAGCATTGCCTCTGAGCACTGCTGCTCTTGGTGCATACAGGTCTTGAATAGCCTTGGCACTGCATTGCTGTTCTCTCCAAAGGCTCTAGAAAGAAAAAGTTCAAAACCAAAAACTCCAGTGGGTGTGTTTAAGGGCTTTTGAGTTTGGGATAATGATCCACAGCTCATTAGATGGCAAGGGATATGCAAAGACACGAGCTTGAGCCAAAACCCTGTGAGCCATCCCCCGCTCTGCACCTGGATAGGATGTGTGTGGGATGGAGAGGGGGTTCCAAAGAGGGTGACGTGGAGCTTACTGCGAAGAGGAATGCAAAGCAAACAAAAACCCCACTGCCTTCTGTGCACTTTGACTGTTCTCTTAAGCCATATGGACTTTGCTTTAATTACTGAACTGACAAAAATTTGTTTGCAGTCTTGAGTTTTTTGTTCCTTAGACAGAATTCTCTATGTTTCCGATTTGTTTTCTTTCTCCATTGTTATTTCCTGCATCAGATTACATATTTTTAAACACCTTGTTTTTATATACATGTGACGTAGCAATGCAATTGCTGTTGGAACTTTAATGGCGCTTATCCAACAGGTATGAGAGGTAGTGCTACAGGAGGAACCTTTCAAGGACCACTAAGGACTTAGGGATGTTAGCAGAATGTAGATTGACCACCCAAGTGTTTGCTCCAAAGGAAGGCATGGTGCAAATAGCTCCCTATCTCCTGAATATTGCCAGATCTGAATTGGTGTAAGGTGCAGTTACTCCCTGGGGCTGATCTGATACCACATTGATCCTAAAAAAAAAAAAAGCAAGGAAACTGTCAGGAATAAAGGGAATGAATGGGCTTTGTGGCCCCTGCTCCCCTGCAGGACAACATGAGGAGCAGCATGATCTATAGAAGATGAGGAGAAGAGACTATTGCTTTTCTTCTCAGAACCATCTGCAACAAAAAGGCTTGAGCTTGCTGAGGACCTACGGAGTTGTCTTTCTGGCCCTTTTCTTCTGACTGCTGCAAAATTAACAGGTTAGGTGTGATTCCTTTAGGACCTGTTGATCTGAACAAAGGTATTTCTGTTCCATTCCAGTCCACACTGCTTAGTTAAGAGGTTGGCTTATCTTCCATGTGGGTTTATCTCACTTAGGCAGTGGCAGAGCGTGGACGTGCCATGCCCTGCTCACCCCTGAGAGGAGCACAGGATGTGTGTTCTGCTGCCTGGGATCCTGTATAGCTACACACATGATGCCTGCTCCTTCTTGTTAACATGCTGTACTTGTAAAATATGATTAATGGGTAGGTTTTATTTACCTCAGATATCAGGTAAATTGTTCTATCTGGAAGGAAAGCCTCCATCAGTTAGTAAGAAAGCTCTATTTCATAGCTGTAATCTTTGGGAATTGCAGCCTTGAAATACAGCTTTTAAACATTAGTTGTGTTACAACAACTTCACCCATCAAATCCATTTCTGTTTCCATCTTCCTGTTTACAACAGTCTTGAGAAATGAAGGCTTATATTTAAAACACTTTCTTAGGGTATTTTATTCTTATTTATTTATTTACTTCCCCATGTTTCTCAGGTCCCTTGGTGGCTGTTACTAAAAAATAAAAACAACATCGTGAAATGACCGAGGGAGACATTTTAGGGAACGGCTTAATAGGAGCTCATTTTTCATGCAATAACCATGGAAATATCCAGTTTCCTACAGGGAAAGTCTTCACCTCCCTCCCAGGGCTGAGGTGACACCAGTCACCACTGTCAGCAATGCTCTCACTGCTCCCAACATCATCAAAGCTCAAGTGTCCCTATCCTAAATGACTTGCAAAAGCCCATGTAAGTGAAGAAGCTGTGCACTGTTCCAGCCCACTCTAAAGTGGAGCGTTTGATCCCCCAGAAGTCCATATCACACGTGGTGTGACCCCTACCATCATCCACACCCTTGGGTGGAGTATTTTCCATTCCCATCTTTGGACGGTCAGATGCACGCCCGGTGCTGCTGGGGTGGGAGTGACAGCGGTGAGAAGGGACAGGAGAGGGCACTGTTCTACAGGCTCTTTTTCCCCATCCTGAGAATCACCCTTGTGAAACCCTTCATGGGGAAGGCAGGGAGAAGCAAGAGCACACAAAGCAGAAGGGTTTCATCAACATTTACTAAAGGAATCACACTGCAGCCAGTGATCCCACTTTTGGAAGCAGTTGGCATTACTGAAGAGAAGAAAGCAAGCTATACAGAAGAAGAAACTAATCCATTACCCCAAAGAATTTAACCCCCCCCCCCCTTCATTTTGAGTGTTAAAACCAGTGATGCTTTACAGATGGGCCAGGATCTCATCTGTCCTGCTTATATCCAGGTCTTTGCCAGAAGCTGCTGTAGCAATTGTTTAGAATAAATATTCAAGTCTGTCTTGAAAGGAGGATACATTTATTATCCTTGTCATTGCTTCCCTCGAGAAATCCATTAGGTCATCCAAAGATTATCCAATCTGCTCTCCAGAAAGGGAGGAGAGGTAATTTTTTATACATACAGATCACTGGTGTCTTCTCCACTTGCTGTTTTCAGATAAGCAGGGCAAGTTGCTTCGGAAAAATCCCTACAGAAAAGGAATTTATGGGGAAACTTAACAAAAAAAAGCCCCAAACAAACCCCCCAAAACCAAACCAAAAAAAAAAAACAAAACAACAACAACAACAAAAAAACCCCAAGAAAGATTATCTTTGGCAGGGCCATTAGAAATCTTGAAGTCCTAGAAACCTTGACATGTACGACTGAATATGATCCCAAGACTGCCTATCTATAGTGATCTCCTTTATCAGTAGCAGGCAGGAGGGCACATGCAATGGGGGGGTTATATCTGGAAAGGAAAAGCCATCACAGAACAGTTTCTGGATGGGCAGGTTGTACTGCCAACAGCTTCATTCAACCTGGAGTTCCTGCTAGTTCAATCACGTTACTTAGGTTGTTTTTATAGGTTTTTGCCAGCATGTTTGGAATTCATACAGTCATGGGGGGAGAGGTATAGAACCATTAAGGCTGGAAAAGGCAAAGTCATTGAGTCAAACTGTAGACCGGAATCCAACCGTAAAGCACCAAGCTGTATCTTGGTGTTGTGTTAACACAAAGCCACGTGCATGATGATGTGGTTGTACAGCATCCATTGCAACCTTCTCGCGACAGTCACCCTTGAATTAGGAGCACATTCACCCCAAGACTGTACATGTGAGCCTTAAGTGGCTCCCCCTGACAAGTCAGGTCTTCAGTTTTTTTGTATTTTTGTATTCTGTTTCTTCCCCCCCACATCTCCACCCCCAGCCCTCCCAGACAAATAAAGCTGGCTTTCACTTTGTGAAGGTATAAAGTTTGCTGCCCCTGCTAGTAGAGAGCCGCCACCGATAAGCACACACGTGACACTTGGGACTGGTGAGGTATGTTTGAACAAGGGGTGAAAAATACCATTGTGACTTGAGATTCAGGCTCTGACTCAGAATTTTATCTTCTCAAAGGTGCCACCTGCCCATTTTAAATGGCCCTGGAGCCTCAAGAGTTGGCAGGAAATTCATTATTTTAAATGCTGTTTGATCACTGTGCACTTTCTTGGGGCTTGTATCACTGCATATAAAGACTGGAATGGGTTACAGAGCTTTATATCAAAGTGTTTTTCCATTGATGTCCAGTTCTCTAGATCTGGGAATGAAACCTTTCTGCTAACTTGACGTGGTGGTGTTCTGCAGGTGGGGCACCTGGGAAGTGCCACCAGTGCTCCCCCCTCGATGTCATTAAGCTCCTGGGAAGTTCTGGGATCTGCAATGGTGCAGTGGGAGCTCTCGGGTAGCAGAAAGATGCAAGGACATGATATTATGGTGCGTTTGTAGCTGATCACTTTGCCACTCTTCGGATGGAGTCCATCCTCTGATTTGGTATCTGCCATCAGTTTAGGGGTAGGACCACCTTACACAGTTGTGTTTGAGTTTACCCTTTGGTGTACTATGGTTATCAGATTGTTGCTTTTTCTTCAGTGTCTCCTTGGGGATTTGCCCTGGATTTTTGTTCCACACCTCTTGTTAGCCTCACCTTCACCACTCCACTATTTTATATGAGAAAGTTACTTCTTCTTTTGCAAACTTGCTTCTAATTAAAAGAACCCTTTTTGAAACATGTGTGTCCTTAGTACTTTTATTTTGGGGGCGGGGGGAATATTTTCCAGCCTCTTCTGTTATTTTAGGCTTGAAGAAGTTTACGGGTGTCTTGCCAGCATGCTCACGAGTTAACAGCTCAGGACGATGAAAATGTAACGGGCTGAAATTCTTCGCTGTTAGTTCTGGACTGTAAAATCTTATAATCCCCTGATGCTTCTTAGCTAAAAAGACACTCTCAAATAGTTTCCACTCAAAACTTGATCAGCCTTAAATATTTTGTTATTTGGCAGTAATAAAGTTTCTCCAGATCCTTAATGCAGGAGAGTTGAAACCCCTTCAGAAATGGAGACTTGTGGGGTACTGTGTTGTATGCCTTCGTTCTCACAAATAATATTCATCCTCTTCTGCAGGGTTGTAGCAGCGGTTAATTGATCGCAGCAAACGTGATGAAGCTGGGGAGGCCAGGCCAGATCCCAGCTGGTGGAAACCAGGGCAGCTTTGTTATTCCAGAGTGGTTGTTGGTGCTTTCCACCAGCTGAGCATCTGGCCTAGAGAAGTAAACTAAACACAGGCAGGTCGGCTACAGCTTTGGTGGGAGAAATGAGGGCGAGAAATCAATGTTTTCCAAGTGGGAGAAGGGAGGGGAAAAAAAAAAAAACCTCAAACTGCTGAGGAAAGAACTCATATTCTTCTGCTCCTGAAAAGGATATTATAAATAATGCAGTGTTGTATAAATACAGGCAGCCTTCTGCGGCTGGTAGCTTGTAATAACCCAGAGGTATCAATGTACCCATTTTGAAGATGAAAATCCTCACGCCGTAGAATTTTGTGAACGAGACATTACTCTACAAAATTGCCATAAGATATAGAAGTGCTTTTTTGAGGTCCTTTGGCTCTGGAGTGTATCATCCTCCTGCTTCAGCCCTTACTCTTCTCAGGACCAGTATCCTCCGCACATGTTTTTGTGGTTAGGCTTGGAGCACAGACATAAACATGGGAGTGGATGGGAAATCTGCCATGGCATTTGTAGCCTAAACAATACCAGAGAAAACAGATTGGCTTCCCGCCCTGCCCTGAACAGCACAAGCAATGGCTTGACTGAATTGAGTAATCTGGGCTTTCATTACTGACCCTTTTCCTGCTATTTGTCTCATTTGTTTCCTCTTCTTCCCCCTGCGTTTTTGCTCCAGGGTTATTTATTTTTCTCCTTGCTCCTTTTATTTGCATTTCTTTTTTTAAGCCTGCCTCTTCTTTTTTTTTTGGTGTGTTTTTTTTTTAAATTATTTTTTCTCTTCTCCTCTCACCAATTATTTTAATTTCAAACCTGCATTTCCCACAAAATGAAAAGGAACTTCATCTGAACGCATGTTTTTTTGGGTTTTTGTTCACTTCCACTGTGCCTCAAGAACAGGAGTCCTTTTGCCCTGCTCTCTGGTTTCCTTGGAAATGCAGGGCACGTCCCTCTAAGCCAAGGCGACGTGGCCACAGACTTCCCAGACCAGTAGATACCTTCATTAAGCAGGCAGTTGGCACGTTCATTGCTGTTCGTTCATGAGTGAGGATAACCCTAAATCAGATGAGTCTGACGTACTAAGTCACTCTGTGAGGTTTTACAAGCCAAATTTCTCAGCAGCGCCGAAACCCCGGTGAAGTCCTTTGCAGAAGTGGAGAACCCGCACCTATAAATGGAAAACTGAGCAAACTGCACGCTGTCGTTGGGTAACGGGGACTGTGTCAGAGGAAGAAGTGACTGATGGCCGTGATGTCATTCAAAGGTACTTCCCTGCGTTGTGCAACTTCTCGGGGGTTTAGTGAGCTATTTCTGCAGAGCCGGCTCAAAGCGACAGTGCACGGAGTGGCAAAGCCATGGGTGTGTTCTTAACCCTGAGCCTTGGTGATGTGAGTTCATGTCAATGCTTGCCCTTTGTACGCTAAACAGGTGGTGCAGGTGAGTTTAAAAGGCAAATCTGGAGGAAAAAAAAGGCTGATCTAGCCTTGAGCCTCGTGCTGAGAGTGAAACATGTGACAGAAGTACCTTGCGAACCCAGCTGACCTCACCACAGCCTCCTTTAGTGGGAGGAAATTAAGGCATAGGCCAACGTTTACCTGTTGGGACCAAGCTGCAGTTTGTGTGACTGGTATCAGTGTGCCCACGTGGCCTTGACTGCAAATGTCCTCAGCATAGGGTAAAGGGGAAACATCTTTCCTCCGAAACAGCAGGATGAGTTATTTTTGGGTCTCTGTAAATTGTCTGTTTTCCAGCACTATCATTCTTACCCTACCAGGGGAACGTGACTGACCTAATTAGAGTCTAATTCCAACAGTACAAGATGCAGCTTGTAAATACAAACTTTTTTTTTTTTTGCTTTTAACTTTGGGTTATTTTTTATATATGCATAAGTGCAACTTATTGGTATAAACACCCCGGAGGTAAGGGGTAAGGAAGGAGCAGGGCAATTGCAGTCATTGGTAAAACTGAACTGTGGAAAATTTGGGATGAAGCAGGGCAAATTTCCTGCAGATTGATTTATTGATACTGTGACTTAACCTGCTGGGAGGCTGTATCCTCTGGGATTAAACCTCATGTAACCTGATGGAAATTAGGAAATGTTTTACCCTCCACCGTGGAAAAGACTGTCAGAGGAAGGACGCAGCATTTCAATCCTTCATCCAGCAAAAACTATCCAGGGTGATCGATGAAGACACTTCCATTGATCTGTCACTGTCTCCACAGCACAGAAGAAATTAAAGAGGTGAGAAAAAGATGCTTGTTTTCAATGAAGCCCATTTCAGGAAGCAAGTGAGGGTTAATCCAACCAGCCAAACACCTGGCTTTAGTTGCTATAGAAAAATCCTCCCAATGAGGTTGAGTGAGAAGCCTCCAGCACTACCTGCTTGGATTCTCCGGAGGGACTGTGCCTGAACATGATCGGGCTGGCTCACATCCAGCACCCGCTGATAGGGAGCCCATGATGCTGAATGAATCATGTGCCAAACGGCTTCATCCCTGCCCTTAAGTCTATGCACAGAACGTACCCAGGAAAAACAACCAGAGCTCAGGCACCAGAGACAGAAACGATGGGCCAAACTCTGCCCTTGGGCAGCGATGCTGCTCTGAGTGCCAGGTCTGTCTGAGCAGAGATCTTGGCTCGAAACTGGATTACACCCACTGGGCTGTTTTTAACATGTGTCCTCGTGAGATAGGGTGGGTTTGGAGGTAAGGGGATTACGGTACAAAGAGCTGTATGTTGCATGTTTAAAGCTGATGTCTTTAGGGCTGTGCGATGATTTTTGTTTGGTTTGGGGTTTTTTTTTTTTCCTGGCTTGACTTCTATCTTGGAAGTGGGTCAGCAGAAATTGAGGTCATTGCTAATGTGGCAATGCCACTTCACTTTCTGGAAAGCACCGGCTGCTTCAGCAAGTGAGCCCGAGCTACCAGCTGGGAAGTGTGAAAAGACAGAGAAGTTCTTCTCCGGTACGATGTGAGATGGGCAAAGGAGAGGCTGTCCTTGGAGGAGCGGGTGTCTGAGTGCATGGGGAGTGCACACAGCACTGTCCCTTCTGTGCTTTCTGCAATTGGTTTTATGCTGCAGCACTGGCTCTGGCTTATAATTTTCCATCCTTGCTCAGAAATTATAGAGGAGTGAAAGGGAGATGGGTTTCAGCTGTCGATGCTTCAGGAGCATTCAACAGCGTTGCTGGCTGAAAGGAGCAACGTGGTGGTTTTGCTCTGCAGAGGTCTCAGAAATACCCAGGTGTGAAGCAATGTGTGTTTTGGGCTTGGTGAGGAGGAAGGTAGAAACGGGTGCCAGCCCTCGGTCATTCCCTGGCTGCTGGAGCTCTTTGAGGAAGTCGTACATCTGGTGCTGTCCCTTTTAGTCCTTTTAAGAGGCTCATTTGAGGGCAAGGTTTGAAAGGAAGAGACAGAAATAAACAGCTTGTGATCACATTTGTGGGACAAGAGGAAGATGAGATGGGACAATCAGTGAATAAAGGCTGTTTTTTAACAAGGCTGACATTTTTCTGTCTGTTAGAAGACTGTTGTGTGTTACAACATGACTTTTTTTCTATAGTGCGTGGAGGAAAGGAAAACCTTTGGGTCTACAATACAAAAGAAAAAGCCTGAGGTGCAGCAGAGCACGTGTCTCTTGTCTTCTACTCACTGGTGTGTGTCCACACAGGGCTTCTCTCCCCTTGGCCTTGTTCAGCCCTACCAGCCAGACAGTGGTAAACTCACCTTGTCTCCAGGGAGGACTCTGTAATTTAATAATTTTGTACCTCTCTCTCTAGGTGCTTTTATAAACAAAAGGAGTTTTCATTTGTCAGCCCTGCTTCTCTGAAGTTCTGCATGAGGTTTAATATCATCTTCTATGCCCCATCAATTCAGTCATTGTTTCCCCAGTTGCTCAAAGATGTATCATCCTATTTTTACAGCTACTGACACCATCAGTGACTATGGCCAGATATCAAAGCTTAGATCCCTTTCTGTTTGTCTTAACCATGGTGACCATCAGCTTTTGAATCCCCACATATCTGCTTTGCTTGACCACCTGTCCCCTCTTGGCAGAGAGGAGAGGAGCGCAGGGTGCTGGCTGCAGCAGAATGGTGCTGTGCCCCAGAATGACAGCAACACAAACACAGGGAAAGTGTCCAATGTACAAAAGCCAAGCACGGCTGCGATAAGGAGCGGTAGATAGCGTGTGAGTTAATAATGAACCAGGATTGTTGCCGGGGTAGCGTGGCAGGAGCCACAGTAGCGCCATGGACCACATGGTAGCCAGGGGATGAGCGTGGGAAGCATGTGGGGTGATGGCTTTGGTGATGTCCAGGACCACTACGGGAGATCCTGCAGTGGGGGAAGCAGGGGTGACACAGAGTTGCCCCTCCTCTCCCTGTGCTATAAGAATATATAGTCTTCCGATAGCACTGTGCATATTGCCAGAGCTTTCACAAGCCTCTTTAGAGTCCCTGGGTTTTCTTATTAACGGGGAAAGCAACAACACTGTGCTGGTGTCAGTAAGAAGGGTGAGGTCAGAGAGGTTGAGGCCATGTCTGCTCATGACCTGGAGGAGGAGGTTCCTTTCAGACCACTCTGAGTCCTGCATAGGTACAGGTCACTAACCCTGGAACCATCACTGGGGCTGTAAACCCTCTCTGTCTTCTGATACATAACTGTGCTCTAGCCCAGGGCATTGAAGAGGTTGCTGGCTGTTGACGTGATTCTTGCCAGTGGGGTTTAATAGCTCTCTCTGAAACATTTCCTATTAAATAAGTTATTATCCAAAATCAGAGGGGGGGGGAAGGTGTTAATTTTGTGAAACAGGTGAAATTAGGAGAAGCACTGATGTCAATGCACAGGCTTCTGCTATTATTTTTCACATGTTTTGGCTCGTTGGCTGAACAAGCACAGTGGGGAGCACTCATCACCCCCCCCTTTTGGTACCACAAGATGGTTTTCCTGGATCACCAGCCCTAGACAGAAAAGAATTGTGTAGCCCAAATGTGGGCAACTTTCTTCCTTTATCCTAGGCAAGGAGCTGGGATGCTGCCAACAGCCTTACCTGCAGCACTGTTGTGTGGTTCACTTACCCACAATCCTAAAACCCTTTACATGTTGCCAGGAAATACGATCTCGAGAGCCTCTGCCTCTGCTTTATCCCTCCTGGGTGCCATTTCAGTGATATTCACCTTAAAAAAAAAAAAAGCCTTGGTAAGTACATTACCATCACATTTGGTCCAAAGGGCTGTGTAAGTAGAAAAGCATCGCTTTAATACATTCAATTTGTATAAAGTGATGTGACAGTGAGTGTTCAGGATCTCCCCACCTGCAGCTCTGAGTCGTGCTAACAGTTTTGGTTGGAAGGTGGACTTTTTGTCAACAATGACGTTCTCAAATGTGTGGAGCTAGGGAGACGATGGTGCTTCGAGAGATGTGAAAAACCCAAACAAAACTCAGGTAAGAAAGGAATTCACAGGAGTTCACCGGCCACACGTGTACCCCATGGATGTGACTTCCAGTGGGGATGCTGCAGAAGCTCTGCTCAGCGACATCCCCACCACCAGCTCTGTGGGGCTCCTGTCACCACGGGGTTACAGAGGAGTGGCAGAGCATGTCACCACTGAGAAGTGCTCCTGATGTGAAATGGGACAGGGTAATGGTGTCACTGTCCCCCCTGCTGCAGCTGTGTGATGGAGCACTGTGGGTTTGATCAGGCTCTGCATCCCATCTTTTCCTTAGAGTGTTATCTCTAGACCAGGAGATCTGTTTTGGACGAACGCGCGATTTCCTTGCATCTGAGGTTGCTGCACAATTTACTTTTGTTAGGGGGTAGCTGATGTCCTTGCTCTCCTCTGATGTCTGGCTTTGCCTCAGTTTCTGTCTGAGAGAGGAGAAAATACTGGACTACAAACCTGCTTCCCACTGAGAAATCTCACCGGCTGTTAGCAGAGGTTATTGGAAAATCAAAGGTATATCATGAGGGGAAAAATACAGCTAATCCTGGCAAGGGAGTTGTTGCCCCAGCACCTGGTTTCTCCTGCCTTTCACTGCAGTTTTTGATGTTCTTCTGGTGTGGGACCCGTGAGGTCGGGGAACTGGCCTCTGGACACAAAGATGAAAATTAATTCCAAGGGTATGTTTGCTTCAAGGTGTCTTAATAGGGGAAAATCCCATAAAATGGAGAATAAGGTTCCTGCTGGAGCGTGCTGCCAGGGTTCAGCTCTCCAGAGCAGCCTGGGCGAGCAGGAATCAGGCACACACCTCCAAAACCCAAAGACGTTGTCCTATCCAAAAAGGTAGCGCTGCCTCTTGGCTCTTCCACGTGGGCGTGGAGGTGATTCTTGGACGCATTGGCAGCTTGGCACCCACTGGATGTGTTTTATGAGGCAAAATAAAAGTTTGGCCAAAGGCAGAAACCACCCCTGACCTGCAGGTGTGGCCACACACAATCCGCGTGCGCTGACCGGCAGGTAATCTCAGAAGCACTTGGGTTTCCTCGAGGCTGAGCGTGCCAAAGGCAGAAGAACGATGCCCGGTGCAGGGGAGCGTGATGTGCCTATGAGGTTTTCAGCTGGGTCTCATCTCCCCTCAGCTGTCAGGGTCTACTGGTGGGCTTGGGGCTGTTGTGGTTTAACCCCAGCCAGCAACTAAGTACCATGCAGCTGCTCGCTCACTCCCGGTGGGATGGGAAGGAGAATCAAAAAAAGTAAAAGTCATGGATTGAGATAAGAACATATTAATAACTAAGATACTATAATAATAATAATAATTGTAATGTAAAGGAATAAAACAACAAAAAGGGGTAGAAATAAACCCAAGAAAAGACAGATGATGATCTGAGCAGCAATGGGCACCTCTTAGCCAATTCCCTCCAGTTTATATACTGGCCATGACGTTCTATGGTATGGAATATCCTCCTGGCTAGTTCAGGTCAGCATGTCCTGGCCATGCTCTCTCCCAGATTCTTGAGCACCTGCTCACTGGCAAAGCAGGGAAACATGAAAAATCCTCGCCTTAGGATAAGCACTACTTAGCAACAACTAAAATATTGGTGTGTTGTCAACATCATCCTCACACTAAATCTAAACCACGGTACCGTACACAGCAGCTACTAGAGAGAAAATCAACTCTATCCCAGCTGACACCAGGACAAGAGGACATGGGAAAGGGGACTGTGCTGGACTGCACAAATGAGGAGACTCGAGGCTCTTCCCAGTGTAATGTGGACAAAGGAGACCATGTCCTGGCCCTCCCACCAGCATGGGGAGCTTGCATATGCTGTAGCTAAACTGGCCAGAGGCTTCGCTGCACAACCTGCTGGTACGGGTAATGCATCTTCCCTGTTTCTCCGGTAGAAAGCAGCCGGTCCCGTGTGAGTGTCTGGGGGGTGGACATGCTGAGCTGCCTAAAGCCAAACAACAAAAGTCACCTTGTGCAGCCCCATGCCTGAGAGCAAGCAGAAAGTCTGGGGCAAAAAAGGAAACGGGGACCCATTCCTAAACACCACGGCTGGGTGGTGCTGGCTGAGCTCCTTGCGAGCGCGATGCTCACCTTGCGAGCAGATCGCTCGCTTCTCAATGCCTCCTGCCCACGTGTCCCATGCCCTGCTGGCTTCCTGGGGCTTGAGCCACAGGCAGGTAATTCAGCAAAACCACTGATGAATCACACAGTGGGATGTCAGGCAGAACTCCCATCGGCTCAGATGTGAGCACAGGTTGTGCCACCACAGAACCGTATCGTTCTCCTCGCCCAGGCTGAGGGCCAGAGGGCTCTGCCTGAGGGTACTGGACTCTTTTCAGCCCTCAACATGTGTTTCCCACTGGGTCTGTCTCTTCCAGGAGGGAAACAGGAGGTGTGGGAGGACAAGATAAATGGGAATGGGAGGGGGAAGCACAAGGGGAGGTATATTTGAGCAGCCAGAAACCCCCCAGGACCTTGGGGCGGGGGTGTGTGGACAGTAGCAGTTCCTTGGCCCTCCCAATTATACCCCTCAATAAAAGCGATCCACCTCTAGGGAGAATTTAAGTGTCAACGTAGAAACACCTTCGTATAATGAATTATATAATGCAGCATACAAAGATTTATGTGCTGCAAACTCATGTAACCAATCATACATGATTTGTTATTTGTTCTGTATATAAACCGCTGCTGTTCAAGCTCACAGGGGTTGGGTTTGCGATTTATCGCCCAACAGCCATTTCTGCAGAACTGAAAGAAAGCAAATCTCTCCACAGTGTGTGTCCCTTGGCTTCCCACAGTGAGGAAAGGACCCTTTCCTGGGAGCCCAGAGGCGGATGGAGGATGGGATGGGATGGGATGGGATGGGATGGGATGGGATGGGATGGGAGCCCAGGGCAAAGATCTCCTTTGCTATCTTTTCCTCTTTTAAAAACTATCCTTCCAGCAGTTTCTAATCTCAAGATGTGTGGGGCTGGGCATTTTATAGAATCATAGAATCCCCAAGGTTGGAAAAGACCTTTAAGATCATCAAGTCCAACCATATCCCAACCCAGGGAGGAACCTTCCCAAGGGTTAAAGTTTGAGCAACCCAGCAAAGGAGGCAACTCCTCCTTCCTGCCCTGTGATCGTGCCTGAGGCTGAAGGTCCGGGGGCAGGGTGGGGGGAAACTCCATAAACCAAGACGGTGGCCACGCAGGAGGTTTGGTGATCTCAGGATAGGCTGGGAGACGAGATGGATCTCTTGCCAAACTTTTCTTTTGTCACTTGGCTGCTCCTCATCGCTTTCCTTACCCTGCTGGTCCTGTAAGTAGAGGCTGGCTCTGCTTCACTGGTGATGGGGAGGAGAACCCAGTGCCAGCAGTGGGGAGGGGCTGGGATGTCACCTGCTCAAGGACACGAATTAGTGCTGGAAACTCGTCCCCTGGTGATACCTTTGGGCTGGTAAAGGGGGGGCTGCAGGGCTCCCTGGGCCCTCCTCCCTGCCAGCTGGAAGGGGAGGAGGAAGCTGGGCTGGGAAGGAAAGAAAATGGAACTTCTTGGGGTTTTTTTTTTGCTTTTCTCAGCAGATCCAAAAGGAGAAGTTTCTTCCTTGGTGTCCCCGGGCTCTGCAAGCCGGGTGATGTCTGAGTCTGCCTGCGTGCTTGTGCCAGCAAGAAGTCCCCGTGTAAATAGTTCTGTTGGCAAAACTGCTTGGGTCACGCAGGGGAACTGCAGCGAGCAGAAACTTTCCTGTTGGCATTTCTGGCCCTGCTCAGCTGCTGCGCTGCGGTGGCTCTACCGCCTGAGCATCACAGGAGGTCTTTGCAAAGGCAAACACACAGACGGGTCCCAGTCGTTCAGAGACCCCTCTTCAGTCATGGTTTTCTGATCTGGGGAGCTAAGTGAGGCCCCAGGATAAAGACCTGAGGTGCCCAGGTATGCAGTGCTCGCCTCGGCCGGGCTGCAGCTTTTTTCAGACCTTGCCTCTTACCAAAACATACCTCAAATCATCACCCCATGCAAACCTGCATTTCTTGCAGGAAGAGAGAGAATCCTCAACAGGTCAGTTGCTGCTCGTCCAGAACTTCAGCTTTGGGTGACAGGAACCAGGCATTTAAGCTGCTCACTGTGCTCGGGATGAAGAATCCTCTCTTTTCATTGCATAAATGCATCTCACATGCTCTTTGCTTGGCAGTTATGGGATGTGGCCCTTCCGGGCCTTCAAGAAGATGGGCATTCCTGGGCCACGACCTCTGCCATTTTTGGGAACTTTCCTGGAGTACCGGCATGTGAGTACCAGTAGCTGCTGCTCCATGGCTGCCTTAGAGTCTGCCTTGTAGCTGGTACTGCTTTTCCCATCCCATGGGCATCAATTTCCTCTGCCGTTGATTCAGTTGGGCAGAAATGATGCTTACAGGTCAGAAGGTCTTCAGACACACAGAGAACATCAAAATTCAGATTGACCCGAATGAGATGTGCTGTGTTTTTCAGCTACTGTGTAATTTATTTGTTTCTCCCTGGATTTCTACCTGCTTCCCAGCAGCTGAAGTTCTGTTGGAAACAAAGAGGGGGGAAAAAAAAAAATACTGGAGAGATGCCTAAGACTGCTGATTTCTGAGAACTGTGTGTTTCTTTGGGCCATCCCCACAAAGAGGCTAAACAAGCCACAGCAATGTTTTATCAATGCTGTTGGGCCAGATTGAGACTAAGCCAGATGAATAAATTTTTAAATAAAATTCAGTTATTACTAAATTACCAAACCTTACCAACTAACTAGGTAGTAGCTGGTCCCGGATAATTGTCTTCAAATGCAGACAGAATGTACCAGCTTCAATGAAAGAGGTGGTTTAGCTTGTGTTTGCTGGGCTCACAGCTTGCACGTGGACTCTTGGTTGATGCATGGTGAGTGTTATGTGTCCCATAAGTTCCATCCTTACGTGTAACATCAGTTGAAACCTTAACGGGAGCAAAGCAAAACAGAAAAGCCATCATCACTCTGGTTCAGTAACTGCAGTGGAACATCTCATGAGGACAAGGCAGTAGCAGCTCTGACTTGTTGAGCTGAAGATAAAGGACACCCTGGGATCTAGTTCTGCCTGCTAGCTCTGCTCGTGCTATAACGATGTACCCTGTCGTACCTTGTCTTTATTTCATTTTTAGCTCAGGTTCACTAGCGTAAGTTGAAAGTGCTGTGCTTTTGGGGCTTTTTTTTTTTAGCTCTCTGCTCTCTTTTTTTTTTTTCCCTCCAGTGCAAATGTTCCCTGAGTGCCTAGATGGCTCCTGAGAACTCTCATGCACACCCCAACCACTGCCACTCACAATGGGTCTGTGGGGTGCCCTGCACTGTCAGCTGTGACCGGCTCTGATCGCTCAGTGCTGGCTAACTGCTCCTTTTTCCTTCTGCAGGGAATCCAGAAATTTGATCAGATGTGCTTTGAAAAGTATGGCAAAATCTGGGGGTGAGTTTCTTCCCGCAGAACAAAAGTGCCTTTTTGGGGTGCTCCACGGCCCCAGAACAGAATGGAGATGTTCCACCGTGTCTCGGCACTGTCACTGCAGCGGTGGCAGCTTGGGAAAATCCAGCTTTGCCACTGGGAAAGTCTCCAGCCATCTCTCCAAGGCTTTTCTCCTGCTGGGAGTTCAGTGCGGTGCAGGGCCGGGATTATGGTAGCGGGTTTGGCGGGGGTCATTTGCTTTCAGAAGCTTTGAAAATAACCTCCACTGCTCAATGTCAAACTGAGCCTCACGCCTTTGAAGCTGCTCTTTCTGTCTGTCTTGAGCAGAAAGCAAGCTGCAGGCTGCCGTGGTGTTTTTCATCTTGCTCCCTGCTTATCCCAGAGCCGGGGCACAAGGTACCTTTCAGCGTGCCTCCCTGCTCCCTGCGCAGCGCTGGGTCTCTTATCCTGCTCCTCCTGAGAACCTCTCAAACCGAAGCAAAATTGTTGTGCAAAAAAAAAAAAAGAATCCTAAGAGACTTCATGAAACCCAGTGCCCTTTTTTTTTTTTTTTTTTTTTTTTTTAAATTTTCTCAATTTTTTTGAAGACAGCAGCTTCCCTCCGCTCTGGCCTTAGGCTCCCTGCCCTTTAGCCCACATCATGGCTTTTAAGTTTTTCTGTCTCTGTTGATCGGAACATGGAGGAGACAGATGAGTTTGTCCCCCCTCATTGCCTTCTAGGCCAGGCAGGGAAATCTCTGTACCCCACAGGTAGGCTATTCAGCGTGGATTTATTGACTCCAGCTACCAGTTGCAGAAGCAGAGCTCAGACAGCCCAAGTGCAGGGGAGCAGTGTCATGGCGAAAGCTGCTTTTATCTAAACCCACACTGCTTTAGCCACTCTCTTAACACCACAGTCGACTTCTGGAAATGTTTATGCTGCCTGTGTTTGCCGTTTTCTTTCTCTTTCTCCTCTTTCACTATGTCATAAAACAGTTTCAGCCTCATCCTTTCAGGTGTTTTGTCAGGGAGGACTCAGCTGGCCCAAACCCTTTGGGCTCCAGCAGTTGATGTCGTGGCTCTGGCCACAGACAAAGGAGGCTGTCTTTGCTCCAACTGACTGTGAGAGATGGACTGACTGTGGGTTTCTCTTGGCTTAGGATTTTTGATGGCAGACAGCCTGTGCTGGCCGTTTTGGACCCCATCCTCATCAAAAATATCCTGGTGAAAGAGTGCTATAGTATTTTTACCAATCGCCGGGTAGGTATCTAGTCCCGTGCTTTGCTCTCCAGTACAGAGCAGACAGCAAGAAAGAGAAAGAAAAAGTTTCTTCTTGGTTTCTGTTCTCCTTCTCTGTGCCCTTCAGCAAATAGTTGCTCTCTGTTGTGCTCCAGTTTATTGATGGTATGAACAACAAAAGACTGCTGGGGAGGTGTAGAGGCCACTCTGGCTGGAGCAGTGGGATGTCAGCCTGGATGTAACTTAGGGCTGATGTCATTTATAATTCTTGCACTTTTGTTTCCATTTCCATTGTTTGCTGGTTGGAGTAGAGCTGATATGACTTTCGGAGCCAAGTCAACACTCCACGGTGTGGGGTTTTGGTATTTCTGTCATGGGGAAGGGGGTCAGAAATCTTCACCCGTTTCCGTGTATCACTGTGTCCCTTCTGCTGTAACATTCTCCCTGTGCAGACCTTCCGTCTGAATGGGATCCTGAAGTCAGCCCTCAATGTGGCTGAAGACGAGACATGGAAAAGGATTCGTACCGTGCTGTCTCCAACCTTCACCAGCGGGAAGCTGAAGGAGGTAAAGCAAGGACCGCTGGTACTTTGCATCAGCATCTGTGGGAGGACTGGACCATTTCTGAATATAGACCTTCCCCTCAAATGGGGAAGTCACTGCAGTTGTCACATCCATTAGCACCTGAGTTGTTGGGTGCCATGCAGCAACATGGGGTGGGAGTCAGGAGAAGGGTATGGGGGATGAAATGGCACGCAAGGTCCTGCAAGCTGAGGCTGTTGGCCCTATGACCTGTATTTTCTTCTTGCTAAGCATATTGCTGAGACCATGGGTGCCCATTTTCCATGCTCTCAGGAGCCATGTTCACTCCCAGATGGAGTGGATGCTTAGCTGGAATGGGAGCCTCGTGTGGATTTTGGGAGAAGAATCTTGCTCAGTCATAGCCACATGAGCTCTGTGGACTGCAATGTCTTGAGGCTTGGAAATGGTACCTCCCCCTTGCCTGTCCTTCTTCCACAAGCCAAAGCCCTGGCCTGTCACAGAACTGACCAGCCTTGTTTGGTGCAGGTGGAAGAGGCAACAGTGCCTTTTGCTTTGGTTTGCATTTCAGATGTTCCCTACCATTAACCACTATGGTGAAAAATTAGTGAAAAACATTGAGAAGAAAGTGGCTAACAATGAGTTCGTGACCACGAAGGAGTGAGTAACTGTGGGGCTGACAGGAAAGAGTCTTCAGCGTGGGCAGGGGGCCATTGTGGAGAGCCTTTTCCACGCTGCAGCACAGATCCCTTGTCAGCTATGGAGGCAATTTCCATACTGGTCATGGGCATGTGTGTTCCTCCGTGTTAAGCTTGCTGTGCTCTGCTCTGCTCAAACGGAGTAACTATGCTCTGTTCCCCATTTAATTTTACTGGTGAGGCATTCTGAGCAAGGCGTAGGGCCTGTTCTAGAAGCCCTGCAAGGTGTGTTATTTTTGGATGTCCTTTGTACAATCTCTTTTACAGATAGAAATCAGAATACAGTCTTTGTTACCCCAAATGGCTGTTCAGTGCTTCCCAACTACAGCCTAGGTTTTTGACACTGAGAAGAACTGGGGGATGAAAGCAATTGAGGAAGCTTGGGAAAATATAATCATAGACTCATAGAATTATAAAAACATCTAGGTTGGAAAAGACCTTCCAGATCATCAAGTCCAACCATTAACCCATAATCACAGTTACTGCTAAATCAGGACTGGACCTACTATGTTAGGACTCTGCATTGAGCCCTGGATTAAAAGAGATTCCCTCTCTCAAGGATTGTTCCTAGATGAGCTCTATGATTGAGTTCATCCCATTCACTCTTGCTTCTTTTCTACCTAGCATTTTTGGAGCCTACAGCATGGATGTGGTGACCAGCACTTCATTCAGTGTGAATGTTGACTCCATGAACAACCCCAGTGACCCTTTTGTCACCAACATTAAGAAATTTCTCCAGTTCAGTTTCCTAAACCCTGTGTTACTATTGATAGGTATGACACAGCTCATCTCATACAGCCTTGAATCAATGTCAGAGGTGGTGACCACCTGCATTTCCTGGTAACTCCCTTAGTAGCTTTGAGTTGTCTTTGCCATGCAGGAGGTGCTCAGCACTTTGCAGGATTAGAGTCACCCTAGCAGATCTGTAGAAACAGTTCCCCATGGAAACCACAGTCAGGATTTTTATAGCCCGTGGGGGTCTTTGCAGCACCCTCCCAGAAGCAGGGACCCTGCTTGCAGAGATGTGATGGAGAGCTCGTCTGTCACAGACGGCTGTGCTTGGTGTGGCGTTGTGGCCATACAGGGCTATATGGAGGAGATCCTTAAGTGTTATTGCATATCAGCCATGCTTAGGTAAAAAGAGGGCTGAAGGCAACAGAAAGCAATTCTGGGGTCAGAGTCCAGATTTACTCCACTCCTTTCTATGCTTTATGTTGCTTTTTAATTTCTTGGGTCCCTTTGAGCTAAAAGATGTTTTTCTTTTATCTCCTTTTAGTTGTGTTCCCCTTCATTACCTCAGTGCTGGAAAAGATGAATGTGACTCTGTTACCCTCAGGTGTCATGGACTTCTTTATGGGTGTCTTCATAAAATTGAAGGAGGAACGAAAAAAGAACAGCAGCATGGTGGGTCCAGTTCAGGAGGCCTTTTCTCTGCACCGTGCTGTCCTCCTGAGTGCAGGAGGAAACTGGTGGCATCTTTAGAATCTGTGGTGTATCACCTCCTGTCCGTAACAGCTCCCAGCTAATCAAACTAGAGGAGGACTTAAAAATATGCCCTGCCTGGCTTCTACATGGAGCAAGTATCAGTATTCATAGAGGGTCTCCAGCCTGAACCTCAGTGTGCACTGAAGCCTCTGGGGCTGTGAATGACGCCAGTGTCTCAGCAGAGAGCTTGTTCTGGACCAGGTTTGCTTTCTCCTCACTCACATCTTCTCTGACTGCCTCTGTTTCTCCCCAGGACCGGGTTGATTTCCTGCAACTCATGATTGATTCACAGAACTCACATGAGAGCTCCAAGTCTGCTGAGACCGACTCGTACAAAAGTATGTCTTGAGATCTGTCCTCCTCTCAGAAGAAAGCATCATAGTTACTCGTGTGGTTAAAGGAAGGAAATAGGAGAGGACTTTAGTCATTAAACCTATGGGAAATTCATAGTCTCGATAGCGAGGCTGTAATGATGATTATCACATGTCAGCCCTATTTTATTACATGCCATTTCCTGGGGTAAATCCAGAGGTCTGTTTGTGCTACAAAGAGCAAATGGAGTGACTATCTCCTTACTCCCATTTCCTATTTTATCTTTTCCGAAGGCCAGCGTTGTTGGCTGTATTTCATGAAGCACACAAAGCACATACACTGCAGGTACCTTGCTCCTCTGTGAGCTCATCTCTGCTCCTCACCCGAGGTAAACTGTTAGATTTAGAAAACAATGGCTCAGCCAAGGCATAGTCCCAGTCCATCAACATAAATCAAGGCAGGATGCTTGTAAACTTTTGAGGGTTTTGCAGGACAGCCTGCACTGCAGGCTGCATCCTGGCAGCGCTCGCACGCTGCTGCAGTACCAGCCTGAATTCCTCTGTTGTCCTTATTGCCACTGCCACATCGTGCTCAGGGCTACTAATCCCTCAGCAGCACAAGGCTTACCTCGTGGCTTGGAGGAGCCGCTGGACATCTCTTCATCTCTAACTATAGAGGCATGTGCCTCTATATTTTTTTGGCTGAGGAGCATGGTCCCAGAAAATAGGAGAAGCTTTTTCAATCAGGCTCAGGCTGCACATACCTTGATTCTGCTCTTGAAGAAAGCAATGTAACACTGCTGATCTTGACAGCATTTTTCTGGCTGTACAACAGTGCTGGCCCACCCCACTGTGGTCCCACGGGGTTAGCTGGCTGTTTCCTTTACCAACTGTTGAGTAGATCTGAATCGTGTTACCTAGATTGGCGAGTGGAATCCAGAATTCCCGAGGGTTAATCACTGTAGTTTTCAGCTTCTTGCATGTGCTTTTATGACTCTTTTCAGCGTTAAGTGATGACGAGATTCTGGCCCAGGCTCTTGTCTTTGTCTTTGCTGGTTATGAGACCACCAGCTCCACCCTCAGCTTCATATCATATAACCTGGCCACCCACCCTGATGTGCAGCAGCAGCTCCAGGATGAGATCGATGCCAACCTGCCCAACAAGGTAAATGAGGGTGGGGAGATCACAGAATGGTACAGGTTGGAAGGGACCTCTGGAGCTCATCTTGTCCAAACCCCCTTCCAAATTGGGGTCACCCAGAGCAAATTGCCCAGTATCATGTTGTCCAGGTGGGTTTGGAATGTCTCCAGAAAGGGAGACTCCACAACTTCTCTGGGCAGCCTGGGCCAGGGCTCTGGCACCCTCACAGCAAAGAAGTTCTTCCTTATGTTGAGATGCTGGGATTGTTCTCACTTGTGCCTTGTAGACCCTGAGTCAAAAGCCAGGTTGGAAACAAAACAGAGTGGAGGAGGTGCTGGTGCTGAGCTTTCCTCTCCTCTGGTCTCTGGTGCCCTACAGGGAAGGTTTTAGTGAGGTTTTGGGCTGGAGGTTCAAGTCTTGCGTTTGCTGCCATCCTGATTCTGCTCCCCAGGCTACTCCCACGTACAACGCCATCACACAGATGGAGTATCTCGATATGGTCGTGAACGAATCCCTCCGGCTCTTCTCTGTAGGAGGCCGGCTGGAGAGAGTCTGTAAGAAGACAGTGGAGCTCAACGGTGTGACTATTCCAAAGGACACGGTGGTCCTGATCCCAGCCCATGTGCTGCATCGTGACCCGGAGTACTGGCCAGACCCGGATGAGTTCAGGCCTGAGAGGTGAGGGCCAGGTCGGGGGAATAGTTGCATACTCAACCTCAGCCCTGGGTGTGGGAAGGGCAGCAAAAGTGGGGAATGAATGATTATAACATTTAAATTGGGCATTTATCATTGTCTGACATCTAGTCCCAGCATTACCGTGAGGGGAGTTTTATGATCTACATCCATAAACTGTGCATGGAATTTAATTAACTGCATTGAAGGGAGCGACAGCGAGAGCAGCTCCCAGCAGCTGTAACACTGAGGGGTTTATGGCCAGATACTAAAACAAGAGCCAATGGGTGACTGGCACAATGCCGTGCAAATCAGCAGTGGAAGGGCAAAGACAGATAGGAAATAAAACTGAATTTTTTCAACTGAAGTTACAAAACAATCCTTGCTTAGGAGTCTCTGTCAGATCCTCCAGTAGCTCCATCCTTACTCTGGTTGCCAAACCAGGCATGAGTAACTGGACAGGAGGTCTTTAGGGAATCACTTGCCTTGCTGGAAGTATATCAGAGGGATGTGCTGGTGTCTTGGTAGTGAGACACTTAGTGCTATGTCTCAGTATGTATGGCTGGGGTTTGTACCTACACCCCATGCACCGCGAATGAAAAGCTTTCTGACTTGAAAACTAACTGATCACTAAGAAGTTGTACTGAAAATGCTCTGTGACAAATTTCTTTGTGAAGCTGATTGTTCTTCCCTGTTTTTCATGATGAGGAGAGGAATGGCTGGTGTGTCTCAAAAGCAACCCTGCCTTTAGTCACGCAGGGGGAGAACGTCTTTGTGCTTGCTCAGTCCTTTGATCTAAAGGGAAGACGTGAAGCTGTAGACCTGTGTGGTTTAGGGTTTGAAATCTGGGTTCAGTTCTTGAGCTGAGAGGGAGTTCTGAGAAAAGAGTAGTTACGAAATCCATTAGCATATTTCAGGTATTCCCTGTTCACCTGATGCACCTGGAGATACACAACCAACTCCAAGCAGCAGGATAAAAGTAGAAGCATAAGGTATCTATTGAGACAGAAATAAGGGACTTAGCTGGGTTCTTCTAATATGCACAGAAACACAAAAAGCTTTTGCCTTCCCAGACCCTTCATCACTTCAGCTCTGAAAGCTGACAAATCCTGGAACTGTAGCTCTTTCTAATTATTTTTTTTTTGGTTGCAATCAGGTTCAGTAAAGAGAACAAGGAGTCTATTGACCCCTACACCTTCCTGCCGTTTGGGGCTGGCCCCAGGAACTGCATAGGAATGAGGTTCGCTCTCCTCATCGTGAAAGTGGCTGTGGTCTTCCTGTTGCAGAACTTCACATTCAGAACCTGCAAAGACACTCCGGTGAGGATATAGCGTGATGTGGTTCATTAGCTGCCCTTCAGTCCCACTGAAATGGCTCTGCACGCTCTCTTTTGCCTGTATCTCAGGACAAAGAGGGAACTGCCTCTCAGGCACACTAAACCCTTCTGTTCCCTGAGGAGTTCAGAGACTGCTAGCTTCAGGACCACTGAAGCTTGCAACCTTGCCTGCAGACTTGGGTTTTATTCCTTCCTGCAGAGATCAGGGAGGAAGATTTCACCGTGGATTAGAGAGGCATAGGGAAGTAACTGTAGTTAAATCTTCTCAGGAAATTTAAATGTTTCACCACAAATCACAGAATCATGGAATGGTTTGGGCTGGAAGGGACCTTAAAGACCATCTAGTTCCAAACCCCTGCCATGGGCAGGGACACCTCCCACTAGAGCAGGTTGCTCAGAACCCCATCCATCCTGGCCTTGAGCACATCCAGTGATGGAGCAAATGTTGATACTTTTTTTTAACTCTCTACAGAAGCAAATTTATTGTTGGTGGAATATGTCAGGCTGAAATCCCTGAAGTCCTCTGCCTCTTTAGATGCACTTAAGTTGTTGGGTGCTGTCTCCCCTGTGGTGCGCTGCCAGTCTGCATCAACCACCTTAGGAAGATCCTTCTCTGGAAAGCAGAAAGGGAATATCCCCACAGCTCACTCCAAAGCTGTGCTTAGCCACATGAACATGGCTTTTCCCTGCAAGAGCTCCCAAACCACCAAAATTAATCTCTTAAGTGCCACCAGACAGTCTCTAAAGGGTAACAGTTTTTAAGCAAGCACAATCTGAGCTAAATTTGAACCGGCGACCTTCTCCCCCTTTGAGGTTATGCAGGAGCCCACCAGGGTCTGGTTTTGCCCAGGATCCCTGTGAACACCACATGCAGTGCACTGCATGAGTCAGGCCCTGCAAGACAGGACTGTTTGATATAAAGCAAATCCAATAGCTGCTGGAAATTGTACGTCAGGCAAACCCTCCTGAAAACATGGCAGCTCCCTGAGACTCAGAGGCAGGCAGCACTGTGTTTGGTGTTTGCTTCCAACTCCAGCCTGGCCTTGTGAATTGATTGCCACAAAAGGTGTTGCCATTAATACATTTTCTTCATGAGGCGAGCTTCAGAAATAAAGCTGTGGGGGCAGCAAGTGTATTCAAAGGACATTTGTTGTAAGAAACAGAAATATCCTTATTAAATTATTACTTGGCACGAGTGCTCAGCTGGAATCTCTGAAGATTCAGATTGCAACTCAACTAGTAACCTGGAGGTGAAAGACTGTAATAGTCCATTAACAATGCAGTGACCTATCCACCCTCCCCCAAGTCTAATGACATTTTTCTAGTCCTCTGCAATCCATAAAATTGATTCTTTTTATAACTGCCTTTAATTAAAAGGAGACAAGTTAAATATGTATTGTATTATTGGTGCCCATAGGTTTATGGGGCTCTGTCGGCCCTTTTTTCTACATAAGATGTCATGTACATCAGATCAGAGCAGGAAGGAAAAATTCATGCCAGAGCATCCCTTTGGAATATGTCTATGGAAGCTGCAGCCTCCTCTTCTCCACTGATGGCACATTGGGCTCTGAGCCACACAGCTTAAAGTTCCTGAAACAAAGCTTATGGGGGATATGGGGATTTTAATATAGCTTGTCAGGCTGGGCTTGTATGATCCTTGCGCTGATGGGGAGAAGGAGAGCAGCATCAAATTGATGGAGGAGACTTGATAAAACACTCGTCCCTCCCCTGCAAGATGACTCCCTCCAATACCAGCTTTAACTGTTGTTTTTATTGAGATTTCCAGCCCACCCTTAGGGAGCCCGTCGCTTTGCCGTGCAAGGTCGCTTTTTCTTTCAGTACTCAGTCTGGGCAGCTTCATTCTTCCTGGAGAGCTTATAGCTCCTCCAGCTCCCATTATGATCTAGCTCCCCTTAGTAGTGCTGACACACTTCAGCATTAAACAAAATGGCACTGCTTGCCCTTCCTTAGCTGCAGCTCCCCGGATGGATTTCCTTCCTGGATTTCCTTCCACGTGCAGCCTGTCGATCAGTGCAGCTCTTCCTACCATGCCATGGGAAAGCCAGAATGCACTAACCTGTTTATTCAAGAGCTGAGGGCTATTAAATCTCAGCTCATAGCTGTTTTGCATGAGCAATAGTGATAATTCTGCTGTAAGTATATCTGTGAATTAGGAGATGCATTGAAAACAAGGGGTGACTGGGATGTACGTGGGCTGTAGGGGTCTTCTTGGTGTCATCACTGTCCTTATTCCCAGTTTACATGGCTACTTTGCTTTTTTTTTTTTCCCTCCTGCTCTAGATCCCACTGGTTATGGACATAAAAGGTTTCATGCAACCAAAGAAGCCCATTGTCCTGAAGATGGTCCCCAGAGCCCATGCAGATACAGAGAAGTGAAGGATCAGAGACTCTTGTTTGATGGTGCTTCCTACAGCTCTTGAGAGGAGACCCAGATTAACGTGTGCCCTGTGGAAGTATCAGTGGTGCAACCCCCCTCCCATTTCACAACCAGGGCTTTAAGGGTTTGGCCCAGCATAATTACATGAGCATCATCCTAATGAAAACTAGCCTCAGATCTCCGATCCACGATCACAATAGGCATTTTGCAAGACCATTTGCACTCAAGTTATTTGCGCATTTTTTTCTTCTCTCCCTCTGAAGAGGCACTTTTCTAAGCAATTTTATTCCAGACACTGTCAGTCTCTTCTGGCAGTGTAATTTAAATCAAGATAGGGAGAGCAAATTGCACATAGTTAAGTAATGCTGCCATTGCTCCTGTTCCTGCTGCCTGCTGGGTGACTCTGTATGTCTTCTGGTTTTATTCTCCTGGGAATGCAGAATTGTCCAGGGCTATTTCTTCAGCTATGTGCTATGACCCTGGCAAGTGTTAAAATGATCACATCCTTGCAGGAACAAACGCCTGCGGCAAATTTTCTGATGCTGATTTATTTAGATTTTCTTATGATTCTAGATGCTTTTGCATCATTTGGAGAGCAAACGAGTTAACTGGAGGAGCCCAGAGACAAGCAGTTACCCCTCATGACTGGAGAGTTGCAGACTGGGAGGGAAGTGCCCCACACGTTTGCTTGTTTTACTGCAGGCATGCAGCCATCTCCCATCGAAGGGGTTGTCAACACAGGCACCATCTATACTGCTATCATGACAACTTTAGGTCTCTGATTTATATCAGGCCATTGTAAGACCAACAACTTAATAGTGATGCAGGGTGCAGCGCTGAAGCCTTCAGATGTCCTGGAGAACCCTAGTCTGGAAGAAGGTATTATCTTTTGTTATTGAGAGCTGGAAAGTCTCGCTAGACTTTGTAATTTCTTAGACTCTGGAAGACCTGTACACTGACATTTCATGTTACTCCTCAAGAAAGTGCTACTGGAGGGCTAATTGCAATAAACTGCTCACAACTCTTCTGTAACCAACCGATGCCAGTCTCTGCTTCTGCTCTTTCCTCCATATAGAAGTAAATCCATCCTTAGGTCTCATAAGCCACTGGCCAGACAATGATGTGGTCCCATTACCTCTCCCAGCTGGGCTTCCTCACTTCAATGGTGGGATAGAAGGTCTCTTCTGCCATTCATTCTTCCACCTTCACCTTGTACCCCCACAAATGATTGCAAAATTTGGCTTAGGAATTTTATTCACCATACAGCAGGTTTTGTGTTTGTTTTGTTGTGGGTTTTTCAATACATATTTCTTTTATATTATTTTATGCACAGATAGATATATTATACATACGTTATTATATATTCTTTTTATACTTTCTTTCTGTGTATTTTAGGAATTAAGTAGAAAACCTCAAAAGAGACATCATAACCTTTCTGCAGCAGATTCAGTTCCCCAGTGAAAGACATCCTTGACTGGAAGTGTAGAGGAAGAGTAAGGCTGCTTCTCTAGAGAGTCACTGATGAGCTGGGCAAGAGGGTTAGAAAATGCTCAGCAGCTTGGACAGCCACAGCTTCCCCTTCTGCCTTTGTAACCTGGAGCAGTGCAGCTCCCTTCTGCCACCACTGTACAGAAGTGACAATTCGTCTTCATTTTCAGCTGCTACTGTCCCCTTTTTTTAAAGCTGTGGCACTGCGTTCGATGGTGATGGCACATCTCAGGGGAGAACGACGAAATAGAGAAACAGTCAGACCCCTGGAGAGCAAAGAGTTGAAAAGCGCCCGCACCATCACCGCGGTTCAGAAAAAGGGCTGTGGAAAATTCTCAGGTCTCTGCCTTGAAAGGTGACCGAGAAGATGAGGGCGAGAAAGCCACGCACAGTGTCACAGGTCAGGGATGAATGATGACCTTGCTGGAGCAAAGGCCAAAAGGCTTGCCTGGTTGCAGCAAAGGGAAGGTTTTTGCCTCCTCGCTCCACGCCTGTGTTGGAATTAATCACTCACATACAAATGTCAACACTACAGAAAACATCCTTCAGGATAATCTCTCTCACAAAGCTACTTAACATTTTGGTAATGTGCAGTTCACTTGCCAGTGTCAAAAGATTTCAGCCTCCCTCATCTCTGTGCAGAGGCATCTTCGCCTGCTGGCACCCGCGCCGGTGAACCTGCCGCGACCAACAGGGTGCCCGTGGAGACAGCGAGGGGCCAACGCACAGCGCTGCTTTATCTCCTGGCACCTTTGTGAGATTCTGGCAAGGGACAAAGCCGTGCTGAGGTGTGACAAAGCTCACCCTCATTTCACCAAATTCAGTCGTGCTGAAGGGCAGAGAGCAGGCACCTTTGCTGGTGCCCACGTGCCCGAGGTTTGCCACCCTTCCACGGAGGTTTTGCCACATTTTGGCTTTGTGGATTGGCAAGGGGGACCTTGCAGTTGGGAATTGCTTGGAGGCAGTGAGTTTTCCGGCAGGTACAGCACACCAGGGTGCTGTTTCTTGGCTTTATTCCAGACTGAGCACCTACCTAGGGGTTGTTCTGGGTGAACCCTTTCTGGTCCAGTTTCCAGAGGTAGCAAACATGCTCCACTCCCCATTAGCTAGAGCGAATAGAGCTGTGCTCTTCAACATCTGTGTGCCTCAGTTTACCTGCATGTAATGTACTTTTAGAAATTATTTACATCTAGGCAATAGTGAGCTTTGGCATGTGTCCACCTAACGCCATGGTGTGATTCGGATCACAGCAAGGTCACAGAGTGAGCAGATGTGTTTCCTTTTGGGTGACACTAAAGCAGAAGTGCTTCAGGAGCTCATCTTACACGGTCAAGCTGCTAACAGCTTGAAGCAAGTCCTCTACTCCTCCTAAAAAGCATGTAGGATTAATATAGGGCCCTCAGCATCAACTCCTTTGCTCTGCATATCCCCCTCCTATAGCACAGCACTGCTTCCTAATGCAAGCATAGCTTCAGCTTAGCAAAGGCTCCTTCTCTAAGGACAATCCACCATCAAGTTGCATCATTCAAACCTGTCCCCATCATGCTTCAATTATTTAGGCTAGATTGAAGGGAGAGCACCCACTTGGTGCTCGCTCACTGCAGTGGTTTCCCTGCCAGGCTTCACATGCGCTTGGGGGATTCACTGGTTCCCAGTCCTCTCCCACTGCTGGGCGAGCCGGCAAGCAAGAGGTCCCCGGGTCAGTCCCAGGCAGAGTGGTCATTGCTGCCACGAGCCTGATCCAGGCTTGTGTAGAGCTTGTCTGTATTATTGCTGCTGGTGCTGTGCTGGACTTGCTGCTGGAGAGAGACAGGCCTCCAGACAACCTTACTGAATGCTCGATTCGGTTAAAATCGATGGAATAATCAGTCCACAGAGTCTGCCCAAAGGTCAGGAAGCAGTGATTTTTTTTTTTTTTTCTTCCTGCAGCAGCTTTGGTCCTGAGCTCTTGTTTTGGTGTGAGGATTGCAAACAAAAGCACTTCAGCCAGGTAGGTTGTAAAAGTGTTATGACTGCTGGTATTAAGCTGACAGGCTAATGTAACAAGTACATAACAAGGTCTCCTAAAATAGAGAGGTAAATTCTTTGCAGCGCTCATTTCATGGACAACTCAAAAACGAGCCGGCGATGGACACGGCGCAGGCTGAGCTGGCTTCACGTAAGGCAGAATGAAGAAGAGCCTCGAGGTAGAGCCCACCGGCGTGAAGGAGGTGGAGGATGCCAGGACAAGGGCGTGCTGGACTGCAGGACAAGACCAGGTGGGGACAACCCCCTTTTTCTCACCCCACTCCATCCCACAAACCCCAGATTTAATCTCCCTCAAGCCTCTCCCCATCTGTGTCACACGGAGACACCTCTGTGGCTCCTTCATCCCATCAACAGCAGTGACCTGCAGCATCAAAGGCCACAGCAACAGGAGGACTCATCTTTACCCCTCCAATCACCCGGGCACACGTACGCTGTCGGCTGGACACACAACGTACCGCGGACTGGATTTGCAGAAACACTTTGATCCTTCATTTTTAAGCCCAGTCATTCAATCCCCCACAGAGCTGAGGTAAACAGCTGCGATGCTGCTTCGGTGGATTCAAGTTTTCAAGTCAAACAGCAGTCATTTAGCCACGCTTTTAAAGTTCCTATCATTTGAATGTCATATGTCAAACTGATGCTCCTTCCACTGAAGGCAAATGGCTGTTTATTCCCTTCACAGCTGGCCAGCAGTCTGACATTCATTATGGAAACCTTGCAGCTGCCAGGGGTTGAAGCTACCTGTAGGAGCGTGTCTATCACAGCCTTCCACCTCTTTAGGGTTATTCCCTGTAATATCAGCTCATACATTTTAGTTCAGAATCATTTTACAGCTGCTGTAGGTCTACAGTTGTTTTTTTTTTCCTATGTCTGGGCAAGGTCAGGCGTTGTTTTTTGCCCCTCGCCTGCAAAATTATGTTGTTACCTCATTTTTCATGGCTTCTGCTGGGTTCAAACTTGCTGTCACTGCACCAGCCCCCAAGGTTTATGAAGGGAATGTTCCTCTGCTTGGGCTTGTGGCTGTGGGTAGTGACCAACCCACAGGACCATGGTGCTGGTGGTCCAGATCTGGTATCTTGATGCAACTCCAGCCCTCCTTCAGGCTAGCACTACAAACTCTGCACTGCAAATTCTGTTTCTGGGGAGTAAGGTTATGCATGAGATATATATATCTGTATGATATGACCTGATATTTTGCATCTTATTGGGCATTAAAATGTTCATTTGGCCGAAGAAGGGTTTACAGCAGAAGAAGAAGGAATAAGTGAAAAAAAAAAAAGACAACAGAGATGATGAGATTAGTTTGCATTTAGACACTGCCCTGAATGTCGCAGAGCAATTTACACCTGTACAAAGAGTCTGTGGAGTTATATTGAATCAGACCTGGAGCGTTTTACAGCCACTTTGCACGAGCATAAATGATAACATAAGGTGCAAAGGAAACAGCCAGCCGGACAATTACAGGGTGTCTTCACACGCCTTATTAATCCTCATTATAGCCCTCTGTGATGAGACTCTGCATCTTCCCTTCCCTGACAAGGGCCGGTGAGGCTGTGGAGCCAATTTAGCCACCTGCCAAACTTGCAGTGTCTGGCTGCTGGTATCAACGTGTCCTTGATCCTGGAGAGCTGGATGCTCCTTGCCAGTGTCTGAGATGCACCTTGCTAAATTACAGTGGTGGAGATCACAGCTGCCTCCTGTCCTACCAGGCTTCTGAGCAACATGTGATGTTGCACTCAACCCTACATCTTTTTTTTCTACTCTTTTTTTTCCCCCCTAATCTTACCTCCACAAGTACCTCAGGAAGAGGTGGGGGTGACACCCACAAGCCCAGTTCCTTTCCTGTGCTGGTTCACCCATGAAACAGGTCTGGATGCTGTGAGTGCGTGCAGGGTCGTGAGCCTCAGGAGGCAAGGAAATAGGCTAAAAAAAAAATGGCTTGGTCATTCTTGGAGTGAGAAGCTGGAAGCACTGCCAGCATGTGTCTGAGTTGTGCCTGTACACTCAGGTTAATGACCCAGTATACAGCTGCAGGCATCGCTCTGTATCTTCAGTAACATTTGATGAGCGGTGTGATTATTTGCTGTAGCTCTCACATTTATGTCTGATACTCAAACTCCTTAAAAGAGAGCAGCCACACGGTGTTTCTCAGCACTCCCAGAGCTCTCATCCCTTTTCCCACATGGACCCTCTTGCTTAAAAGCTGGTAGACCTGAACTTTTCCCGATGAAGATGACAAGAAAGACTTGCCGAGTGTTGAGCGTTGCAGGCAGGAGACAGACTGAATGGTTAGAGTGGTTGTATGTGGTTGGGAGATTGGCTGTCTAATGTTCTTTCTGCGAATCTTATTAATGTTATCTTATTATTTCATAATAGATATAACCCATGTGCTAGTGCTGGCAGGCTGTAATTGGGCCTTGCCAGGGAATTACTCATATTTTTCATTCTTGAAGGAATGAAGAGCGTATTCTGTTATGCTAACGACCTCATTTGTGTGGATTCCATTCACTTGATATGTCTTGCTCATGAAGTATTACAACTAGAGCAACGATTTCTCACTCAAAGTAAACGTTGGGGTGTCTCAAAGCAGATGCTTTTCCTCTCCAGATGCTGGACGGATGCCTACACCATGTTTGCCTCTCCTCTGGCAGCTGCAGACTCACCCAAAGGTGGGTTGTTTGGTTTGGGTTTTTTTTTTTTTGCAGAATACATTTTGCTGATGGTGATGCACATCTTTCTCCACACTCAGTGTCTTGGAGTGCTGTGGGAGACTTGGAGCTCTTTGAAATAGGGGGAGGAAAAAAAGTATTTGTGATTTGTGATTTGCTGCTGCTCTATAAACCCTTTCTGCTTATTCAGTAACCCTTGTCCGGGCCTCGGGCTTGTAAAACACTACCAGAGGAAGAGTGTCTACCCAAGTTCTTCACCGAGAGTTTTTTTAACTCTCCACAGGGTACAACTGATAGTTTCAGCCATGGAGAACCTTCCTCCACATACTTACAATTACTGTCCTTTGCGTGCGTATCCAAAGCACAAGCAACATATCCTCGTCAATAAAAACCCTTTCTAATTCTTTTTTATCCTCCCCGGGGGAGTCCTTAGAGCCCCGTGGAACCTCGAGCAGCCCTTTAATTCCTCCTGCTTTGGTCCTCGCCGCTGCTTGGGGGCCTCTTGTTGTAGCAGCCGCGCTGGCTGTGAAAAATGCTGCTCCTTAATCGAGCAGAGCGGTGGCTGCTGAATGACACAAAGCATTTACCTGCCCACGGGGACCCAGCGCCGGCTGCTTCTGCAGCGTTATCAAAAATGGTTCCATGCATTTTGTTTGTGAAAATGTCTTTATCCAGCCAGGAGAAACGTCCCTTGAAGTCAACTAACCAAATAAATAAATAACAAAGACAATGCTGCAGCGGGAAAAGGAGGAAGGGGGAAAAAAAAAAAAAAAAGAAGGAAAAGAGAAAAAAAGTTTCTAGAGGGAAATAAGTGATGGATTGAAAGAGATTTGAGGCCGTTGTGGAGTGCAACGCGGCGCGCGATGTGACAGGAGAGAGTCCTCACCACATTGCTTCCCTGTCTTCCATTTTAAATGAAGTCCTAAAAATGCTGATTTAAAAGGGTTGAAGAAACAAAGCAAAATAGCCTGATGTACACTGCAGACATTTTTTTTTTAGACCTTCTGAGCTTTTTTCATAATACAGCTGATGGTAGACATTTCAAAATAAAGATCTTTGACTTTTTAGGCTGTCGGGTAGTGATAGGACTGGAGGAAATGGTTAAAACTAGAAAGGCCGATTCAGGTTAGACATCAGGAAGAATTTCTTCCCCATGAGGCTGGTGAGACACTGGCACAGGTTGCCCAGAGAGGGGGTGGAAGCCCCATCCTTGGAAGTGTTTAAGCCCAGGCTGGCTGGGGCTGTGAGCAACCTGCTCTAGTGGGAGGTGTCCCTGCCCATGGCAGGGGGGCTGGAACTGGATAAGCTTTAAGGTCGCTTCCAACCCTGACAATTCTGATACTATGACCAAAGAGCAGAAGGGAAGCTGGAGCTACTAGTTTTGTTCAGAATGTTCTTGCACAAATCTGAGCAAAAAGACAAATGAGTTCACTTTTCACGTGTAATAAGAGCCAACAACACATATCCTGACCTGGAATTTCTCTTTGCTTTCCAAGAGCATCCCTGAGCGGTCTGTGGAGACCAGAGGAGAATGGTGATTAACACCACCATTAATGAAAATAAGCATGGACTAAAATTCCAAGCGCTGTGATTGCTTCTCAAAGCATCCAGGAATGGCAACAGATGTAATAAAGCAGAAATCCACTTTGACTGCCAAGGGATAATGTCTCCAACTTCAGACCCAAGCCTGAGGGGGGGGGAGAACGTAGCACCCAAGGCAGAGCAGCTCGTGGAGCTCTTTTATGTTTGAAAAGCCATCTCAGAAATGCAGCAGACCTGAATGCTCCTGAGGGCAGCTTCCCAGACCATGCAAAGGGTCTAATATCATCTACGGATATGGGTACGTTCCTTGGCTTTTTCCATCTACATATTTTTCTCATTGATTTGACCAAAGGAATTACAGGAGTGAAATCAAATTATTAGTTCCCTGCCCAGGCAGCTTCTTTTTTTGATTCATTCTATTCTTGTCACTTTGAGTGAACTAAATAATTAATCATGTTACTGAAAATAATTAGGGCTAATATCACACAGATTACACTAGCCAGTTCTAACAATAATGTTGGTAAGAACATCTAAATAACCTGATATTTAATTATAGTTTGGCTTGTTTAGTGATGTGCAGGTTTGGGCCTTTCTCTTGCTCCAAATTTTGGCCAGCTACGTTGATTAAATGAGAACTTTTTATAGCTAGTGTTCAAATTATCAAATACTTGCCTAAAGCAATCCCATTGATCAAGTGCATCATTTGTAATACAAATGTTTTTATTAGGAGGCTTTGTTCAAGATAAATGAAGGATCAAATTAACTGGAGATTGGATTGAGTAGAAAATGCTGCAGCTGGATAATTTCAAGCACTGAGGCTGAACATTTCTTTCAAATGATGAGAAGTCATCAACTAAGTCTTAATATAAAACACGCACACACAGAGACATCTCTGTATCGATTCCTCTCATTGCCATGGCACACGTTATACAAAACACATTCGTGTTTTGTAGTACAGTCTACAAACCCATCACCTGACTTCGACTGAAGCAGTCTGAGTTTTTATTCTGGCCAAAATTAGATTTGCTATTAAAATACCCACACGCACCAAACCCCTCTTCCCACTCCCTCATTTTTCATCCACGTTCTGCTGCCTCTGTTACCACTCAGTAAAACTCCTTCTGCAGCCCTGCTTTTAACCCAAACGCCTCCTTTGCATCCAGAATGGGGCAATCATTTTCCTCTGTTTAGGGAGGAAAACCAGTAGAAGAGAGCCAGCACAAGCATTTAACTATTTAACTATTCCAGCATTTCTTGCAGCACAGCAGGGTCTGGACGTGATTGCGAGTTTATCCATGACCAGCCAGTGGAAAATGACCATGTGAGTGAAATGCTGTTACTTTTTTTTTTTTTTTTTTTTTTTTCTTTTTTCTTTTTTTTTAATACAGTCTGAATTAGAAAAGCTATTTGGGATTACATTATTTTGGCTGTCATGCAGAGCTGTAGATATTAAATAGGGTTTTTTCTTCTGAAATAACTCTCCGTTCTCTACATCCCAGTCCCAGAGCAATGTGTAAAGTGTTTGTTGAAACAGGAGTTACAGATGTTGGAGGAGCTGCTATAAAACCTTCCAAGATTTACATCTCCTCCATGAGGTTTTCCGTGGGCTGACTTCACAGGGAGAGGTTTTACAGGCATTCGGGATCCTTTTGAATGTATCTCCAGAGGCATTTCCAATAATCAGAGGAAATCCCTTGGAGCCCATCAGATAAAATACACAGAGTTAGGAAAGGAGCATGGAGGTCAGTTAGTCCCCATGGACAATCTATTTTTGGCTTATTCAGGGACACAAGGCCAAGCTTCCAACGTGTACTGAGCCCTGGTTTTGTGAAGACCTCCAGATGCTTGCAGCGTCACCCCAGGTCCAGGTTGGTCTGTCTTGCAGCATGAAAAGAAATGTAAATCTCCTAAAACTGCTGGGTTTCTTCTTAATTTAGGGTAGAGAGGAGAAGTTCAGCTCTTCTAACTAGATCTAACCACTCTTAATGCTCATCCAATCTCTCCATTGATGTGTTAGGCTGGTGCTCCAGCACTGAAATACACAGCACAGCTTTTAGGGAGAATTATTACTTTATTCGTTACTTCAAGTGAAAGAAGTAATGAGCCCAGATGGAATTACAGGTGGTAATGAAAAACAGCGGCTTGTTTTTCTCAGATATCATTCATAACCACTTCAACTATATGTATATGTACGTTTGGATGCATGCACATACTGTATGTGTGTAACATATGACAGCTAGACAAAGGATTACATATATATCTTTGCTGTGTTGCATCCAATTTTTGGAGCTGCAGGTTCTGGGTTGCGAAGGGCTTGTATTTTGCTTTTATGCTGTGGCCAATAATAGCTTATTGCCCTCGACATGAGGTTTAAATCCTGTGACCATTACATCTGCTGAAGGAGGTTTAAACTTCACTTTGGAAAACTGCAGCATGTTGACGTGAGGGGTATTTTTCTCCAGAACAGCTACAGCTATTGTAATAAAAGCAAGCAAACAATCAAATTTGTGAGTTATATTTAAAGAGAGAGAGGGAGCGAGAGCAGCTTAACCCCTTTCTGCTGGAGCCAAGGCTGCAGCACAAGGACATTGCTGCCTCCTGCCCAGGAAAGTGAGGAACGAAAGCCACGGCGTGTATTGATAATGGGTAACTTGGTATGAGTCAAGCAATTTCATTTCTATAGGGAACCCAGTGATTGAAAGCAGCACTAATGCTGATTAATCCCCCTCCCTCTTTTCTGCCTCCTAATTTCTCGCCACTTGGTGCTCTTTCTTCCTTCCAGCTGATTTTCACTGTGTGTGGCAGGACACCTCATGCTACACGCACTGAATACAAGTTAAATCTCAGATTATATCGTTGCCTTTCTCAGCCTGTATCACAGTTTACGCCCCTGCGTTTATCTCTTCTAATTCTAAAATGACTTATATAGTTCATTTAACTACTATTTTAGTATTTTAACACAAGAAAACCTAGGGTTTTCATCAGACTTTCGGTGGTGTTTTATTTTCAGATGAGATTTTTTGCAGCATTGTGTCCCTGTTCAGCTCCCAGGACCCTTCTCTGAGGACAGGATCTGATGGGATATAATCTCTCTCTCTCCTGCCTCATTTCTCAGGCTGGTCCCAGGTACAAGGACAGATGAATTCTAAGTGGAGCTAAGTCCATGCTCCTCACAACTGTTCTCATTTCAGGAAAAGTGAGACAGCTTGATTTCACCAAGAATTTTTGGTTTGGTTTAGTTTAGTACATAATCTGATTTCAGGGGGAGAAAAGGATGCTCTAGGTCTAGGAATGACTCATATTTGGACACCCAAACAATAGAAGATCTCTTTGACTCTTCTCTACATTGGGACATCTCAGTTAAGTTCAATGTCTTGCCTCTGTCTCCAGAATCTCCTGGAAGAGCTATGAAAGTGAGTCATGGGTTGTTTTATCCACCAAGCCCTTTACTGACTGGTGCTGTTGCAAATAAAGATTTCCCCATTTGGGGCAGCAGCTGTGCTGCTGTGTGTGGTTGAAACTGCCTGTGAAAGCAGAGGATGTCTGGGAGACAGGCTGATACAATGCAGTTTCAGGCAGGAATGCATCTGGCAGGGAAAGTTGGAGCAGGGAAAGTGTACAGAAGTTGCAGGAAGAAAATCCTGATTTTTCTCATACCATTTTCAAAAGGAGGTTGATATTTCAGGGGGAAGTGCAAGGATTTTCAGTACCTGGTTTTCTTTTCTGAGAGTCAAACAGGCCTGCCCAATGGGCATAGTGATGAGGTTTAATTGATAAGTTTTGAGAAAAAGTGTTCCTGGTTGCCAAGGAGGCCATGTTGTATGTGATGGTTAAGAGTAGGCACTACTCACTGTGTTCACATGCAGTAGAGTAAGAATAAGAGTAATAATAAGAAGAATAGAGCAAACAGAGGTTCTCCTTAGGATGGAACAACTGAAAAATATATGGTTTAGGGCAAAATAGTTCTGACTGCCATTTGTGGTTATGGGCATAAACTCTATCTGGTCAAAGAACACAGTAAAACCATGGCCAACTGGTGTGAAAGAGGTGACTGGGAAGGGGAAGAATATTTATTTGGCTAAGAAGTTATGAACTCTTGCACAAAGGAGCAGTGTCTTGGAAGACTGAGGATTATCCGGGTTGCATTGGAAGCCAGTGGACTACAGACATAGTCCTTGCTGTCACAAGAAGTGTGATCTCAGTGCTGCTGAGGTTGATTTTACATCTGACTTCAGCTAGAGCATGCTCAAGGATTTAGTTATTCAGCATCCACTCCATCTGCATTACTGAAATGGTGTGCAAAGATTAAACATGACAAGGACATTGTTTTCAAGAGACTGATATTTTGGGATGGATTAAGAAATATAAGTGCCTTTCTTTTCCTAGAGATTAAGACAAACTGGCTCTGCCTCCCTGCTCTGGTCTCCTCCATGGTGGCCAGTATCATGGAGCTGAACAGTAAATGGTCTCAGAACCATCATGGCTTTGGGGCTCTATTTTCCTGCTTTTTCTACAGATCCCTTCAATCCAAACTCCAAAAGACAACCAGTTCATCAAATGTCATATCAAGAATGTCCATCTGCACCCAGGCATCACAAGTGTGAGAAATGACTTGTAGGGCAATACCACAGCTAGTGTTCCCCTGTTCTGGTCCATCTCCTCACAGCATTCATACCCCTGCTGACAGAAGGAGATTCACCACGATTTCATTATTCCAGATAAGATTAGCTGGAAGCTGTGTCTTCTTAAGAGCAGTCCTACAGAGGAGATACAGATGTTGTCTGAGAAAAAATCCTGCCCTCCTAGTAAGTGATTCGGAACCATGTATTGCTGGAAACAGGCACCAAAAGTACCAGCAACTTTGGTAAGACTTTGAGCACAGTAAATGTGTGTGTTACCATGCTGGTTTGGTACCGTTTTCATGTCTCCCGATCGGCATCTCCTCCAGGGTTACTGTTTCCATCCTTCTCCCTCTCCACCCGGCATGGTTGGTTGAGTTACTTCTTGAAGTGACTCTGGGAGAGCCCGGAGTATGCAATGTGGCCTTGTGTGCAAGGCAAGAACAGTCAGACCATGGGTCAGGCAGCCAAAAGCAGAGCTGGTGGCTTCATATCCTGGAACAGAACCGTTTGTATTATGCTGTACTCAGTATGTACTGCTGTGTGCACCTTCACCAGCAAGAAGAGATCGTTCCCCCTCACTATATCCAGAGAAAGAGATGTAGAGAATGGAGGCTGTGATGAGATAAATGGTTATTATGAGGTACAGGCACTTTTAATTAGCTCCTGCAGACTGCACCACACTGCTAATGAGCTCTTGCCAAGTTTCCTGTGATTCCACTTTACTTTTTGTAACTCTGTAATAGTAACAATATAATAATTTTCTATAATAACCATGATAAAACCCAGATAATCCTTCTGTAACTCCTGCATAAGCTTCATGTAATTAAATCAGTTGGTGAAACATTCTTGGTCAAAGGGATGGATGAAAGCAGCAGAGCTCTGCTACCCGATGAAGAGGACAATGTGGAGAGCGTATTCCACGCATCCTCCTACCCTCAAAGCAGTATAAATCTAGTGCAAGACTGGAATAGGTTTAAAAAGGCAAACAGTTGTGTTTGCATCTCAAATTAGCCCATCATTGCAAAGCGGAGGCCAGAATATTACCAAAGCAATAAAGTTGGTCCTGAGGGAAGATCCTCATTTGTTTTAGGTGGGTTGGTGAACAGGCAGCTGCTGGGCTCCCAAAGCAGAGCCTAGTTCCTGGATGGGTGGTGAGGTGTGTGAAGAGACATCACAGGAGTCCCACTTTCATCTGTACTTTGAAAGAAGGAGGAGGGTTTCTCAACAGCGCCAAGAAATGCAATTTAGATAAATAGCTGATGGCTCCTATGAAGAGTTTATCCAGGTTCTTATCTTTCACTGGTCTGTTTTGATTGGTGTACCCCAGGTGGTGTCATACGTGCTTACTCTCTTTCCTTTTCATTAGGAGACACATTTTTCTATAATTACTCTTCATATAAGAATTTCTCATGCAAAAGTACATCCACATTGCAAAGGAACAGTCTCTTGGCACTTGAATTGGGTCAACAATTGCAGATCTGCTGTGCTCCCTCCAGGTGATGGTGAAGCCTTTTGTGATGCTGCCTTTAGATAAGAACCTAGCTTCTTACTTTCCCAACTCATGTTTAAGTCTGTAGAGTTTGTTGTCAACTGCAAGAAACTTATCCCTGGGCAACAGCCAGCAGCAGCCACCTGATTCCTGCAAGGACTTGTGAGCATAGCTGGTGAAGAACGAACATCCCCATCCCACAGTTTCACAGTCAACAGAGGTGAGGAGATCAGCAGAGGTGAGTGAGCTTCCAAAATCCCCATCATACATTTCCTGGGTAGGAATTAGTGCTACAGTATGGCCCAGATAATGTGGCAAACCTCATCTCAAAACAGTGAGTGGAGGAAGGTGAACTTGTAAAGTAAACCTGCTTCATTTACCTTCAAATAAACCTTCATTCACTGACAGCCCCACACACTCCCAAGCTCAAGGTGTGTGTGTGTAGGTGGTTCAGAATTATTTGTGGTGACAAGGTGGACAAGGGGTGTTGGCTGTCTCTTCCTTGTGATCTCCTGGGGCCAGAGACCTTCTGCTGGGTTTCAGATGAGCATTTTGTACCCATTAGGAGCTGACAGTGATTGGGATGTTTTGTCTCTCCATCTTCTCCTACACACCCACACGAGTCATTAAGCAACACTGCAACTCCTCTGCTTTGTGTCTTTGTCCCCCATCACCTAAAATGGCTTCATTCATCAGTCTGTCCTTTGTTTTGCTGTGTTTTAGTGTGTACTGTGGGTTTTTGGTCTGGGTGCCCTGCATGGGATGCACTGTGATCTCCATGACCTGCTAGCACAGGGACCCGTGACACAGAGGAGTCTTTCACACCTTCTTCCAGCTGTTCTCCACTGGCTGCTTCCACAGCTGGACTTCAGTTGCTCCCTGTGATTTCCTCACCTCTGAGCCTCTTTCTTGTGCCTTTGCGTTAATAACCAACCACGAGAAGAGCCTCAGAGGTTTTGGGGAGGACACTCATATTCACCCCTTTGAAAGAAGGACTAAGCAAAGGATGTGCACCTAGAAGACAGTGACATGGATATGACACCCTGACAACAAGAGTCCATTTCATTAAGAGACAGGAAAATCTTAACCTCAACCATAAACTCTGACAGCGTTTGGACACGTTATGGTTGGTAGAGCATCCAGATTTTACTGCGCGCAAATTGGGCTCTTAACTGAACCAGGTGCTGAACAAGTGCTTTCCACAGGTCACTGAGTCCAACTTTATTCTAAATAGCACCAGCCCCGGGGCCAAATTCACTCCTGAAATAAACGGACTCATCTCTCACTTACAAAGCCACATGCCCTGGCATGGTGCATCTCCTGCGGTAGCCTGAGGCATCAGGAAACACACAGCAGGCTGATTTCTTCTTCAGCTCTCCTGCGGGCAATGCAGCTACACGCTGGCCCTTGTACGGGTTACTACCTTTCTGCTCCAGTTATTGCTGCAGTTTATGAAAGCCTGCAGTGAAAATGTTGTACTCACATTAAGGGGAGATGAAAGGACAGAGGAAGCCCAGCATGAAAATACTTGGGAGTGCTGGATAGTCTCCTTCCCTTTGTTTGACTATCTTGAATTTTCCTACGGTTCTCGCGCCCCGTGCTGTAGGAGCCACTGCTAAACCACTCGTCTGCTACAGTCTTTCCTACCTGCTGCATATCAGATGGACCTGATTTTGTTCTGAAGTGCACTGATTCCGATGACTACTGAAGCTGATCTCTTCCCCAGCTAAACGCAAGCAGGAAGAGAAGCCTGGGTATGGATGATCACAGAATTTCATCATCAAAAGTCCATCCCAGTCACCTGAAGTATTACTTTCTTTTTTTTCTTCCTCCCTCTTGCTGTGAAGAGGAAAAAGGAAAAAAAATAACTTCAAAATTTTTTAGTTACTTGCTCCTTAGCCTGACAAAGGGCTTGCTCATTTTCTCAGTGCCCATTCTAAAGTACTAGTGCCACATCCAGGCTCTCAGATTCAAACATACTCAGGAAAAAAGGGTAGAAAAGATAACAAAGAACTAGCGTTTAAGCCCCAAAATGGGCTTTTATAATCTTCTGCTTCCTACCCACAGACCAAGCTTGAAAGACACTCCAATCCCAACTAGACAAGCCCTAAATTATCAGTCAGGGCTTTCCTCCTGCACCCTCAGCACAGCTGGGCAGGGGCAGGCAGCTTTTCAGAGCCTTGGGCAGAGCATGAACCTGCCCAGGCACTGACAAAGTTTTCAGGACCCTGACCAGCCTCAGCTGGGTTCTCCACCCCCACCCCTGGGCCCAGAGCCTATTTAAGCTCAGTCTGGATAGTTTGGCTTTCTCCCTGAGCTCAGCTGGACGAGTGTGGGTCTCTAGTGCAAGGACAGACGTGCATCTGCCTGACCATGGATCCCCATCATCTATCTGCAGAAGGTGGCCTTTCCACCTAACGCCAGCATGGTGAGGTCTTGCTTTGTTTAAGGTTTAAAATGGGTGAATTTGTGACTCATGCTCTGTAGGAGTGAGTTTGTTGCAAAGGTTTCACAGGGGGAGCAGGGTGCTCACGATGGTGCCCAGGGAAGGATGGGGACAGCCCTGCCTGAGCCACCTGTGTCCCCTTCCCAAGCATGCTGAGCACTGGAGCTGCTGGCCTGGGGCTTTGCCAGGCTTTCCCAGCCTGCTGCTCTGCACAGAGCTCATCAGGAACTCAGTTCCTTTAGGATTTGATGGTTTTGCACCTGAACAAGTGTGGGGACCCTGGTGCCCCCAGACAGGGCCATGGGAAGCAGTGCAATTCCCTTCTTACATGCAGAGGTTTGTTTTTTCCCTTTTACTTCTGAACAATTTTCATTACAACATTCTTATGCTTTAGGGCTGGAAACATCAGGAATATAAATCAGAGCCCGTCATTCACAAACATCACATTTATTTTGCATTAATATATGTTAAAATACCACACATTTATTTGTGAATCTTGGCTATTATCAGAAGCTTGTTGCAATCATTTTCCTTGCTTTTTATTTACACACAAGGAATGCTGTGTTTAATGATGGATTGGTTTCTGACTGAAGGGATCAGGTTGTTTGGAAAGTTATAGTTTGCTATGGTCTCTGTGCTCTGACTTTGCAATTCGGTTGCTTCTGTTCCCCTGGGTTTCTCTTCTCCCCTCAGTGAAGGTAATGCAGGAGCATGGAAAGCCTCCTCTCTACTTCTTTTTCATGGCTAATGTGAGAGCAGAGTCCTGTAGCCCACTTAGACTAAAAAAATCTTGGGAGAGGGGGAAAAAAAAAAACCAACCTACACCAAAACATAAAAGGAATCTGTAATTCTGTAAGGATTTGAGAATTTCTCTGGGGAGGCTGAGAGCAGAGTCCTCCCCTGTCACTGTCAGCATCAGTCAGCTGTAAAATGCTTCTTGAGGAATGAAGGCATAGAGAGGGGCAGGTCTTTTTATCCCCGGCTGTCTGGGAGGAATCAGAAGGCAGCTATGTAACCAAATGATATTTTTCAGCTGCGAGCCTCCAGCTGCATGACATTTCCAGCAATCCGGGCCCATCCATATGGATGTGCAGCCCCCTCTGTGCCCTAGCAGCAGCCGAGGTCCCAGCTGAGCCCGAGCCCAGCCTGGCTCTGCTGCCATCCCCCTCCCACAGATGGGCACAGGCAGCTTGCGAAGCCCGATTTCATGGACAGTAAACTTTGTCCTTGAGGTCTCTGTACACCAGTGGGCCACGAGACATTCAGCAGATTCATTAAGTGTGAGCCAAAGTCTTCAAGAGCTCAAAGATACTTATTTCCCCCACCCTTGGAAGTGTTTAAGCCCAGGCTGGCTGGGGCTGTGAGCAACCTGCTCTAGTGGGAGGTGTCCCTGCCATTGGCAGGGGGGTTGGAACGAGGTTGATCTTTAAGGTCCCTTCCAACCCTGACAATTCTATGATTCCTCCAGAGCTTTGTCTTCCGATTGCTGCTTTAGCTCAGGACAGTGGGCAATTTGCTGAATCCAAGGCAGAGAAGTTTGGGCATCCTGTAGGACTACGCAGGGGTTTCCTGTGGGCTGTGAGCAAGGATGCTATTGTTTCTCAGAAGGGTTATTAGTGATTGGGAACTTAACCATCCAGCAGAGTAGAGGCTGTTAACACCCACACAGTTTCAATGAGTCAGATCCCAGACAGCCAACACAGGCTGCAATCAGAGAGCACAGGGGAAGTAACCTGTCATACCAATCAACCCTTGTTGGCAAGAGAGAGGGAGAGATAAAGGATGCCCCTCTCCCAAGTTTTCAGGAATAGCTACAGGATCTGGGCTTTATAAACTTTACACTAAGGTCTCCTGATCAGGTATAGAAAAAAGAATCTAATCTTTTTCATAAGCTTCATTTATACTCATTAGAGTGCTACAAGTAATAATACCAGGAAATAGATTTGCAGGCAGAAGTATGATTTTTAAGTTAACGATGTTCATTTAATTTCAGCTCTTGTCTCCTAGATGTGCCTCCTCCTAACGCTCTAAATAGCTCCTCTGCCTCTTTGATGTTTACACCCTTCAAATGCATAAAGACAGTTCTCTACAATTCCTCATTTTGCCAAGCAATACATACTTAGTGCTTTTCATCTCTCTCCATAAATCAATCCCTTCCCTCCAACAGGAGCTAGAATAGGAATTCTCTTTTTCTCCTTATTAGATTTGTACTGAGAATTTCTTTTCAGAAACAGATAAATGATACAAGGTTTTTTTCATGACAAAGCATCCTATCATACATTATTAGCAAACACTTCCACAGTAGAACAGGAATAAAAATAGAAAGTGGGCTATAAAAAAGAATGTATAGCAGGATAGCATCTAATCTCACAGCACGGTACTAAAAGTGGAGCAGTTCCTTCACATTTCTTTGCAGATCTTCAAGGCAAGATCCAGGAGGCCTAAGAAACGCTTAGCGTCTTTTACTTAAGGATTTCGTTAAATTCCCTGCGATCTTTGACATCAAGTTAATGAATTTTCTCCTTATTCAAAAAGCCCACCTACTGCTTGTGATGTGTTTGAAGCTGCAGATCCTTTCTAGCTGTCTTCACTGCTGCTGCTGCTCCCTGCATCTCAGCACAGTCCTGGTTGTGGACACCCTCTTCCACACAACTTTAACTGTGAAACCACCTGAGTTAGAAATTCTTTTTGGATCCCACTTATCTCAAAACCAGATTTTTATTTTTTTTTTTATTATTATTATTGATTTTTAGTGGAAGCCATCAGATGTGAACTGCTTGGGGTTCTCACCTGGCAGGCCAGGTTAACAAGAACATAATGTGCTTTTAAGATTTCTTCTTCTGATGGGCTCTTTGCAGGGATCACACCCTCTAACTTAGCTGGTTGGCTGTGCTTTAGAGGCTGGAGTGAGATAAGGCTTGCCTGGGAAAAATAGTCACCCTCAGACTTCCCATATTTCTGAAAGCAATTTTGGTTGAAGGCCAGCAAACCCTGCAAAAATGGATTTAAAATGAAATTACAAATGAAAGATGAATACTCAAATGGACAACGGTTTCAGCAGCTATTTGTCAGGAAAAGCTTAAGACTTTGGAGATTAGTCTGCTCGGGCAATTACTGCCCTGGGACAGAGCCACGTGCAGGTTGCTCTCAGACGCTTGTTCAGCCGAGTGCTGCTTGGCCTTCTGTTCTTTCCTGAGTTGCTCTTCCAGCTAGGAATATGAGTGAGGAAAGGAGAGGCTGATCCATGGGTTTTATTTTCTTTGCCAGTGGCTTCAGGGGTGAATTAGAGAATGGGAAGGTTCCCCCGGGGCTGAGCAGCCCAGGAGGGTTGACCTCTGAGCCTGAATCTACCAGGGAGCCAATACAGGGATGGGCAGAGGCAACAAGGTTGAAACCCCAAACATTGTGATGATTATTAAGAGATGTGGCAAATAATAAGCTGTGCAGCTGCAGCGTGTACTCGGGGAGGGAGCCTGGAAGTAGCTCCTATCATCTTGCTAAGGAGCAGGTGCTGCAGAGGAAACCAATATCTGAAACTTTTAGCAAAATGCCAAAGATCTTCTCTAGAGCCACTGCCAGCAAGCAGAGAGGAGGCAGAAAACCCAGCACAAAGCCAGTGTGGCTTTGTAATAAACAAACCAAGCCAGTGCCAGAAGGTTTTACGCACTGCATTTTGTGACAGTGCATTTTAATTTCTTATTGTTCTTGCTGTCCTTTGAGCTGGGTTAGCACAGCGGTGGGTCCAACTACCCACTCAGCTTTTGAGTGTGTTTCACACAGGGGTAGCAATTATAGAATCATTTTGGTTGGAAGAGACCTTTCATATCATAGAGACCAACCATTAACCCAGCACTGCCAACTCACCATTAAGCCATGGCCCTCAGCACCACATCTGCACAGCTTTGAAACCCCTCCAGGGATCACAGGGACTCCACCACTGCTCTGGGCAGCCTGGGACAGCCCTGGACAACCCTTTCAGGGAAGAAATTTTCCCTCTGGTCCAACCTAAACCTCCCCTGGTGCAACTTGAGGCTGTTTCCTCTTGTCCAGTCACTTGTTTCTTGGAGGAAGAGACTGACCCCACCTGGCTCCAACCTCCTTTCAGGGAGTTGTTGAGAATAATCATGTTCTCCCCGAGCTGACAAACTGTTGTCATTCATCAATACCCTTGTAAGAGAAATAGTAGTGAAAGACCTCTTTGCAGTGGATGCTAAAGAGAACAGCGGACTTCTGTTGGGAATAATTTTACTTCTCTGTGACGTTTTCCACATATGTGAATACCTGTATAGTGTTCACCCATCAGATGCCCCCATGTCTACAGCAGGTCCTGCAACAGGACCTGGGAACGCTGCTGGCCCCAAGCACTGCCTGGGTGTGCTGAGAGCTGGGGGTTAGCAACATGGATTAGGGACATGTATGTGTAAGGGTGGAATCTGCCATAGCCCAGACCCACGGACTGAAACTTCTTGGATATTTTACCTCGAGGGCAGATTTTGAAGTTTTAGCACTTTATAATTCTCGGTGTTGTTCACAGTGTAATTCTAAGATGGAAATGTAACTGTCTGTCTTAGAAAAATATTGTTCTTTTAAAATATTGTTCTTTTTTTTGGTACAAAACCATCTTAAACATCAATAAATAAATGTAGTCCCTCTCAGCCAACCAAAATTTGAAAGGTTGACTTTTTCAACTCCGAAGTTAATGAGTCAAAAATTTATAGTACTCTTTTGACCTATTCTAATTGTCTTTCCTGAGATGTGCTTGAATGTCACTACCCATCCATGGGGAGGCTGAGAACTGCTCAGTTTTCCTTTTCCTTCTGGAAACAGATTTCTGTAACTGCTCTTCTGTTGTCGCATGGAAGTTTAGCACAGTAGAGAAAATAACAGCTAGGAACTGGTGGTGAGAAGGCTTCTTAAATTCAGGTTGTGGATTAGTGAAGAGCCAGAACTGACCAATTCTATTTAAGCTGCACCAAAAAAAAGCCCTGAAGATGGCAGTGGTTTTGGTATTTAAATGTTGCTGGTAAAGAGCAGTTGTATACTTTGGTGGTGCAGAGCAGGTAAGTGTACCATGCCATGGTCTGGGCACTAAGCTTTTCACCCCAGACACTCCTCAGGTGGATATCACACCTGGCATTGGAGAGTCTCTCCCAAGTCAAGATAGACACTCATCTGCCCTTAGTGTGTGTGTATATACACAGATATCTACACATGCTTGCTAAGCCTGCAATAAGCACAAGCTGTTTGTGTTTGCTGCACATTCTGTTTCTTAGGTTAACATTTAGACACTGAACTCCCTGAAGATTATCTCGCTGAGTGTTTCCAACATGCCTAACCCTCCTGGGCTTTCATTTCCTGACTGGCTTTTAATGTAATGTAAAGAACAGAAATAATACCTTCCATTAAAACTTTATTAGGTAGCTTTTCCACTTAAGAGAGCTGTTTCTCTTACTCCCAGCCAATGAATTCCAGTCATTGAAAGCTAGACGTGAGGATTCAAGAAGGGGAAGCAGCAAGCCACCTGCAGTCTTGAAAAGATGAGGCAAAACAAGAGTGGTGGGTTCAGTGACCTGTCTGAGAAGGTGCACGTAGCTCAGTGTGGAGTCCTGGGCCAGAGCTATGTTGTGATAGGACATGCAAGTATAACACCCAGCATGGGAAACTCTTCCTTTCTTGGCAAGGGGAATCTGCAAATGCACATCCCCCACCTCAACATCTTGCTTATTTCTACTGGAAGCTGTTATAATTATTGGGAGCATCAGACATCTGCTTGCTTCCATGGATGTTGCTAGGGCTGCTGGGGAGCTGATTGATGTGTGGTTACCACCAGAGAGCAGCCTGAGTGGCAGCAGCTGACCTTCTTGGGATCATCTGTATTGCTCCTCACCTTCCCTCTGGCTTTTGCTGTGACCTTTGGATACAGATCGATCCCAGATTAGTGTTTGTTAACAATAAATACCCTAAAATTGGGATACAAGTAGACAAGTTCTGAAAAGGTTAGACAGGCTTGGGGCAAGTCAGTGCAATATTATGCTCGCCATGCTGATGGTCGATCTGTGTGGTCTGTCTTCCAAAAGTATTTTCCAGTCCTCTTACCTATGATTCCAGAGCAAAACCATCTGTACAGCCCCAGGATGGGGAAGCTGTGGTGTGGCACCTGTGTCTTTTCCACTGGGCTGCACAAAGCCTTCATATAGTCCAGGGGATGGACTGTAACTTTTTTATTTTCTGGGCACTCCATGGTGTGTTGATGGAACGAGTATTTTGCCAAGCAAAGATGGGTAAATGCATCCAGCTGGACTGGACTGGCTTCAGTTCCTAAGTGGCAGGCAAGGTTTTTCATTTTCCCTTGAACAGTTATATTGTCCTCCCCACTCCATTTGCAAACTTCTGGCTGCACAAATATATCAAAGTACACTTATGCATTATATATATATATGATATGGAAGCTGTAGACCATGTAACAAAACATATTTGTATCTAGATGTTGTACCCAGCCATGTAGGAAAGCCCATAGAGAACGTCATTGATTATCAACTATGAACTGGTTAAATAAAAACTTTGATTCAGATCATCAAAGGTATTTTGTGCATCTTTGCAGCATCTTCAAATGTTCAGTAACAAAAAAAAAAGCTCTGAGGGGAAAATTACCTGTGTCATGGGTGATATAAAGCTGTAGCAGTACCTATAAAATGCCCTCACAATACAAGAGAATTGAAGTAATGAACAGAAATGCTCGGTTAGAGCTTTTTCCATATTTTATGCTAATCATTAGGGTAGAGCTGAAATTAGCTTTAATTGATATTAAGGGTTGAAAAATAAAAAAAACCCCCAGAAATCTCTGGAGAATGAGTCTCTTTAACCTTTAATGATGCAGTAAATAAAATATCCTGTCAACATTTGTGCAATAGTAAGGGTTTTCAAAATTCCCTATCTGTACGGCGAGCGATTCAATATGCCTAATTCTCCCCATTACAGCAGACAAAGGTGATGCTAGTGCATAAATTCAGCTACAGATTTTCCCTGCTTCCAGGCTACCTGTCATACCCTGGTAATTCCCTGTGCTGGCTTGTTACTCTGAAGGGAGATGGAGGGAGAAAGGAAGGACTGTGAGGACTAAACCAATTCTGCATGCTGGCCTTTTCATTTGTGCACCTTCTGACTTGTAGGCTTCTGATACCAGGGTATCAATAGAGAAACTGTGCCTCAGTAGAGAGTAAGGTAAAAGGAGAAATCCTGCCTGTTCTTCCTTTCCAGTGAAATATGCCTGGAAATGTTTCATTTTTCACTTTAAAGGCAAGGCAGAATTGCAAAAGACTTCAATACTTTAGGGACACTTAGTTTGGTAATAGTCAGACCGTTCTTCTATCTGTCAGGGTTCAGCCTAGTATTGCAACACCTAATAACTGACTTGGTGAAGCACATGAAATATTCCTCTGCTGCAAGCAGGAAACCTGTTTTTCATAAAATCCATTTGATCGTTACAATCAACTGGAAGTATTATATCATTTAGGCAAGTTACTGTAACATTGATGGTTATTCTGCTGTAGTTAACTGGGAAACAGAAAACAAATCTCCTCGCTTGTGACCATCTTTGTCTTTCATCAGGACTAACACAATCACAGTTCTCGGATCACAGGGTATATAGGGGTCTCTGGAAACTTCCCAGCAAGCCTTTCTGTATTAAAAGGAATATATTTCTGCATGCTTATAGAAGCCTTCCTGAGTGATGTTTAGTGTTTTACCAGGGGGCAAGTCTGTTCCACTTGGACAATGATTTGACAATATCCTCTCTGGTGAGACATGGTTGTAAAATCTGTGAGAAAAGCCTCCTTTTATATATTTTTTTTATGCTGATGTAACCTCAGTTTTCTTTGTTGTCTTTTCCTTCTCGCTTAAGGTTTGGGAGGATTTAGGGAAGGAAGTGAAATAGTGTCCCCCAAAACTAACTTTTGTGTTTGGAAACTCTTTCCTCCGACAAAGAGATAGCTATCCTGGGACAACACAATATCCCAGGCCTGACAAGGATGTGTTGAAACAGCTAAAGGAATCGGCAAAGTCTAGATAAAGTCAATATGTTTTATCAGCAAAAACATTTGAAAGTTGAGTTAAGCAGTGATATGTCTGATTTAAAGAGGAAACAGCCAAACCAGTGAAAACAAACCTGATGCACGCACAGCTACCAGGATCAGCAGACTCCTGGCCAAGTCACATTCGTTCCTGAGAGATGGCCAGCAAAGCAATGGGAAGTGCTGGGAATGGCGGAGGCAGCCCTTATAAGAGAAGTAATTTTACAGAGTTAAGACACAGAGGATCTAATTTTCTTCTAGAAGACTCATTACCATGATTTTGTTACACGTTATTTATGGGCTGTTATGATAGTTCTGGCAGGTCATAATTGGCTGAAGCTGGAGAATTAGTCACATTTTTCACATTTGGAAGAATGATCTGTAGAGTCACGCTAATGACTTCATTCCCGGAGATGCCACGTGCTGGGCAGGGACAGCCTGTCTTGGGGTACGCCTGGAGTAACCCTTTCTGGTTCTGAGCACCATGCAAGGATGCCTCACTTTTGTGCATGAGATTCTAGTATTACTTTTCTCCAATTCAAAGCAGCTCTTTGGCATGTAAGAGACTTGCTGCTTTCGTGATAGTTTCCCCTTTCTTTCCCTTTCCTTGAGCGTGGAGTTATTTTTGCCTAGCACTATTTTTCTACAGGGGAAAAAAATTACATTTTTAAGTGGTCTCTTCATGCTGTGGTGTTGCAGTCTCCCCATCAGAGCTGCTGCAGCATTTCACCAGTAAGAGTGGCCCAGCTCCTCCACTGATGGTTTTCAACCCCTGGTAAGAGATGAGCAACAGTTTAAACCGAGGAAAAGCCTTCTTGGCAGCACTTCTAACAATGCCTTGTTGTGTACATAGCAAAACCCAAACAATGTTTTACAGATGAGGAATCAGAAGGGAGCACTATAATTGTTTTATCTGCCTTTTGGGACAGCGCAAGCTGCCTACTCTTGAATTAGAGCCTGGTGAATGTTGCTGCAGTTTCCTGAAAAAGTGACAGCTTTGATTTGGGGATTTCCAGCAATCAGGAATCCACTGCACCATTAGCTGACCACTCCCAAACCCCTTAATTGCCGTTGTTGTTTAAAAATGGACATGAATTCTTGAATAAATTTGTACTATTTCAGATTGTTTGTTCATGTCACAGCTTTGTCTGCTAGACTAAAGAGAAAAGCACAGAATCATAGAATTGTCAGGGTTGGAAGGGACCTTAAAGCTCATCCAGTTCCAGCCTCCCTGCCATGGGCAGCGACACCTCCCACTAGAGCAGGTTGCTCAGAGCCCCATCCAGCTTGGCCTTAACTTCCAGGGATGGAGCATCCACCACCTCTCTGGGCAACCTCTGCCAGTGTCTCACCATCATCATGGTGAAGAAATTCTTCCTAATGTCTAATCTGAATCTCCAGCCCTCTGATCATCCTCATGGCCCTTCTCTGGACACGTTCCATCACATCCATATGTGGCTATGGGAGAAAATTATAGACCATGGTTCAGCAAATGTTGCCTTAGAGTGGAGGACACTGGGAGAAAGTTAAAGGGTGACTTCATCTGTTTTGCAGATCTTCTAAAAACCTTCCCCATTTTACTAGCATCCTTTTTGGTTTGTGGATCAGCACAATAAACTGGGATTAACTGCTGTGTGAAATTAGATCTGGGAAAGCCTCCCACCTGCTTTTTGATCTTCCCTGTTTGTATGGTCAGGGATGGCATAAGTCCTTTGGTCAAAGCATCATATTGATGGCAGGACCAGCCCATAGGTCCCAAGCTGTAGAGTGCCCTGGAGCAGTTCATGACCAAAGCAGCTCACAGAAGGCTGACATCCCACCGTGTGCAATGTGAAAACCACATCCCTGGCTCTGGAGGCTCAGCTACAAGCTGTGTCCAGACAATTTTTTTGGGAGCAGTGGCTCTCCTGCGGTGCTGTCACTACCTCCTGTGAGCTGCTCCTGCTGCTCTCCGCAATCCATCCTCTGTCACTCCAGAGCAGAGAAGGGTTGGCCAGGACTGAACTGAAGGCAACCTCTTAATCGAACTAAGAGGTGGGAGTTACAGTGTTCATAAAATACTGTAAAAACGGGGGGGTTGATTGCATTAAATGAAGGCTCAGATTCATTAAATTAAGTGGAAAGCAATGTACATGGATAATTTCAAGGGTTGAGGCTGAATACAGTTTTTAAATAGGAAGTGATCAGCCGCTATACACAACACAGAGCAGCTCTCAAAGGTTTTTAATGACAGTATTTGCACACACTTTAGTTTAATTAACACGTGGCACCAGAGAGGTTTGGTAACTAGGATGTAGTCTCACACCAGTCATCTCAATTATAACACATGAAATTTTAAGCATCAATAGACCAAGAACGTCAACCGTCCCCGCCCAGCAAGGTCTGGCGATCTGAATTTCCATCACACCTTGTTTCTCTTGGATGCGACAGTAATTCCTTCTCTCCAGATGGAGAAGTCCCCTTATAAGTAAGCGGATGAACAGCTTCTCATTTGGATTTATTTCTTGTTTTCTGCAATCAAAATTAAGGGGACTATGTATTGTCACTGCCCAGTGATCCACATTACATTTCTGACAGCTATATTTATTAGTAAATATGTAGTATTTGCTTCCAGAATTTACTAGAGCCACTCTTCTGTGGCTATATGTGTAGGAGAGATTTCCTGCTATGTGTGATCCCTTTGTTAGCAGAGCACTCATCAGATGCTGGAGAGTTGTTGCAGATGCAGCTGGGGTTACGCCTCTGCACGCGCGGTGTTGGTCCGAGGGACTAACTTCAGAATAATCGGTTTCTCCGGTCTTAAGAGTCCCTGTGAACTGATCTTGAGAGGGATCTGCAACAATAAGAGGGAAATCACACTTGGAGATGGAAAATTAAATAAGTAGAGATTAAAGGAATGTAAGTTGGACACAGTTTTGGACACGACTTGATCGGTAGTGTCTGAAAGAGAGAAGCATCTGGCGTTAGCACCCCTGGTGAGAAACCAGGCATCCAACACTTTGCATGAAGGTTTCAGGTCATAATGTGCTCACCTGAGTTTCTTTGCAGGTCTGGAAAGTGAAATTTTGCAATAGGATGGTGATAGCAACTTTGAGAGTCAGGAGAGCAAACCGCATCCCGATGCAGTTCCTGGGGCCAGCTCCAAAGGGCAGGTATGTATATGGGTCTATGGCCTCTTTGTTTTCCTTACTGAACCTGGATAATGACATAGATGAGGAAAAGAACTGAAGACAGCAGTAAAAAAAAAAGCTTTGTATATGTATAATTTATTCAGAGATCTCTTGCTGGTGCCCTACAGAGGCTTGTTTGTTTTTTTCACGAAGGTATCTCAGGGTAGCCCAGCGACCGAGTGCTGTGTCGGAGCCCTTGTCCAGGACAGGGTGGATCCCACTTGAGTGTTTGATTTTAGTTCTGTCCACCCAGACTAGCAGAATTTGGAAGCAGAGTGAAAATCTAGACAAACATGCTCTCTTGAAGTGATTGACAGCTCCTATCTGTTGTACTTGGTGAGAGAGAAATCAGGAGTCGTCTTGGTTAGGAGCAGCCAATGGCTTCAGCCTGGCTGGGACTGAGGTAGATACAGATGATAAGAATAATCAACTGTGGGAAAGTTATCACTTCCTTGAAAGCAAGGAGGGGAAGGCAAGTCTGGGAGGATCAACTCTGGTGTATTTGGTAGCAAAGCCTGTGTGAAGGAAAGAGGTTCAGGGGTGAAGACTGCACAGAAGGATGCTTGGCAGTTGCAAAAAAACTCGCCAGCTACCTGCTCTGTCAGCAAGCCTAAAACCCGTGTGCAAGATATTGTGAGGTATCAGTGTTGTTCTGCCAATAAGATCATGTTGTTTGAAACCCTGCTATAAGTACAGAACTAATTTTCATCTTAAAATGACAGTCCCACGAGCCTGCAATTTCTCGTTGGTATTGTTTGTGAAAAGATAGGAAGAACACCATTAGGAAGCTAATCAGAGATTAATACTTAATTACTATGTGAGAAAAAAAAAAAGCAGCATGATATTTCTTCCCTTTCATTATGTTTTTTGTACCTTTCTGGTCTGAACTCTTCTGGATTTGGCCAGTGCTCAGGGTTGCGGTGCAGGGTGTAGGGTGGGATCATAACAATAGTTCCTTTGGGAATGGTCACGCCGTTTATTTCTACGTCTCTCTTGCAGGTTCTCTCAAGCCGCCCTCCAAGGGGAAAGAGCCGAAGGGTTTCATTCACTGTCATGTCAAGATATTCCAATTGCATCATTGCTTCGTATGTGAGAGGAGCCTGTAGGACAACAGGAGAAGGGTGAGCAGGTATGTTGGCATAAGGATTGTATTGTCCTAAAGTGACTGCTGAGACCAGAGTGTCCTTAACCCCTACTGTCCCAACTATGGCTCAGACTCGGTGAAGAAAAAAAGGCAAGGTAGAAACTGAGTAATTGGTTTCATTTTTCCATCCCTAAGTGATGGAAACGCCTGGAAATCCACATCCACTTGTGCATGGATGTGGTGTATGGCAAATGGTTTTGTGCAGTGGTGTGGCCTGAAAGGTCTGAGTTGTCTCAGTGTGTGTCTCTTAAAGCCCTTGGAAGATTCCATGGGGAGGGTGTTTAGGAGGTAAATATTTCTCATCGTCTTGGCTGAACAAGGAGGACAGCATGGTCAGAGGTCCTTCATCATTGCTCTATTTCCCTTTACCTTGTTGGGTAAAATTCTGTCGATCTCCTCCAGAAGTTTTTGCTGCACATCTGGGTGCGTGGCCAGTTCATATGCCAGGTAACAAAGCGTGTTGCTGGTGGGCTCGTACCCAGCAAATATAAAGATGAACGCTTGCGACAGGACCTCTGAGTCGGTCAGGGCTGTGAGGAGAGAGGGCATGGGGAGGTGAGCAAAACTGGTGTTGGCTGATGGTCTGGGCAAGGAACAGGTAGTAACAGGTGGCTTTGAGGCAGTTTTGTTGTTTTCTGATATGCCATTTATAGCTACTCTGCTATCTGTCTGGAAAAAAGTAATTTGACAGAGGAGTCAAATGATTTCCTGGGTGTAAATGATTGACATGGCTGTTCTACCTCTTGGCAAAAGACCCAAGGGATTCCCCTTAGTCCTGGTGCTGGCAACAAGGGACAGAGATTTCTGCCTGGGGCTGGTCAGTGGAGATGGTAGTGACCCGTTGAGTCTTTCTTTGGTAAGCAGCTCCCCGTATTCTACTCATTCCCACCCCCCCTGTCCCTGTGATGAGTATTTGGATGTTGTTACCTTTGTATGAGTGATTTCCTTCATTGCTCCCATTACTGGTTGAATTCTGGGATTCGATCATCAGCTGCAGAAAGTCTACTCTGCCCTGAGAAGAAAAGTAGGAGAGTTTCTTTGGCACTAGGTCCCTTGGAGGCTCAGATAAGCAGATTTCAAAGTCTAGGCACAGTTTTTAAACTGACAGCATCTTCAAAAATGCACTCGACCTCCTTATTGAAAAACAAAACACTTGCTTTTTATTTTGGAAACCTATCTGTCCTTTCCATGCAGCTGTTGAGTGGGAAAGGGAGGTCTTGAATGAATCTTGGGAAAGGGATCCAACCTCTAAAAGGGAGAATTTTCCCAGGAAGCAGCTTCAATTTTTAACAAGTGAGAAGGGAAGGCACAACCCTGGAAGGAGGTATTGCTGCTCTTGTGCTGCTTACTCTGCTCTCTCTCCTCCTCTGCCTAATCTTCTCCAGGGAGTTTCTTGCTCTGAATTATTACAAGTTCTGCAAACCCAAGCTTCGTCCAATTCTACCGAGCCTTTGTCTGGATTTAGCTTCAGATCACGGATGTACAAAGTCCACTTGCTGCTCTGCCAGGACTGGTCAGGCGAGGCTTTTCTGACAGTGTTAAAATCAAGTGGTTACACTTAAATGGATTCAGGGGTTTGTGAAGTCATTGTACTTTGGCTTCATCTTTGATATCATCACTCTGATTATATTTCTCTTAAGTGTATTTTCTGCCACAACTGCTAGCAAATGCACACTTGCTTACCTTGTGAGTCTCCTTTTCACGCTCCTTCTTAATTTTGGTGAGGGATCTCATGAAGAAATCTACAGCACTCCTGGGGAAGAAGCTTACATTCATCTTGGCCAAAAGAGGAGTAACGAATGGGAATACAACTGAAAACAAATTGAGAATAAAATCACACACTGAAAACAAGCTCCACCTTCTATAAGATAGCTAAGGATGTTACTGAGGAAGTAATGATGCTACTGAGAAATGACTTCCTTTCTTTACCTGGGAAAAGCCTGGACTTTGCCTTTTTTCCCCTTTCTTCTTTCCTTGGGCTTGCCTTGATGCAACCCTCTCCCAGGTTTGTGAAATGGGCACAGCTGTGCTGGGTATAACCATCCCTTTGAGACATGACCAAAGCACATGCTGCCACCTTTTTCTACGGCACAGTTTTCTAAGGACAGGTTACTTCTGTACATTGTACAGCACTATAGAAGGAATGTGGCTCAGAAGAGAAATACTGCAGGTTCAGAATTACTTTTTTTTCAGGCTGAGCTATTCATGACCATGCTGTGCTCGTATGAACCTTTCCAAGCCCCCTTCAGAGCGTTTCCTTCATCGCAGAGAACTGGATCTTGAGCTTGTGTACAGATCCATAAAATCTACAGCATCAGAACCTCCTCTATGCACAGATCACACCTTTCCCCATGTTTCAGCAAGGTATCTTAATCTTGATTTAAAGTTGCAAGTGATTAAAGGTCCATCACTGCTAAGCTGCCGCACTGCTAGAAATTGTGTTACAGTCCCCACTCAGCACTCTTTTCCAGAAAATGCACCACTCTCCTCAAGCCTCGCAGCTGAACTGGCTTGTCAACCCTCAAATCATTTCCCAGCACTTATTTGGGTATTGGCTGGGAAGTTCATGTGTTTCTTGCATTGTGGATGCCAAAGGTGGAGGAAGTTTTTACCCATCTTCTTCCAAGAGTTGTAGCATGAAGCTATCAATGAGGTAACCATGAGACAAGGGCCATTAGGACTTCCATCTTCTCTAGTGAAGTTATCTAAGCAATAGTTGACTGGTTAATGTATAGGGTGCACCAGACTCTGATATGCTTCCTAAAGCCACACTTCAATTGCACAGTGACACCTGAATGTTTCAACGAAAAAGCCACTTACATGTCAAGATAAAAATTGGGTCAAAAAAGTCAAATTTGACCAGCTTCTGCATCTCCCTGACAAAGGGGTCTTTGGGGTTGTTCATGGAGTCAATGTTCACACCGAAGGAAGTGCTGGTGACGACATCCATGCTGTAGCTCCCAAAGATGCTGAGGAAAGATGGAAGAGATAGACTGTGGCTAAATATTTGGACCAAGGGAATGTATTTTTGTTCCAAATGCCTATATGACATTCAAACATAAATTCTCATAAGACCTCCTGCCTTGGTTTTAAAAAGGAAATTGTTATATGGTAACTGAAAAGCACTTGTGAAAGGGATAGATTTGGAGAGCTTTGTTTTCAAGCCTACGTGGGTTTTGAAACCAGATGGCTTTTCTGAGGATTTTAAAGCAGCATGTAGCTCCAGGAATGGGTTAGTGAAAGGACAGCAAGCAGCTCTTGAGCATGTCAGCTTCTTGGGGAGGGGAGGTAACATCTTGGGTTGAAGATGTCATGAGAATAGTCTTGTTCAACCCAGCACAGTCCTATAATACTAAAAACTGTCTGAGCCCTCTCCTTGGTAGGGGAGAGCTTTGCTGGGCTGTGACTGCTGGTGAGCAGCTGCCCCTTCTGTATCTGTGCTTCGAAACTGGAGGTGAAACACCCAGCTTTTGTTCCAGAATCCATAGAGAGGGCACAGATGAGGATGAGGCAAAACTACAGCCTTCCTCCCCAGTCCCCCCAGCAATGGGGCAAGTGATGGGTGAGCACCCCACAGTGTTGAGGGTGGGGCAGAGAGGCCACCAACCCCGGTGTCCTGCAGTATAAGAAGGTGGTACACAGAGATCCTGAGTATATGCAGGGAAAAATAGGTTTTCCTGGTGGATTTGGGGTTATCTTAGATCTTTGGATTCATGAAGCTGTGCTGGAGCATTTTTCTCCCCATCTAACTCCTATTAAAAGACTTCTTTCTAGGTCTCTGCCTCTAGGAAGTTTCACTAACATCCCAGCTTAAATTTTCCCTTTCAAATTTCCATCCAGGCTTTCACCCAGCTGCATTCCTCATTTCAGAGGCCTGGTTTACCCAACGAGCAATCTGTGTTGCCAGTAATGAATGAAGGGCAGCACTTGCTAACAAGGTTTGCTGCTTAGCCTGCTGCTCCTAGCAGCTACTTACTCCTTTACAGATAGACTGGTGTTCTTTTCCACTTGCTTTTGAACATTTTTCACCAAAACTTCCCCATAGTGCTTCATTATAGGGAACATCTGTAACACAAACCAGATATGGTCACTTAAGTATAGTACATTTTACTCCTCTAAGACAGGCTTATGAAGACTACAGGGAGGTTCATGAATATTTACAAATAAGATCTTTCTGCTAAATTTCTATTTTAAGCCTTTTTTTTTTTCTTGTTTTAAATTAGGCATAAATTAAACAGGCCAGCTTAGTTACCAGGCTCTGAAATCGGACCCCTGTGACAATCTCAGCCTGAAAACACTGTCTCCTGACTTTCTGATTTAGTTTGTACCTGTTCTTCTGTGTTTTACCTCCTTTAGTTTCCCACTGGTGAAGGTTGGAGAGAGTACAGTACGAATCCTTTTCCACTGTTCGTCTTCAGCTAATGAGACAGCATCGTTCAGCACCCCTGCTAGATCTACATGCTAGAGTAGAAAAAAGGCAAGGTGTTAACCCCAGAAAAGATAGCAGACTCCTTCCAAGGATGGAAACGTAGCATGCACATCCCTGCCAGGGCTGTTTCAGGGGCATCTAAGGCCTTAGAAACAGCCTCTCCCAAGACACACACACATAAATAATCCCCATCCCTGCAGCAAACCGGCCGTGAGATGCCATTCCCAGATCCAGAACAAGCAACCCAACAAGCCCACCACCCGGATGTGTGTGCCCCCACCTAAGCATGCTGCCCAGAGCCTGCAGCCCAGCTGGTGGCACATGGGCTAGCTGGACCCTTACGGATTCCTGCGTGCTCACACAGACTCAAATTCACCTAGAAATGTATAGGTGTGAGAGCAGAATTTGTCTCTGCAGGCAAAGAAACTTCTTCTGCCAGCCTGGGTATGCAGTCCCCAGGCTGTAAGGCAGGGGAACAGTGACATACAGTGGCCATTTACAGTAATCCCTATAGCACAGTCACTCATCCCCTATGGGAGCCATAGGACATGCTCGGTATGCCTGTCTCCTCCAATACTTAGTTTTCTGCACTCACGGTGCTTCTGCTCTTACCCTCCGGTTGGTAAAGGTGGAGTAGCACTCTTTAACCAGCACAGATTTAATGATCTGAGGGTCCAAGACAGCCAAGACAGGTTGCCTGCCATCATAAATCCTGGTGGGGGGTGAAAAGGAGACAGATAAACAACTCTAGGTAGTTGAAGTGCAAGGTTTGGCTGATGCTCATGAAACAAAATGTGATAAATAAATGCCTCTCCATCACCAGCCTTGCTGTTCCACAGATGCCTAAGTACAGAAATGTAGAAAGTAGAGATGGAAAAGGAATCCCAGGCCTTCTCCCATCTGATTTTGTAAATGATAAAGGGGGCTAAACACCTTCCAGATTCACTAGGCAATGAGCAGGGCTCAGTCCCTCAAGGGACCAGGTACTAAATGAAGCAAGTGTCTTCACTTTCTCCCTTGACTCTCTGAGTTTCTTCCAGGCACTTAAACACATTACAGTATTAGAAGGAAACTTGTTCTGCCCCTTTCAGGCCCTTGAATTGGGTGCCTGGAGACTTGGGCTGACAGCACTGAAATATCCTTGGAGATGAAACTCATTCCTTGGTTTTGTCTTTTTAAGCTGCCTGTTCCGAATGCATTCCTAGAGCAGATGTAGATTAAGCAGATTTATTCACTTTCCCCATTTATGTAAAGATATATTTTCCAGACTCCATTTTTTCAAGTTGCTATAGGGACCAATGGATGCATTCTAGAGGATATGCAAATTTGTAGCCAAGCTATAACAGCAGTGATAAAAGTCATAGAAGATGTCCAGAGCAGATCAGTGGTAGCTACACTAGCTCCCACCACAGCAGGTAAGGACCAGCAGCACAAGGAAGTCGGTGGACTTTGGATCTGCCTCTTGACTCAGTATTGGGAGTCGCTCACATTCCTCTGCTGTTGATAAACCAGAGGAACCCGACCTCCCGGTTCCAGATTCTTCCTTAAGTAAATAGTTTTGCTACTGATTTTGTTAGAAGCAGGCGAGGCCCTTTTGTTAACAGCTTTCATGGTATGGGTCAAAACACTCTCTATAGAATGACAGCGGCACAGCCCTGCCTTCCTTGGGCTGTGTAAGCCACCACGAGTAACCCTGTTGTTACTTTTCTCATCATTCTGGGACCATCAGAGCTGCAGGTAGAGAAAAGAGAGCTTTCCTGATGATTTTTTTCTCCCCTTTGTACGGATACTTGCTTTACCTTAAGAGATCAGTGGTTCATACTCACCCCCAGATTTTCCCATATTTCTCGAAACATTCATTGTCAAATTCCAAGAAACCCTGTGGAAAGCAATTTAAAAACTATCTCAGAGAGGACACAGTGGAAGGGGTGTTGTTGGAGATGGTGGGGTAGGAGGAATATCCATAAACTGATGTTCAGAGCTGCCTTCTGAGTTCTCCTCTCCAGAAACATCATGAGGGACAGCATAAACGTACATCACGCTTCTGAATGTTTGCCTGGGTGCTGGCAAAGGGCAGCTGTAAATCAGCCACCCACGACTACTTGTTTGGAGATGCCCTGTGACGTTTGACAAGGCCCTGTGGTCTGTTACTGAACCCCTTATCCTGTGCTGGCCTTTGGAGCAGAGCTTGGCATTTGGAGATAACTTATCACCGTGTATCTGTTTAGCTACAGCTGTAGGAGCAAAGGCGAGTATTTCTGGAGCTAGGAAGGCTTCAGTCACTTACTTTGCGATATTCCAGGCACGTCCCAAAGAAAGGCAGAGGTCTTGGCCCAGGAATACCCAACTTCTTGAATAAACCAAATGGCCAGGTCCCATATCTGAGGGACAGAAAAGACAACCGAGTGCTACATCACCGTGGCGTTGGGGCTGCGAGCTCCCCTCAACCTGGAGACTGCAGCTACAGCCCTTTGGCTCTAATTGGAGGTTGATCCAGGAGCTGAAAAGAGTGGCCCGAAAGAAAATTGCCCTGTAAAAACTACTTGATAAACGTGGTAAGGCTCACTGCTGCCACACAGAGCTTCAGAGAGATCACTTCTTTGATGTAAAAGCAGCTGTCTCCTGAAGGCACGGGTACTCTGGTGGAAACAGGACCTTAAAGCCTTTAGCAAAAGTCAAAAGAGGAGCTCATTGCCAGCCAAAGGAAAGGCAAAAAATGGAGCTGGAAGAAGGAACACCAAGCTTGCATGTTTTTATTGAACAGAAATCAAAGCAGTGCCAGAAGTGATGTCCAAAACAGGGCTTTTGTCAAGCTGCACTTTAATTTCATTTATTGTTCTCCCTTTCCTTAGCCTGGCATTAGCTCAGTGGTGCATCGGGAAGTCTTGTCTTGATGGTTTTCTTTTTGGATTTTATTGACAGCTTTGCAGATTTCTTTCCTCTGAAGCACCCTTTTTGGCAGCTGCAACGTTATTACTTCTACCTCAGGGCCTTCTGTTTCTCAACAAGGGTCTGGGCTGCAGCCCTTTGAAGCTTGTCTTTGGCTGTGTTGAAAGAGCTCCTCAAAATATTTGTTTTTAGTTAGCAGCTGCAGCTTCCCAAGTGAGCAGTTCCTTGCAAAAGGGACATAGCACTGCAAAGGTTTGGCAGAGGGATGTTATCAGAGATCTTCTGTGGGACCACGTGGCAGCAGCTGCTCAGCCAGCATCTTGGGGATGCTTTCCTGAAAAGCCAGAGTCTAGGCTAAGACTTATGGGGAGGGGGATTCCTTTACAATTAGGAATACTTGCCTAAATCTGAAGGACCCTGAATGAGACCAGTCCCCCCAGAGCACGGGTTCTGCCAGAGCACAAAAGCAGACCGTATTTTATGGTCCAAACAGAGCGGGCAAAAAAAAAAACAGGGAACAGGGTGTTTGCAGGTGCAGAAAGGTTTTACAGAGCTCAGTTTGTCAATGTTTAACCTTGTCTGTCAAAAGTTAATTCAGTACTAGGTATAAAATGTTTGTGGAATCTCATTCGTAATGTTTATGGCCAGCTGGTGCTGTGGGAGGACCAGGAAATGCCAGTCTGGGCTGGTTACAAAGCCCAGGGACACTGTAGGCAACGTAAGCTAGGTTTAATCCATTTGAAACATGGCCAGGAAAACACAGCTAACGCTCTTAGGACTAGAACATGACATGGTTTCCTTCAGGCTGAGAAGGAGCGCTCAGTGTAAATCCAGAATATAATCATTACTACATCTTCCCGTGGATGTGAACCAGAAATGCCTGGTATTCCTTCATGTGTGAACTGTAACAGTGTTGCCCTAGATGGACAAGAAGCATCTGAACAACCTCCCTGTGCTAATGGGCGGTGAAATTTCTATTTTAGCTCAGCTACCAGAGTACAAAGATCTGGGCTTTGTCCCTTTTGTCACAACAAAATTGCAAGTGCCTGCAGAAGGTGGGAGTCTGCTAGCCATCAATCTCAGATGGCCACAGAGTTATTGAAATATGAAGTTTTGGGTCAAAAATGAGAGTGGGGTTTTTTTTGTTTCTTTGTTTTGGGTTTTTTTTTTTCCTGTTTTTGATTTATTTTTTAAACAAGTCTGTCTGAAATAGGCTTTTGAATGATCCAAATCACAGGAAAGGGCTTGAAAAACAGGGCTAAAAGTTCAGAGCTTCCTGAACTGCTGTGGTTGGAGCATTGCCAGGGCAGACAAATGGATTGTGCTCGTGTGCACCACATTAATCGTTAAGGTTTATGGCTAGCAACATGCTGTCCCTGCCTAAGGGCTTGTCAACACTACAAAGTTTGTCAGTCTACCCTTGTTGGCAGGGGCTGCCAGCAGAGAAGCTGCATGTCCCAGCAGAAGGGGGTTTTCAGCCAGCCCTGCTATGCTGCAGCTCAGAATGGCATCAGCAAAGGGGACAAGAGCATTTTCTCACTAGCACAGCCCCTCTGAAGCAGCGGGTACGCTTCTCCCTGCTGGAGTTTGTCTGAAAAGCCAGGAGCAGGGAGCTGACCTTGCTCTGGGCTTCATTTCTTCCCCCAGCAAGGGTGGGCTGTGGGGACATGTATGGGATGCTGTCCCTGCAGACATGTGGCAAATCTAACTTCTGCGAAGCATCCCTCCCAGTTCAGGTACCCATGCATGGAGCATCTGACCTGGGCACTATAGAATAAGTCAGGAGGAGTAAGAACTGATCCTGTGAATGCTCTTTTTCTGGATCCTCGTTGCTGCTCTCCACCTTTGCAGGCCCATGCAGTAGAGTCATCTGCTGCCTGCTTGTCTCCATAGGGCCACCTCAGCCAGGGAGACACAGCCTTCCTTAGACTGTATTTCAGTGAGAAGTAACCTAATGGATCACAATCCTCACTGAAGCCAGCATCCTGCTGGTAATGAACGTGGGGCACCATTATTATTTGATTATTACTTTGATGCTTAGCAGCAAGATCATAACAGTGCACAGGAATATTCCACACCTTGGAGCAAAATCATTCATCTGTATGGTCTTTAGACTCTGCTACTTCCCAGAGCCTCATTAGATGCTGGAAACCATACCTACCTGTTTGCTCTTCAGCAGACTAATTGCATGAAAATGAACAAGGGCAAGAACAGGAAAATGGCACAAGCAAAGAAACAATAAAGAATATTTTACTTACACTACCAGGAGGGCTACAAAAACAACCAAAAGGGCCCATGTCTCCATGGAGAAGGAAGGGAGAAGGTTCATTTTGGTTCTTCTCTGGTTAGCTTCGAGTTCTGTCTTGAAGTGCTTGTCCCAGGTCTGTGAGGAATAGGAATGTTCCACAGAGTGCAGTCTTTTCTGTCCAATCATATGATTTAGGGGCTGTCCTTCTGTCGTGGAGGAGGAGGAGTGGAAGGCAAAGGTAGCAAAGTATGCTAATCTGAAAAACACAATTCATATGATAGATAAATGACTGTCTGAACTGTCTAAGGATCAAAATCTTTAATATAAATGTTGGTAGGCATTTCAGCTAGTTCCTCTGTTGTAATAGCAAGTAATAACTGACTTCTTACTGAGTAATGCTCCTGGGCTCCTACACCAAAATAAATAAAAGCAAGTTAGAATGAAAGGTAAATCTCAAGGTGGGTGTCAGAGTTGGTTTACAAATGGGAAAGAGAAGTGAAAAGGTTATTCATATATTGTATGACAAGATCTTTTCTGTCAGCTAAATTAAATTTGGCAGAATTTTAGATTTTATTTAAAATACCTCTCTGTGTTGTGAAGAGCAAGTGCTGCCTGCTTCTGCTTGTGGTGGGTCAAAAGCAGCTCCTAACAAAGGCAGGGATTTTCCCCCGTAACAGCTTTTTTTCTTGGTTTGTGACCAGCCATTTTGCAAGAGGAATATTTTTGTTCCACAGCTGTGAGCAGTTGAGGTGCCACCGTTTCCAAAACACCAGTTCGTGGCTTATGAATAAAAACAGCTCCCACCCTTCTGCAGCAGCTGGCAAAAAGACCCAAGCAAAAGGAAAACACAAATTTTGTAATGGTTTTCCTGCAAGGGTGGTGCACAAAAGTGATAGCATCCTAGAGGTATGGATGTGCTAAGAGAAGATCACAAGGTAGAGAAAACTGGGCCATATGGATTAGGGCATGAGGCTGTGGTTGGCACAGATGCGTACTACAGCATCTTGAGGGCTTCATTCAGGGCTAAAATGAGCAATTCCTTTCCTATTGGCAGAGCTGCCATCTTCAAAAGGGGTTTTAATGACTACACTGGGTGGAAATAACTAGATTTATAAATATGTGGAACATATTGTCTTGGAGGATGTTGCTGTGGTTGGTGGTGGGATGATTATTAAGTAGATCTGTCCACGTTGTGATAAGAGACATGTTCTGAGAGTCATCATCTGACTTGGCTCAGCAGCATTTATATCTCATTTCACCTTTGCCTCACTTTTGCTCTAACCTTCAACTCAGTTGCAGATTATTTTGTAATAAACACAGTCTACTGTAGTTTGACATGAAGAGGCAAGTTCACGACATAATTGTCCAAGTCTGCATCTGGTCCTACCTTGTTTGATTCAGAGATACTGAAAGAGCATGTGACTAAATAGGTGCTTTCCCCCTCAGGAGCTTGTCACAGCAAAGATTGTTCTTCCAGGATTCCTCTTTCTACATTTTGACATAGCCTCAAAATCTGAATTTACTGGACACCAAATGTTGCTGACTCACCATGTTGGGAAATGGGTTCATTCAGTTTCTTCATGAAATAGAACTGCTGTACGGTTCTCCATCCTCAGTAAAAATAAGCTTCAGTCCTTGTCCTGTTAGGGTCACTCTTAAGGATAAGAATAGTCTCTGGAAACACTTGTAAAGAAATAGATATCTGCAAAAAAAACTCTCGTTGCTGGTTTCTCATTGTGGTCTTATGATCTCTGCCAAATGAACTGTGTCTAGCTTCAAACAAACAAACAAAAGCCTACCATCCCCTTGAGAAAGATGGTAGATAAACATAAAACCCCCAGCCCCCCTGTGATTAATCTATGCCAGAGCACAGTCAATGACCCAGGAACAAATGACCAATTTTCGTGTCACATGTAAGTTGGTTTATCCCCTAACTTGCCTTGTACCACAACTGTAAACCTCCAGCTCTAGGCTGTGGTACCCCCTTAGCTGCTGAGGGGTACAACAAGCCAGCTGGGAGGTCACGTTTGAGAGGTGACTTGGGCATCTTCAGAGAGGACTTCTGCCCTCCATCTCTGGGAGGGGCTCATCAGCTGTTTGGCATCCTCTTCAGCCAAGGCTGAACCCCACCCCACAAAAATGATGGCAAGGAGAACCATATGGCTAAGCCCAGCCTACACTTTCTTTCCCTTCCCAGCTGGATGCAGCTACACCAAGCCAGCACAATTATCTTTTCACCCTATCCAAGCACTTTAGATGCTTCTTATTCCTTACCCTCATGGGCTTTTAGGCCCACCCTCTGCTTCTCCTGAACGTCTCCAAGTGCACTGCATCCCATCATGGGTTTTGGTGAGCCCACAAGCCCAGGCATCTGGAGCAAAAAGCACACTGCTCAGGGGCGTGAGAAGGTGCAAGCCCAGATGGAGGTGTAATTATACCTGTGGAAACATCCTGCCAGTCTCACTCGTGGGTGCCAATGTCCACAGTGGATGGGCATTGCTCATCATCATCACTTAAGCTGCTTCACCGTATGGCAACTCCCTTGTTGCCGCCGTGCTTCCAGGGCAGCCACAGGCTTAGGGTGAGAGATTTGAAAAAGCCAAAGTTTGCAGCAAATTCAGAAGAGAACTGAGATGCTTTCCCATTTTTAATGCCCCTAAGTAGCTCAGATTAATGGATTAATGGCTTTCAGGGAAGCAAAATAACACCGTGGTTTTGTTTGCAGTGTCATGAAAGGAGTGCTCCTAATCCAGGTCATGAACAAGGTGTGACGAGCAGGAGGGATTTCTCGTATAACAATGACTGGGGGCTGGGCAGTAAAATGGAAGAACACATATTTCTTCCACAGGCTGTGAAACCAAATGATGGTGGGTAAGAAAAAACACTCTAGAATAGCAATTATGACTGAGGCACAGGTGTGGAGAAGAAAGAGCAGTTCAGAAGAGAAAAAGCTATTGGCAAAAAAAAGAAAAAAGCCACAGTGGGTAATGTTTTGTGTTCATGATGAAAAGGTCTGTACAGGAATAAGGAGGGCCAGGCTGGGTAAGCCTGAATCTTTAGGTCTAACTCACTTTTGAGTGCAATCATGAAAGAGATTCTCCTGAGATACTTTGGGGAATTTATTTTAGATTCCCACATACAGATCTTAAAAAAATGCTGATAATCATGCAGAGCTCAGATAACCTCTGTATGGAAGATGGCAGATTTCTGCACTAGAGAAAGACCCAACTGGCAAGCAGTGGAACTGGTTTAGCTTTGGTGTCGATAGGTAATTTAGTATATTCTAGAAGAACACTTAGCAGCAAAATTACCTTGAACTGAACAAAATGCATTCCTTTAGTTTAATGTATATAATATAAACAAAAATAAGCTTATAACGAAGGGTCTCTTTTTCAAGAGGACAAATTAATGAAACAAATCAGTGGAAGATCACAGGCCCTTCTGTGTTGGCTGTGACTAACCTCCTTTTTAAGTCAGTGGTGCTAATATTACCATCAGTTGTCTGTCAGGAGACTTGCAGGAACAGTCTTTACACCCCACTGCCTAAACAGCTACATTAAAAAGGATGCTCAGAATACATGGAATTGGGTGGGAGGTGGGGAAAAAAGACCACATTGATTTTTGTAGTTTGTATGTTCTGGCTGTAAGATCTTCTGGATTGGGAGCTCATTTCTGCATCGGACTTGAAACAGCCCAGTACTTGAACATACTGGCTCACTGGGACCCAATTAGGGGGTCCAGCATATCGGTGGCACTTCTTACATCCTTGGAGGCCAAAAACTTTTGTTTGTTTAGTCTAGCTAAATGGTAGCTAGGCTGGAAGGAGGTTGCTATGAGATAAATGCCAGGTAGAAGAGCTATTTAATCAAAGTATGATGTTGGTGCAGAGACAAATGGGTATAACCCAGCCACAAATAAATGCTAGGCTGGAAATGAGCATAGTCTGGCCCGGAAAGCTCAGGAGCCTTCCTATCATGGGGTTAAAAGAAAGAGAAAAAGCTCAGACAGTGTCAAATGGGGCTAGATAAGAGAGCTACTGGTGGGAGGAGGGAGCAATACATTAAATTTACCAATGCTCGTCTCCCTTACACTTTCTGCATCAGCAGAAGGTGTGGGGAGGCAACTATTTATTTTCCCTGGTACATGGTGGTTTAGTTACCCACAGGAAAATACTTCATAATGAAGGCTATATTTTGTTGTCAGTGGTTAAAATATTGATACAGTACTGCTGGATAAAAAATCAATGTATTTGGAGGGGTCTCTAATGATACTTTATGTAGTTCTGTGTATAGATGACTGATACCCTCCTGCACGTAGATTTCCTTGGGATTTAAAAAGCTCACAAAAAAAACCTCAACAAGAAAAAAAAGTAATTAATTCCCCTGGATGTTTTGTTCCATATACTGAGCTTTGGAACTACACAGAAACTAGGACATTTTTCTGATTTTTTTTCAGTTAAAGTAATATCCCTGATACCGACCGATCTTCCTTCATAATCTTTATATCATTATATTCCTTTCCCTTCTACGAAATGACAGCTACTAATGCTATATGATATCTGGATAGCTAATTAACTCTGAGCACTGCATTCTTTTGCCCAATCCAATACAAATGTCTGCTTGAGGTTCTCTCACTTTAACCTTAGGAGTTAAGAAAAATTCAAGCACCCTGCTAGCTCTGCACGTGCCTTTTTACCTGTGATGCAATGAAAGACAAGGCTACATCCCACAAGGAAGCAGCAGCAGCAACAACCCTGGACACATGCAAACTAGAAGAGACATCTTTCTGATACAAGGTGGAAAATCATGTTCTTTCCTGGGTATTTTAGGGAGGATAGCTTGGTGGGGAAGTTGCGAGCGAGTGGTGCGTTGTTGCACCATAATTTTGGCACAAGCTATTCCAAGAAGCATCTGCGCACGTCATTGCCCCAGCAAACTTCTGCATTGGTATGTCACAGTCCAGTGAAGTCAGTGCCGTTGACTCATTCAGAGAGATGGATCTTTTAAAGGGTGACAAATCAAACTGTTCATCCGGAGCATAAGGATTTTTGTTATGCAAAGCACTGAGAGAGATGGTGCCTAAAGCAGGAATAACGTAATGTCTTTGGTCCGTGTCCCTGCCACCCCTGCAGGGTGACCTGCTCTGACTGTATCTCAGCAGGTTCAGCTCCACTGAGGTTGTTGTTAGGCTCAATAGTAAGGATCATGAGACTCCAGTATTTGTAATGAAAGCAACCAGAATCCTTTCCCAGCGTGCCTTTCACCTGAATAGGAGTGTTTCCAAATTGCTGCTCCCTCATCCCCACTCCCTCTGGTCAGATACCTGATCTGCTCCCAGCTACCTGTAATGCTAGAAAAGGATTATCTCAAGGTTATTTTCATATCACGTGTCAGTGCATCCTGATACATCGTTTTCCTCTTCTGTTTTCTAAATAGAATTTCCTCAGGGGCTAAAGTTTCAGCTTTAAGGTAGACCTTTTTTCTTTTTTTTTTTTTTTTTTTTAAAACTAAATGGCAGTATTTTGAGAACCAGTCCCTAAAATCATCTTATGTGAGCAAAATACATGGGTATTTAGGTCATCTCAGTTTTACAGGCTGTTGCTTGAATCGCTCCATGGTAAGTCTTTTTTAGTATGCATTTGTGTTGAGATAGTTACACTGTTAAAAAAAAAAGAGGAAAGAAAAAAAATTGTGCTGTTTCTATCACAGTTTGGAAATGAGTCTGAGAGGTCAAATGACTTTTAAGTACCCAGCGGCATTGACCCCAGTGAAATGCTGGAATTGGCTTATCTGAACTCAGGTGCTCCAGTGAGTTAAGTCCTTTAGGATGTCATAAGTACTGATATCACATCAGTGTGTAAAAGCATTTCTCTCTGTTCAGTTTGCCCATGTTGAATATTTAACCAGTGACTAGCCTGTGTGATGGTATTCAAATCACCGAGCCCCAAAACCCCTAACAGAAACATGGGGCAGGATGGGTCCCACCAGAAAAATACACACCAGTTGCAAGGAACCGGGCATCTAGCTTCTCCAAACCCAGGGATTTTTCTGCCAGTCTTCTGTGCTTTTATGCAATTTTGTGCCCCTCTGGCTTTTGACCTATCCACACCAGCTCCCTCTCCCTGGCAGGAAGCACCTCGGCTGTATGCAGGCATGCTTGGCTTGGCTGATGAGAGCATCTCCAGCACCAAAGCCCCAAGTCTGCTTTGAGGAGAAGAGAGCTTATCTCCACAGCAAGGATGTTTGCCCTGCCCTCAGCTTTGTAAACTGCTCCTGCTGCTCTTTTAATTTAGAGACAAGTGCAGTTTGGAACATAGCTCAGCGTGCTCTCGTAGGAGAGCTGTGATACCTTTGCCACCTCCAGTGACTGTTCCAGGCTGGGTGGTGCCAGTGCCTCAGAGGTGAATTCAGGTGCAAATTTGCCAAGACGTATAAATGGAAAGGACAGAAATAGTAGCTTTTAAACACAATTAGTCCCTTAGGTTAATGCTCCTGCCCAGATTGTGGCAGGTTCTTGAGGGAAAAGCAGCAGCAGCAGGGAAAGTGGTTTCAAAACCTTTTTCTGAAGTTTCACAGCCTCATCCTGCAATTCTTATATGCCTGAGAAATCTTCGTATCTGGCATCTGAGTTTACGGGTGCTTACTGTCTGAGTGAAGAGTGAGAATCAGACCCTTATTAAGAGATATTGATCATTACATACCGTTCAGTCTATGGCCCTCATCCATCTTAGTGCTGATTTATGCATTTCAAGAAGAACTGTAGAAAAAATGTGAAGTTCAGCAGTACTTGGAGCTGAGGTTGAACCTTCTGCCATTTCCCCCCTTCACCAGGACGGGTGCTGGTGGCCACCATGCTGTTGATTTTCTGTTTTAACTGAGGAAAGGCCCCTTTCTCACTCTCTCACACTCCAGTACCAGCATCAATTCCCACTCCTCCCAATAACCTTCAGCTTCCCTGAACCTAAATGTATGACAAAGGCAGACCTTTAAAATGTTGGACAGAGACCCAAACTGAAGGGCACCGTGATAAATTCTGGCAGCGGTTTGACATGATGGGAAATTCATTCCTCCCATATAAATTATTTTCTGCACATTTCAGGCTTTAGCCTTTTACTGTGCACTTTCAGCAATAAACAGTGAAATATGACATTATTTACTTGTGAAGCACTAATAATGCGTACACGCCATAAAACCTGATGATGCTCTGGAGGGCTTGCAGTCACCAGCATAAACACAGGGAAGACAGAACGTGCCAGGGACCCTGTGCAGGGACAGCCACACGTGCCCTGGATGCTTCCTTGCTTTATGCCTCCCTGAAGCATCACTTCTTGCGGGCAGGAAATTTATTCCCTGCTGACTTAGCTCCCCAAACACATGGGATGCCCTCTCCTTTAGGGTTCATCTCCCCTGATTTTGTAAACATCCCTGAGCTACTCTACTGCTACCTGACCCAGCTTGTTTAGCAACACATCCCCGGCAGAGATGAGCTCAGTGGGGGCTGTGAGGTGGGGTAAAACCTGAGCCTTGCTAAACCCCACTGCTGGGACCGTGGTGCTCAGGCATGGTTAACTTGGCATGGCTGGCTGCAGGGGCCAAGTGTCAGGAGTGATTTTCAGCATGTGTGTCTGAATAATGCCATAAGGCAGTCCAGCTACTTTAACTTTCCTGTAGGATTTAATTTTTTTTTTTTTTTCCTCAAGGCCTTTCATGTTGGCTTGACTTTGTTACAGAGCTTTGGGTTAGCTTAGCCTGGCTTCGTGTGTTCAGACATAGCCATGCCCACACCGTGCCCTCATACCCACGCCCTGTCTTTGGCAGTTCTGTCCTTGTCTCCGTGGACAGGGAGCTGGCTGGAGCCAGCAGACAGCCTCCTCCTGGGAAAGAGCTTCATGGGATGGATTTGTGGCATCCCCTTTTCTTCTGTTATGTCAAGCCAGGGAAGTTTCAGCTGAAGGTGAAGCCTGGGATGCCCCCGAGTGCTAGCGAGGCTCTGAGGGATTCCTGCAAAAACCCCCAGTAAGGGTTTGGGTTAACTCTGCGGCGTACCGAGGTCATCCTTCCTCGTCCCTTTGGGCTTTGGCGGTGCGAGGAGTCTCGTTTACTTATCGAACTCTCGGAATGCCTGAGAGAGGACAGCTGGCAGCATGGTTAGCCTGTCTGCAAGCAGGGAGGAGGAACCTGGCCTCCTCCAAAGAAAATACGAAGCCGCTTTGGCCGTATCTATTATCGTTATTGGAGCTGTCAGCTGAGATTCAATACAGAGCTTTAGATGGATGTATCGAGGGCAGCTTCCACGCTGACTTACCACAGCAGCGAAGGAACCAGCTCCTGTCTCATTTGTGCTCATTTAATCCCATTGATTTCACTGGAGCTCAGGATAAGGAGGAAGGCCACAGTGGGCTCTGCGGACCAGAGCTCAGGGCACTGGCCTGGCTCGACCCCCCCTTGTCCTCCCTGCACCATCTCCAGGAGATGACGGGGGGATTTGGGGTCCCGGCATCTCGTGCAAACCCCAGGACCAATGCACGGGGAATGAGCTCTTCCAGAATAAAAGATTTTGCCTTAAATCAGGTCACTGGGAAGCTGGACCATAACCCTCTCATTCTCTCATTTCTATTATACTCCCTCTGCGGAACGTTCTTACAGCTTAACTGTTTTGCTCCATCTTAAGGTCGTACTGAGAAAGGGAGAGCGTTCGCTATTTTAGCAGGAGTTAAGCCAATATTTCTCTGGTTTCCAGCCCATTCCACAGATCTGTGCAGCAGTCGGTCTCAAAGAAGCAGGGTCACATCAATTCTCCTGTCAGTTATAAAAATATTTTGTCAGGACTTAGATCCCGGTGGGGTGTTCAGGAGATGTTGTCAGTCTATTCTAGGACTACAGCTAGAGTTTGTGGTCCAGATTAATTAAAGGGCTGGAGAGGCTGTAAATGTGATTGCCTCTTCTTATCTCGTTCCAAAGTCCAGCCAGTATCTACAGTGTTTCAAAGTTGTATATGTGTTTTTTTTTTTTTAAATCAATAGTGGTGGAGTTGTCATTATCACCAGCCTGCAAATAAAGTTGTATGAGAAGCAGAGAAGGGAAAACATTGGTGTGGAAACAGGCTACACCTTTATGTTTGTATGGATTTTCCTCAGGAGAAAAACTACTGAAGACCTCAGAAACTACCAGCTCAGAACAAAACAAATCAAATCTGTAACGCGCCGTTGTCACCTCCCATAGGTAAGGCTTTAGAAAATGGTCTTCTGGGTACTCAGGATCAGGTGCTTGGGGTGGAACAGGTGCTGGCTTTTGGCTTGGCCACCACATTCCAGCCTGTCTGTGTCTTTTTCTGCATGGAAAGTTCAATAGTTCGGTCCTCGCAGAGGATCTGGTAAGACCTCAAGAAACAGAGCTGAGCCTGTTCTTTAGCCGCAGGAGCTGAACAGAGACACCTTAAATCTCGAGCAATTGCAGCTACCCATCTGTTGGCAGCTCAGCACCAGGCCAGTGGGCCTTCCAGCTGCAAGAGGGCTTCAGGTGTTGATGGTGTCTCTTCCAAAAGCCACCACCACAGCCCTGTCAGCTCCGGGGCTGTCACGCACGGCCGTCTGCAAGCAGCAAGGTCAGCAAAGTGCCTTGTGCCCTTTTAGCCTGCCGTGATAAACACCCGGCCACAAAGATTTTTATAACACGGCTCAGAACAGGATCTGCCCTTTGTTATCCAAACGAGGCTGAGTTTGTGCCAGCACACAGCTCTGAGTCACGGCAGGTTTCGATTGGGATTTCTGATTCCCGAACAAGGACTGATGAGGCTCCCCGGTAGCTCCCATTAATCTTCTTCCCTGCAATCTCGGCGTGGCTGCAGTCGAAGAGGGTTTGTGTTTGTGTTTTCGCTCATTTGCATAAAAGGTGATGGTGCAAGGGGTCTGACAGCCGAGACACGGACGGGAAGGATCTCGTCTGGGTTTCAAGCCACGGATTTCACAACAGTCCTTTGTCATGTCTCCGCAGTGCTTTGGAGAGGCACAGCTGCAGGGAGAGGTCTCCATGCTCGTGGGACGTGGTGGATCAAGACTGCTCTTCCAGGGATGAGGGGAGCTGGTTCTCACTGGTGGGGCCAGGGCTTGCCTTCCCTGGAGAACCTCTCAGCACGAGAGCAGTGCACATGACTGCCCACCACACCAGTACTGGCACTGGCAACAGCAAAGCCACCCGCGTTTTCCAGCTTGGGAGGCTTCCTGCTCAAAGTTGTGTGGTTTAGATCTCCCCTTAGTATTTCAGGAAGCATTCAGACCAATTAAATCTTTAATGATTGCCTCTCAGCTCCTTGTGCAGAGGCTTTGCTTTTGCCTTTCTTGCAAACTAGCTGTGTGCTTGTGTATAAATCACCTATATCTGGGAGAAGGCAAAAATTCATGTCGCTGCTCCCCTGCTCTCCTCCCCGGACCACGCTTTGCCAAGGAAGGGAGAAAGCAGCAGCCCTGGGTTCACGGTTCTAGGAAGCCAAGGGAATTAGTTTTCTATTGAACCTTTCATTCTCCAGTTATCAAAACACTTTGTGGAGCCAGGGCCTGTAGGGAAGCAGAGCTGCTATTTATGTGATCAATAAAAAGTTTTACACGGAGCCTTGGATGCTCACAAAAGATGGGAAAGAATGTAGCTGAAACAGCTCTACACATGAAAACAAGATGTTTATTGGTATTGAAACACCCTGCTAGGCTGAAATCAGATGCCAAGCGATGTAAGCTCAAGCCAGCATGCTTCTTATTGGGGAAGGGACAGGAGCAGGGAAGCTTTTTGCATAGGACTAGCTAAAATTTCCCTGTCATTATTTATAATAATAGAAGGATAAATGCGCAGCATGGTGAGATGATTGAGGCTGAAGCCAAGGGGGACAGAGCCAATAACACTTTATGTATTTTCCTGCCATATGAATTCTTCACACCTTGAACTACTTTTCCATGAATTTCTTCTTTTTCTTTTTTTTTCTTTTTTTTTTTTTTCATTGAGGAAACAGCCAGGAAAGGAAATTAATGGGTTAGAAACCACGTAAGCAATCTCCCACTGAGCTTTATTCCCCACAGGCTCATTGCATCAAAGGGAAGGCAGCAAAATAGGGCGACCAAATGCTAAATAATAATGAAAAGGAGTTGTCTGCTGCCTGATCTGCCTCCTACCCGGGGCAGGTCATGTTGCCTGCAGGGGCTGTTGGACTTGTGGGGACCATGGCAGCCACCTGGGCTAGGGTGAAGAGAACATTCTGAGGCTTTACACAAGGCAGCACAGATCTTGCCTTTGCTCTGCATTCTTCCTTCCCCACTCCTTCAAATGCCAGTACATCTCTCTAGCTGCCCTACTTCTTCCTGTGCCAACTCCACACTGAGAAGAGGTTTCTTGTTTGCTGCGATCCCTCTCTTGCCATGTGTGAATCCCATTTTCTGGCTGAGAGGTGCAGATGATTTATTTATCCCATATATCTCCTGCCTGCTCCTTCATCAGGAAGGGTAATTTCATCCCACTCGCAATGTCTTCCTTTCCCCACTCCACTTTACTGACCTCAGCAAAGTCCAATTAGTAAATCTGGGACTTCTGTAAGCAGCAGATATTACTTCCACCTCATTTCAAGTTTAACACTCTGCTGGTTTTTGTTGTGCTCTTTCCAGTGCTTGGTAATTTTGCTCCATAATAATAGGATCAGTGTCTCGTAATTAGTGCAAACCATGGTGCTACATCCTGGGAAAGGAAACACGGTGGGAAAACACTGACTGTCCCCAGTGCTTCCTGGGAGACATCAACCCTGAAGTTTCAAAGCAGTCTGGAGATGGCAAATGCTGGTTATTGCACACAAACGTAGCCCGTGGAAAGTGGAGCTCTAAGCCTTACTCTCTGGGTACAAAGCCTGGCAGCCAGTGCAGAGCAATATCAGCAACACTAGATGCAACTTTATCAGGGGCTCTGAAAGCTAGAATAAGGGCTTTACACGGGATAAACTCAAGGCTTTTTGTAGAGGCTCGGCCTTCCCCCAAATCCTGCTAATTCCACAGCCGCTGTGTTTACTCAGTGGGGTGGGCAACGCAGCGATGGGTGTCCTGCACCCGCTGTCCCAGGCACCACATCTTACCCGTGCTTCTCTCCAGAGATCTCTTCTCCCTCCCTGTGCAAGCCACCATTGTGAAGCTGCTCTTAATTTCCTGCATTACCTAACCACAAGCAGTGCTGCTGGTAATAAGCTCTGAAAAGGTAGGTGGAAAGAGCACTAGGAGATAAGAAGTCTTATTTACAGCTTGGAGAATCTGCATTTTTGAGGGATACACTGCACTTAAAAATCAGGAGAGAGAAAGGGGCACCTTACAAAAGTAAGTGTTGCCTGGGCAACATCAGCATCTGCATCCCTGCATCTCTCCAGCTCCACGGTTAGCAAATATCCTCACCGTGCTGCTTCTGTGCGCTCTCAGACTTACACCTTGCTCCCTCTCGTTCACGTCCATGCCTGCTTCTCCAAGGTGAATGTACAGGGATTGGCACAAGAAGTCTACATATGCCGCTGGCAAGGAATGAATTTTTCCTCAGTCTTTCAGCTTGTCTCACCTGCTGTGCTCTGCCAAGTCCCAGGTCTGTGCTTGCACCCAGTGCAGGCTTCACCCCACGCGCGTGCCTTCTGATGGAGCCGGGTGCAGTTGTGCACTCCCTGTTTGGAGCTGAACCATAGATCCTGTGTATCTGGCTGTGTCCTATCTCAAAGTTACATTTACGTAGTAGTTCGGCTTGAGGACAGATGCTTTCTTCTTCCCTCCTTGCTATTTTTTTTTTTTTTAACACAGTAGAAGAAAAACACACTCATCTTCCAGAGTTGGGAGTTCTCCTGACAGCAGAACAGTGTGATAGATGTACTAGGGCATCATTTCATCAGAATATCAAGCCATGAGGTTGGCTACTGCCATTCATTCTTGTCATTTGAATCCTCTTGATGTGTAAGATCACATTAAAATCCTGTAAGTGAAAAGTGTTGCATATCTCCTTGTCAGAGAGGGCTGCGCCAGTTCATCCATCCAGCCCTGGGACAGAGCAGGTGGAGGGATGCTCTTTGTTGGACCATTTGTTGACAGTAAACCAAAAAATCTGATGGTACCTAATCCCCATCCAACTCCATTTTCCAACGAAAGTGAAGGACAGCTGTCATGGCTTTTATTGTTTGCAGTTTTCTTCACCCCAAACATTAAAAAGCTGGGGTTTTCTTCTTGCCAATTGCAAAAGGGATTTGTCTTTCCTATACCTTTTACTCCACTGAATTTTTGTATTTATTTATTTTTTTTAACCATCTTGAGCAGTGGGCTGGTGGCCAGATTTCTGAAGGTGTTGAAGCATCAACAGATGCAGCTGAATACCTGGAGGGATTTTTCAAAAGCATCTTGCTGTAATTGTGTATTACATTCTCCACTTCCCATCACGACCTCTTCGGCAGTAGCCCTATTCCTGTCAGCATTGCATCTCCTATTGCAGAACTGACTCGGATTTTGCTTCTTGTCTTACTTCTAGTCCCAGAACTCCAGGGAACTGGTACAAAAGGAGCATAAAAATGGGCAAAATGTGCTGCAAATGGTTACGTTTGGATAGATTCTAGTGTCCTTATAGATACTGATGGGACACTGAGAAGGTGCACGCTGTCATTTATAGCAGCAGAACTCCGGCGTGAGCAGAGTCTGTTCTTGCACTGAGAAACACAACGAGAAATCAGCTGCTTGCTCCCTTTGAAATGCAAAATGTTCCTGCATTCCAACATCATGGCCAAATTTGCCAGTGCCCACATTCGAGCAGTGCTGTGTTTTCTTAGAAGCAGCAGTTAATTTGCAGAGAGCTTCCTTGTCACTTTTGCCCGCTGTAAATTCTGTGAGTGACGTTGGTGTTGTTATTAATAACCAGATTAAAAAAAAAAAATTGAGTGCAGTTTGCAGGCAGATCTGCAGAAAGTAGTGATCTGAGGGTTGGCTTCCTCCGCTGGGACAAGCTGCAGGAGCCATGGCAGCCCAGGGTTGTTATTCCTGAGCGAAGGGATCCGCAATTTCCATCCTGCAGTGCCATCTATAGCGCAGCGCGGCGCACAGCAAACAGCCCTGCAAAAATCGAACCAGAAGCAGGCATCAAATCCAACTGAAGCAGTGGGCAGTGAGGAACCTTAGTGCAATGGATTAAATGGGCAGTTTAGGGACCATGGCCCATGATGTATGGACTGGGTGGGAATGGAGGAGCTTAGAGTGCGAGTCCTACTTGCCCTCCTCTCTGGGCATCCCTAATTTTTTGTGTTTGCAACACAATTTCATCCCTTCCGAATCAATATAGAACTGGCCAGTTTTCTCCAGGGGCCATCTCAAGATATACTAAACCAGAGGCGTGAAACCAAAACCCATTTTGACTCTGATGAGCAAAGGGAATTTCTCTTTATTTTTAATTTTTAAACCAGATGTTGCTTTCATGCTCTGAAACCCCCGAAACAGCTGAGTGGATTTTCTTCAAACTCCTCACATGCACAAAAATTCACCTTTGGGCTGCGAACAAGCTTAAGAAATTGCACTGTGATGGAGATTATTCCCCCACCCCTGCCTTCTCTTCCTTTTTTTTTTTTGATTGGGAAAGTTAAAAGGATCCTAAAATAGAAGCCGAGAATTGGATTAAACACCCCTCTGTTAACTCTTAGCACTGCTCCAAGTCTGCAATTACAATTTCTTAAGGTGCCTGGCTCCCATCCTTCTTACACTTCTAGCTGCCACATTTTTTATTAAAATAACTGCTAAAATAATGCTGAGGACCAGCTCGTCTCTGGCACTGTCTGAAGAGGCATCTTTGCTGGGGAAACGAAGCCCAGGTTTGGCCCAATTTTACGTGTCTCCAAAATTGACCTGGGAAATTGGGGAAGGAGATATAAAATAGAATTGTAGAATTGTCAGGGTTGGAAGGGATGTTAAAGATCATCTCGTTCCTACCCCCCTGCCATGGGCAGGGACACCTCCCACTAGAGCAGGTTGCTCACAGCCCCAGCCAGCCTGGGCTTAAACGTTTCCAAGGATGGGGCTTCCACCACCTCTCTGGGCAACCCATTCCAGTGTCTCACCACCCTCATGGTAAAGAAATTCTTCCTAATGTCTAATCTGAATCAACCTATCTCTAGTTTTAATCCATTCCCTCCAGTCCTATCACTGCCCCACAGCCTAAAAAGTCCCTCCCCATCTTCCTTCTAGGCCACCTTCAGACACCACAATAAGGTCTTCCCAGAGCTTTGTCTTCTCCAGACTGAGGAGAAGCTCACAGGAGCTGGGAAGCCCTAACTCAGGAGAAACTTCCTTGTGCTGCTCCTCGTGGCCCAGCAGCATCCTTTGGTGGGAGGGGTGGAGGAATGCCATGGCAGAGCCAAGTGCTTTGACCCGGGCCATTTGGTATTGAAATCTGTATTGTCAGAACTGCGATGCTAATAGAGAAGAAAAACAGCACAGCCAGTTCACCACCAGGAATGGATAAATACCTCCCAGGCAGCTTTCCTGACCTAAATATAGCTAGAAAGGGAGATGAAAAATAAAAGGTGTAGTTATATCATACGTATACCATCTGTAGTTACCAAAGAAACCTCGGAATATTGCGGGAACCTGAGGTTTGTTCCCATCAGCTCTCTGTTTTTGAAGATGAAGCTTCCAACAGAAAGGTCACGCAGGATCCCTGATCCCAACAAAAAACCTCCTGGAGCCCCATTAATGGTCTTGGGAAATGCATATCTAACTGGAGATGGAAGGGGAGCAGTTCATGACCCCCGGAAAGGATTGGGTGACAGCAGCCCTTCACACGGAGGAGCCAGACAGGCTCTGTGCAGATGGATACGTTAGTCAGCTTAGCCACTGGCTGTTTGAACAGAAAATTATATGCTAAATCAAGCACTGGGAAGCAAATTGCACACTCAGCTTGGCTGGAAGGCCAGCCTCTGGCACGGACAGCTTTTCTCAGCTGAGGCATGTCCACCTCCTGGGAGACCTACAAGCAGGACTGGCCTTTAGCAATGCTGGATGGACAGAGCAAAAGCCAGGGTCGCAAGGGCAGCTTCAGCACGTGGGTGCTGTGTTTGCTGCCAAAGTGTGTGTCTTTTCACAGGGTTTCCACTAAGGAAAGCACGGCACAGGGCTGTCTGGTGGAGGCTTGGCTTGTGGAGGGAGCAAGGCAGAGGGCTTGCCCAGGGAATGGCTAGAGCCTGCTTGGCTAAAGCCTTTGGGGCAAGCCAAGATGTTCCTGGCGGGATGAGATGCAGATTCATATGCCCTCAGGAAGGGTCAACATCTCCTGCTCTTCAGCTGGAAGTGGGAAGGGGTAAACCAGAAAATATCTTCAGGCTCTTAGCTAACAAAGTCAGCAGTAAACCTCCCCTGTTCACACCTCCAGTAATTTCTCCTTGTTCTTGCAAGCCCCGTTCAATTTTCTTTTTATTCTTGTGCATGTATCTGTAAATAGCCGATCACTTGCATTAGACTCTGCCAATAAATTGTATGCTTTTCATTTGTTTCCTTTCCTTCCAGAGTCAGTTTGCATTAAGTACCGCTGCAGCATGCAGGAAAGGGTTGAGGTGACACCTTGGTGGCCACAGAAAACAAGTTACTATTGAATGTGGCCCCTCTTTCTCACAGAAGGACCCCTTGGAAGAAGCAGGCAGATGGAATGTGGGTATTCTCATGATCATAAAAACTTCAGTTTACTTTTATTGCTATTGAAAAGCCCTGGATAGGTGCATTTTTCATCCAGCTGATTAATCTGAGGTTAGAGGCCAGCACACCAACAATTCCACAGGTATGTACCTATGGTTGTGTAAGAGCAGCGTATCTCAACCTCTTCCCAAAAGCAAATCAAAGGCAAAATGTTGTTAGCATGGAGACACAAAGAATACCCTCTCTTTTTCATCTGAGACTCCAGCGCAGGCTCGCTACGCCCACTTAGGCTCCTTTCAGCTCCCAACATGCCTCCAGGTTGCCTAGCAATCCTAACAATATTTTATGAGGGTTATTCCAGAGGCACATTTTACTAATGCCAAATTCTAGCTAGAAGCTCCGGGAGAAGCATGGAGGAAACCTGAGATAGCATCGCTCCAATTTATTACGGGCAGGATACAGGAAAAAAAAAAAAAAAGAAAATTATCATGACAGGTTCTTAGCAATAAGGTTTTGTATCGTACCCTGTGAGCCAGTGCATGGCCAGGGGTGGTCTCTGTGCCATCAGCCAACTGTAGCAACACAAATGTGTGTCTGTGAATATGCTGAGGCTCTGAACAGATACCTCTGAAAGCAACTGGCTGCTGGTGGCCAGGGTGCCTGCTACGGACTTCTCAACGTCTAATGGAAAGAAATGATGAAGGAAAGCAACTTCTGGATGAGTGGGACAGAAAGGATGCAGTACAACCAGTGGCTGCCATCCTAACATTGGGTGCCTCTAGGGAAGCCTGCCTCCATCACCTGGGGCCATGCCCCAGGGTGACTGATGCTGGGAGTTACATAGGGTGAAGGGACCGTGGGCTCCAGCATGGCTGGGAAAGCCTGGGGGGGAGATGCAGCCCCCCATCCCCTACTACCTGGGCTGCTGGCACAGCTACACCCCAGCAGGGCCCCTGGCACATGTGCAGCTCCCCCAGATCGGTGGGTTCAGGGTGGTGGGCTCCCGGGTCCTGCAGCAGCAGATCCTGGGGTCTGCACTTGTCAAGGTGATGCATTAAAGCGGCATGACCTGGGTGGGACACCCATGATAAAAATCACCCTGGGTGGGCAGTGGCACTGCAGAGTCCTGCCTGGGTGTCTGGTTCACATCTCTTGTCACTGGCAAAGCTCAGATGCTGAGCAGGTATGGGATGGGGACAAGTCTGCTGGTGGAGCAGTGGGCAGGTGGAAGGACGCTGGTGGGAGATGACATCCACCAAATTACCTTCTGTTCTGAGCGATATGGAAAATAAACATACCAAAATGCCTAAATCTCTTTCAAGTTCTTTGGTTTCTCCCTCTCTAGCACCAAATGAACATATAACCCAAGCAGAAAAGAGCCCTTAGGGTTAGAGTCAATGTTTCTGAAGGCTACAGAGTGCCTATTTTTATCTCGTAGTTTGGCTAATGCAAACTTTGCCCAAGACCCAGCCTTTCTGTAAGTTACTTTTAATAGCTGGAGTTTTTAAATCCTACCTTTAAAAAGAAAAATAACACCCTTAATTTCATCAACGATTACTCCATAATAGTCACCTCTTACTAACACAAAGTGGATTTGATTCAACCATTAAACTCTTACGTGATTATCGTTTTGTTGATGAAGAATGACCTTTGGTTAAATTCAGCAACCATTTCATTTCTGTAAAACATGTATTTATATAGAAAAACAATCAATAGACATGTTTTCATGCCTTATTTCTTTCTGCCTGTTTTTGGAGGGGATTTATTTTTTTCCAGTTTCCAGGGTGCTCAGATATTTTTTCTACGCAGGTAAACATGTCCCCTCCTGCCTGTAAAGCAACAGCATTAGCATGAGGGAACTGGTAAGAGAGAATTACTCTAAACAAAAGTGAGATGTATTTCATTGATTTTTTTCACTGGCCAAGCTGAAGGACAAGTAAATTGGATTTTTAAAATCCTTTCACTTTTAATACTGTATGGTATTATTAGTAATGTAAGTAAGTAAAACTGTTTATAGCAGACGGTTTTTCTGAGGTTGACAGGGTGCCCTTAAAGTGATGCAAGATGATTGTAAATCCAGGGTTTTCCAGCACTTCCAGCACTAACATATCTCACTAAGGCAAACAGCTGGAAAGGGGAGCACGGAATAGGACAAGGAGAGTGTTTCCCATGATCCAGGATTTTACTGGGAATCAGCATTAGTGCTGGAAATATAATCAAAGATTAGGTTTGCTCAGTACTTTAGAGGTGTCTGCAAAACAGCAGGACATTTGCAGGAGAGTAGCTCCCCCAGCATCTGCTCCCTGCTGGGAGGCTCCAGGGATCCCAAAGGATGCTCAGGACTCACTGAAAGCAAATATGGCTTACAAGTGCCTTTGCTAGTTCCTACTTCAAGGGTAACCCATTGCCATTGATGGCCAAAGCCAAGAATAGGTGACAGCAACTTCAAATTTCCCTTACTGGAATGCTATACAGTGACAGAAGTCTGGGGCTGTTCTCACATGGGTCCCTGGACACCGTGGTTGGGACTGTGTCAAGACACTGTACTCTTCACCTCTGTCCCTTACTTGAGACAAACCAAAGCCACATGAAGACCGGCCACCACATCCTTCCTCTAACCCAGCTGGGAGAGTTTCTATCGTGTACATGCATCCCCATAATACTCCAGGTCAGGAGCCCTGAGCAGCGTGCAGAAAGCTGAATCCAGACATTTTCCTTTTTTCCTGGCATGGCAGGAAAAAACCCGTTGTGTTTTTTTTTCCCATTTGGAAGGAAAGCTTTTGGTATCCAGCAGGGTGCTAGGTGATTAAAAGAGAAAAGGACGCTGTTCACTCCTGGAGGGGGACTTTGTTGACAAAGGAATTGAACACAGCCACCCCCAATGACCAGGATAACTTGGGGTCCAGGCTGCTGGGTCACAACATAGAGGTGATGTACCAAGGAGGCTGTTTACACACATGACCTGCTGGTTATGGTTCTGATTCCAGATTGCCCTGACCTTCCATGTGTGGTTTATGCCTGTGAAAGTATAGGAAGGAAGTCATGACTGGGAGTGACCACTGTGGTTTTGGCAGCACGTTGTATATCACCATAGATAGAGCATCATAGGTGTGAATTGTGATATAAGGTTTTGGGACAGTAAACAGGCAGATCCTGTGTTTTTTGTTTAAATCTGTTGTAATAATATAGGGCACATTCCGTAGCTTTACTGGCTCCTCTAGCTTCTCAAGGAAGTTATAAAGCAAAACATTTTAGATCAGCTGCTTCCAACCCTCCAGACAACTCGTGGAGCTTGTTTTCAGCAGCGGTAGTCAGTATATACTACAGTTGCTCATAAAAGTCAAAAACCATATTCCTTTTGGGTTGAAATGCTTCATGTTTGATATCAGATTTTATACTTACTGGCTCAGTTGTTTTTAGCTGCTGTAAAGTATGTGGGGTTTTTTTTTCCCCTGGTCATATCGATGGAAAGTGAGAAAATGAGATCATTCAAAAATAACTAAAGTGAATAATTCAGAGTTGGCTTGCGTTATGTATTTCACCGAGGTCTAAGTTTTAAGACAAAATGAAAGTAAGTTAGCGAAGCGGGTTTGAAGCTCAAAGGGCAAAGGCCGGTGTAAATTTTATGAATTATTTTAACTGCAACCCACAAAATGGTATTGCTTTTGTAAAATTATCTCGACAACAAATGGTCTTGTTCAAGGCTTTCCAAAATGGGCTATCATACATCAGGCAGGCTCTGGCTTGGCTTCTAGAGAAGTGACAGCATTTCTGCATGGGGAATGAGCAGATCATATAATATCTTAGGGGATGACAGTCTGGGCATCAGATGTTCCTAGGTCTTTATTGTATTTCAGAGAACTTGCTGTGAAAATATATTCTTGATAAGTGTGATTTGAAAAAAAAATCCCTGTAAAAGCTAAATAAACTGTGATAGAAACATTTCCAGCATACTGGAGTTTACAGTAAACAAGATCACAGCTGATTTAAAAATGAAAAAAATTCATTACTATAGAAAGAACAATCTTCCCAGGCTGTGCTGCTCTTGGGAGGGAGTTAACAGATGCAGCATCTCATTTAGCCCCATCTCCCCAGGCACCGAGGCTGCTGCTGCTCAGCACCCAGCATGAAGCGCACAGCATCTTGCAGGAGGCAGCCCTGACCGAACAGGGTTTAAGTGGTAGATCCCACCGTCTGTCTGCCTTTTTCTGTCTCTGATACTGCTCCCTTCAGCAAGAGCAGCCTATCAGCATTAGGAAAAAAACAGTGGGTTTGTATCCTTTGTGAGCTTTTGGGACCACGAGTGGTCCCACCACGTTTCTGACTCACTGGTGCTATTTTCTTCAACCTTCTGCTGATTAAAAACTGTGCAGGAGAAGAAAGAATTCTTCTATCAAAGTATCACCTCCTCCACAGGCCAATCCTATCTTATCAGGCCATCTGGATTAAAACCTGGCTCAGAGCCTCTGTGAAAGACTTGCAAAGCTGTTCTGGTGGAGGAGGGGTATTTACAGGTGTCCCAGATGGGATGAGGGCTCTGCTGGGCTCCCCAGACCCTCAGCGGGGAGGTCTCATCCTTGATGATGATGCAAGCCTCCCGGGGGCCCTCCTGGTCAGGGGTGTGTGACGTGGGTGCAGCGTCTGCAGGCAGGCAGATTGCTATGTGTTGCTCCAGATCAGGACTGGGGGTCGCTGGAGAGATGTAAAGATGGGGGTTAAAAGCAAAGATCACACTGCAAAACTGAGAAAACGGGTAGAAATCCCAGGGGAGGCTGGGTTAGGCACCATGGGAGTGTGTTTGCATGTGACAGATACTATCATGCGCCTGAATACGTTTCAGAACAGTTAATTTTATTCAACTTCTTGCAGCTCGTTGGTTAAGAAGAAAACCCTACCAGGTACGTATAAGTGCAAACCCTTTTTTGCTTCTGTGTCACAGCTCTGTGATTTCCCTGAGACACGAAGCAGAATTAAAACTCACCCAGCTGGAGAAAGAAGTGAGGCTGCTCCTGAGCGCAGCTGCATTGGGCAAAGCATCTCCACAGAGCCGGGGCACGCTGTTCATCACTTACATTCCTTCAAATCAGTTTGGACAAAAACCACAACAGCATTTAAAACCTACTTGATGGCTGAGGGAAGGGAAAGGGAGGAGGGCTGTGGGAGCTAGGCAGGAATTTGAGAGAACACTGCCCTCTTCCTTTGTATTTTATCAAAGTATTTGCGTGATGTAGGTCCTGAAATCTCCGCTCGCTTGCTAAAGATGCACACTTTCTCTCAGTGGAAGCCCTATCCCCCTCATCCCTATCAGGTTCAGGAGAAATGCTGGACTGAGCTAGCCCTGAGACAGCAGAGTCTCTTTTCCTGAGAGCAATTGCCTTCCTTCACTCTTCTCCTCCTCCTTCCCTGGGTCAGGGCTGGGTGCATTAGGCTGGCTTTCATTGTGGGCAGCAATGTGTTGTCTTGCTGCTGGGTAAATACATCAAGCAGCTCACGCCCAGCGTGCAGCTCGCATCGCTCCTTTCTGTCGACGCTGCTTTTCAATTATGCTTTGGTCTGGGGGTAGAACAGATTTCCTGCGGTTTCAAAGCTGGGCAGCTTCCTTGCTGAATTGAGGTTTGATAAATATGTATTCAGTCTCACACATCAGAATAGTGAGCAACAGCCGTATGAAATGTTGTAGAAAGAAATGCAGCGTTTCACTTACAGAAGCTGTTTTTTAAGCAGATGTCATCCAGCAGATAAATGCAGAAACGTGCCCTTTTATCACTGTTTTTCCAAGACGTGTGTGTTTGCCCAGTGTGGTGGTATCTGGGTGACCATAACAACCCGTTACCTTCATTTGCCCGCACCCGATAGCGCAAAACAGATTCCTGCCGTCCGTCTCTGTATCGAGACGGTCAGCGATGACACTTTGCCAGACAAATATTTGACAAAGGACAGTCAGGTTTTGCACCATTCTCTGAGTAACGACGACTCTACCCCGGATACTTTGCACTCCCACTGTCCCCTTCCCAGCTGCTTTGTTTGAGTGTTTAATTTCTCCTCCGGGTTCATGCTGCCCTATCGCACAGACGTGGCGGAGCAGGGCAGCATCTCGAAATGGCTCAAGGTGTGAGGAGGGATTATTTCTGCACGTGCATAGGCAGACACGCTTGTGCAGGGGCTCGGTATCACATCTGAGCCATGGTCCTGACTGGAGCGAGCCCACAGCTGGCAAGTTTGGATGCCTGGGGATGGTCAGGGTGCTGTTACCGCATGTGAACATCACACCAGAGCCTGGGCACATTGAGAGATGGCACAAGGACTGTGGTGTGTCCCCCACCCTGGCCCTAGCTCCTGCTGGGGCTGCTCCCCACCTCAGCTCCTTGCAGCTCCTGGCCATCTGAATATTTTGGTAGGTAGCTTGTAGAGTCAGGAAGTCAGGCCACACCTGCAGATGTATATGTCTAAAATCCTGCTGAGGGAAATGAACCACTTGAAAGTCAATCCAGCCATACAGGATGAGGTTAATTTAATTCAAACAATTTTGAGTGCATTTACATCAGGCATTTACACTGGGGCAGCCGGCTTGACTTTAAGCAGGATTAGTTGACTGGAGAAGCGCAAAGTGTTTCCTTGTCTGAAGGGCCCTTGGTTTGATGCTGTTGCAGGGTGGATTAGAGCAGAGCAGAGCATTTGGGGCTGCCAAGCAGAGTACTTTGTTCCTCACAGCGCAAGGAGCTTAGGATGCCGCAGGCGGATGGGCTGGTGAGACATGATGCTAAGCAAAACCCATCAAGCAGCTCGGAAGAATCCTGTTTCTATACACCGCTTGATCACATTTTGCATGAAGCTGGGATTTATCTCAGTGGTGGTGCTGGCTTAGGCAGCAAATTCCACTCGGAAGAAATTTCCAGGCAGGAAGAAACAGACTTGTTAGAAGACTCTCACGGATCACTGCAGCAGGAGTGTCTCTGGTTGCAGAGTGACCATGGCATATGCAGACCTGCCCATTGGCATCCCCAGCTCCACAGCCCTGGAGCAACGAGGCTGCGCTGGGTCCACCCCAAGCCCTCAGGAAGCCTCTGAGCAGCACAAAGATCTTTGCAACCGGCCTCACATGCCAGCCCTCGGGTTATGCCCCAACTGGAGCTGCAGAAATCCGTAGCCTGTATCCAATGTGGGAGAGGTAATGGGACCCAGCCCTGGCAGCAACACACCTCTTGGCTCCACATCAGACAGGTCCACAGGGCTGCCTCTGTTTAGAACCACCGCCCTGCTCCTGCCCATGCCCATGCGGGGCTGCCTGCTGCCTTGCCAGCCTGCCTGCCCGCAGCGTGTTTCCCATGCAGCCCTGGAAACAGTTACTGACAGCATCTGCTAACAGTCTCACCCTATTTCTGATACTTTTGGGGTCCTTCTGGTCTAATTACATGATTTGTGGTTTCAGAAAAGCCTTAGATGTAAAGTAAGATGTCTCTGAAGCTGATTTCACTGTTGTTTTTTTTGACAGGTCAAATGCTGCTCCGATACGAGGTCTCGCCTTGCCTGGTCTCACAAGCCTGCCTGCCAGCGTGGGTCCCTCCTGAAGCACCCTTAGCAGCATCTCATCCTGCTGTGAAGAGGCAAAAGGCTTGCACTAGCTGTCCCATCAGGCAGTGTGTGACTCTATCTCTCTCCTACCAGATGGCCACATTTTACTTTCTGGCCACCAGCGTTTCCTGACACTGAGCGAGAGAGGAGCTCAGGTAGGCAGGTGTGAGTGGAGCAGCTCCCAGCGGGGCCCAGGTTATGCTGCTGCTGTGTGCCATGATCCCACTTAGTTGTTCTTCGCTGCCTGAGAGCACTATTTCAGCTCTAATTTAATTCCAGGTCTCTAAGACGATCACTTCTCGTGACTACCTCCCTTCTCCCTATGCCCTCTCCGGGATTCCTTTCCTCCCTCTCCTGCCCTGGGGACTGCAACCTTCTGCTGTGCCCAACTCAGCTGCATCTCTCCAGAGAGCAGACACTGCTGCCTAGGAAGTGATATCGGTGTTTTGTTAGACGGTACTTTCCTTTCTTCTTGGCTGGCATTGACCTGTAGTGGCAAAGAGCACTCTTACTGAAGACAGTGTCTCGGGTGAGATGTCTAACTCTGGCTCCAACTGCTCAGCGGTCATTAAACATCTCAGGGAAGATGTTCCAGGAACTCGGATGTTAACCTTGTAGTCCTGGACCGATTCCAGCTCATTTAATTAAGTCTTCATAGCTGAAATTTGCTCTGCACTTTTGACTGGTTACGGGACTTTTTCCCCCCATCTCCTCTAAACTGTTGAGCAGCCTCGCTATGAGCTGCCGCATTCCCCACACGTGAGCCGAAGCAATAAGCAATTACAGCTGCTCCCTCTACCAAGATCTTCAAAACCACTGTATTTTCTGGTTACTTAATAATTCAGGAATCTGCAAAGCATCACTAGCGCGCCCGTAGAGAAAAGTTTTACCTGATTAATCTAGATAATCTAACCAGTACAGAGTACACACGATCCAAATACATGCCGTTGTTTCAAAGAACATGACCTTTATCATTCATATAAGTAATTACTGTAATAAAAGAAAACAGAAAAGGCAATTTGAAGCAAGAAATAATGTAATACAAGCTGAACAACCTCCACACGCTCCCTTATAATGAAAAGATGTATATGAGTATAAAGCTGTATAAAAACACTTAATACGTATATATGTGTCTATATATAAAAGAGGTTTATATATATATAGAGGTGTATATATTATATAATATAGAGGTGTATGAAGGTGTTTTAGACTCACACCTTTGTGTATCTGGGATGAATCTCCCCCTTCACTAAGCCTTTCCCCGCAGTCCGAGGACATTAAAACCGTGTTGTGATGAAAACCCCACCTAACACTGCGGTGGGGTTTTGGTGCGATGACTCGAAGAGGACGCCACACACCTCACCCGGCCTAATTCGGTTCGAAAACCCGGTACCGGCAGGCGGGAGATGCCCTGGGGCCCGGCTGTGCCCCACCGAGAGCCCCGAGCAGGAGCGGCTCTGTGGCGGGGGCGCCTTCCCAGCGGAGCGAGGGTGTTTCTGAAGCGACTCAACTCACGGAGCCGGCACAAGAAGCGATTTCTCCGGCAGGCTCGGGGAGCGAGAGACCCCGGGAGAAAAGGGGTCGCTCCCTCGACACCTGCCCGAGGAAAGGGGCCGGGGCTCGGCTCTCAGCGCTCAGCGCAGCCGGCCCGCCGGGGCCTGCAGGCGGCGCCGCGCCCCCGCCGAGCCCGCGGCCGCCGCCAGCCCCCGCCCCGCGCCATAAATCGCGGCGGAGCGGCCGGGCCTGGAGTCGCTGG
>JANVCC010000081.1:3278559-3497994 GCA_025345505.1 Todiramphus chloris collaris | reverse complement strand
CGCGCCGCCCGCCGCCGCCTCCGCCGCCGGCCCGGTGCTGGCGCGGCTGCAGGGCCGCGAGTTCGAGTTCCTCATGCGGCAGCCGGCCGTCACCATAGGCCGCAACTCCTCGCAGGGCTCGGTGGACGTCAACATGGGGCACTCCAGCTTCATCTCCCGGCGACACCTGCAGCTCAGCTTCCAGGAGCCGCACTTCTACCTGCGCTGCCTCGGCAAGAACGGCGTCTTCGTGGACGGCGCCTTCCAGCGCCGCGGCGGCCCGGCCCTACAGCTCCCGCCGCAGTGAGTGGCCGCCGGGGCGAGGCGGGCCGGGCCGGGCAGGGCCGGGGGCGCGGGGGCGGTGGCACCGCGGGGAGGCAGCGGGGGCCCGCGGGGCTTGGCCGGCTGGGGAGGGAGAGGGAAAGTCCGCGGCCTGCGGGGAGGGACCCGACCAAGGGCCTGAAAGGGCGGAGAAGGGTCCCCCTCCGCCCTCGGGAGGGGACTTGGGTCTGGGTGGAGAGGGGCTGAAGGGACAAGAGAGGGGGCCTTGGAGGAGGAGGGGGACGATGAAGGGTCCCTCGGCCCTACCGAGGAGGCAGTGAGGTGCCCCCGCCCCACGGAAGGGATGTGGGTCTGCCAGCAGAAGAGCCTGAGGTGATGGATGGTGAGGGGCCTCTGCTGCTGAAGGGGACAGTTGAGGGGTCCCTCCTGTGAGGGGCTTGCCTCTGAAGAAGGTGGCCTTGAGGCCCTGCCAGACCACAGAGGGCCAGAGGGAACAGTGAGGGGCCTCGTGCTTGAAGCTGCTCACAGTGAGTGGGGGACCCTTCTGTGCAACAGCCCAGTGACCTTCACTTGATGGAGCGCCTGAGGTAGCGGAGAGGAATATCTGCCTGGTGAGCGGCCAGTGGATCCCCCTGAAAACCGTCAAGGGATGTCCTCACCTTCCTGGCCTTGCTCCTTGTCTTGAGAAAGAGGATGATTTTTATCAGGGCTGGGGCTGCTCCCTCTGAGGGAGCCATGACTGGAGAAAAAGTGACCTGACTCCCCCCCCCCCCCCCCCCTCTTACCTCAGGGTGCTCCTCTTCCCCCATGGTCGTTGTCCTCCATGTCTGCCTGCCAACGTACGCATGTTCAACTGGTGGCCCTTGGCTTTATCCAAAAGATAAATGAGAGGACTCTTGTTAGTGGGCTAAAACTTGCTATACTCAGGGCTTGTCTTCACTGGAAAGGATTTAGTGAAAAAAGTTAGAAAACCACTTTGCCAGAGTGCTTATTTTAGGATTAGCAAGTTGGGTGGTGTTCCTGGTGGCTCTCAGGGGTAACAGAGAAGAGGAGAGGGTGTTGGTCCAGGCTGGTGGTGGTACTGCTCACCAGGACCCCAGTAAGCAGGCTCTCAGGGTGCCTTTGCTTGCTTGAGGAAGGAGAGAGGGCTACTGAAGGGTTTTCCGTGGGAGCAGGGAGGTGGTTGTGCTGCGTTTTGGATAAACTGTCTTGCAGAAAAGAGAATGAGGTTGACGTTAATCTATTTATTCCTGTGAAAACATTGTTTATGGTTACTGAGCACTGTCTAACGACTGCAGAGCTTCACCCCGGGGGCGGCAGCGTGGTAGTGGTGGGTGATGTAATTCCTCTGTGCATCTCTTCAGGTCGTACCAGACTCTGTCTAATGCCCTGTCTGAGTGAAAACATGCTGTAAAGGCAGGAGATTAGGTTTTTATGATGTTCCACTAGGCTTTTTGTTGTTTGTGTAAACCATCTGTTTTCAGCTGGCAGTTTTTGGCTTTGGTACCGTTTACCTCCAGCACCAGGGTCCTGGAGTTATCCCTTTCTCACCAGCCTGTTGCTCAGGGGAGGGTGTTTTAATTACTCATTTCCTCTACAGGCTGCTTCATTTTGTACTTAGTAATTTAGTTATAACTCCCTAGCTGCTCACTCTCTGAGGCGTTTTGGTTTGTAGCGTGTTTCATTTTCTGAAAGAGATGTCTTTTAGTGTCTGTTTAATTAATCTTGCTTTGTAAAACAAGACCACCCGAAGCCCAGGGCACTTCTGTTGTCACTCCCTCGGGCACTGGGTTTATCTGTGAGAGCTCTCTCCTCCCTGTCATTCTGTTTCTTCAGTTGGTTAATCATAAGCATTATGCTCGAGAACTCTTTCAACCAGCAACTTGGTTGCTTATTTCTCCCCCTTTCCGTTTGCTCGTGACTCCTGGAGCGGGAATGACAGTTTTCCTTCTGTGCTTTAGAGGGAGGAGTTTACTGTACAGTTATGAACTCTGCACAATGAGGCATCCTCTTTGCTTGGCCACTGTTTGAGCTACATAAATAAACATGATGCTCCTCCCTTTCTGACTTCTAGAGTAGGAAAATGTTTTGCATCAACCTAAAGGAATTTGCCCCCTTGCTTCTAACAGGTAAACAACTCTCCTTGCCTTCTACTGGCCAGTCAAGGGTTTGTAACCCAGACTAGGAAAAAAAGAAGATCCTGTTGAAGCTTGGTATACACAGGCTTGATTGAAGCTTTAAACTGTACTCCTGTCTGCTGGTATCTCCACTCTTGAAAACTCAGAAGGTTCTGTCCCTGCCACCCCCTCCACACAGACACACAAATCTCCTCCACCCCAGGCAACAAACCAAAGCACTGGTTGGTGCCATTTCTTTTGCACAGAGAAGCCTGTTTGCTTACTGTCAGTCAACTAATATTGGCTAAGGTAGAACAAAGTGAAGGTAGGTTGTAGTACACAGACTTTACACTACAAACCACGCTTGGGTTTTTTTCCTGACTGTTATTTCATGGTAACACCAGTGCCCTGTTTGATACAGCCACACCTTCTCCATGTGCCAGCAGAATGTACAGTTTATGTTAAATTTCATGAGTTAATTGTCATTCCATTCAGTGATTTAGATGGGAGGCCCTTGTGATGTGGGGAGCTCTTGTACCTGGTGATCTTCTAAGAACCAGTTGTTTGCCTAGTTGTGCCCTTACCCCCTGTCCTGCCACCTGTAAAGGATAGTGGAAATACGCAAAGCCCCGTTTCTTTTGTACAAGTGCAGTCACTGCTGCTGTTACATCACAAGCAAAGGATTTCCTCGTGTATCAATCATGAGACCATGAATGGAAGCAGAGGGTTCCAGGAAAAGAAATGTCTTTCAGCTGTAATTCATACTATTCGTTAATATTGGGCTCAGATTCTATCTCTGAGGTTTCTTCTCACATCACTTTTCCTGTGTAAAGCTTCTGTCAGAAGCTCTTCTTTTAAGTCCAGAAGTAGTTCTTTGTAAAATTGACTAAGATTTTGTTGGTAGGGGTGGGAAAGGGAGGAAAGAGGAAGGCTTTCTAAAAGCTTTCTTGAAGACTGTACGTACCTCCTAACAAAATCAAGGGCCTCTGAAAAGTTTCACGTCGACATGGTCTGGGTGTATAATGTGCTGTAAAACCGCTGGGCAGGAGCATCGTGTTTCACAGCTGTGTTGTTATGGAAGATTATAGCTTACAGATGTGGTGCCATAACTATGAAGTGTAATTAAACAATAATGACCAAGAAAGAGGGCCTTTCCTAGAGGTTAATGACAGAAACAAAGTGGGCAGAAGAGCAGAGGGTCTGCGGTACAGTCAAGACCCCTTAATCTAGTTAAATAATGTGAGTGCCACACTACAGCAGGCATTACAGGTGGAAATCAGGATGAAATTATGGAAGTACTTGCATCAAAAATAAGTGCTTCAAATCAAATTGTTTGAAACTTTTCTTTATCTGTGCTAGTGGAAGCTGGAAATCTAGATAAGTATGTCACTATTTTTCTATTAAAAAAAAAAAAAGAGGGAAACTCAAGACTACCAGTAGGATGTTCACTAGATTTTTCAAACTATTGATACAATCCTTAGCTGGAGCACTTTTTCCTGCTGAAGACAGTTGTGTGGGATTGGTTTGTTTGGTTTGGGTTTTTTGTTGTTGGTTTGTGTTGTTTGTTGATGTTTGTGGGGGTTTTGTTTGTTTTTTTTTGTGGGTTTTTTTTTGGTTGTTCTTTGGTTGTTCTTGTTTTTCCAAATTTACAGTGTAATCAGGTGTTTGCAGGGTAAAGTTAATGCTGAAACAATAACTTTGAAGATAAAGTTGACTCAATATTTAAAAGAAGCAACAATAACAAGTTAGAGACTTTCAGTGACTAAAATAACCATTTTATCTTTTCCATTCCCTCCTTCCCTCCCTACCCCCCCAGAACCGAAGGAAGTGAAACAGTTGAAAGTTAAGCTTGCTAACCTGAATTTTAAGCAGCTATGGGTCAGGTTTTCAAATGCTTCTAAGTACAAAAGTTCTATTGACTAAAAGCTGCAAATGTTGATTGAGCGTAGCCTGATAATAACACTTGAGCTTTCTGAATTGGGAGCTCAATAGGTTGGAAAATGGTGCTTGCCTGTGAATATTTCATGGGATATTTGCTTATAGCTTCTGTGACCACTTTGTATTTTTGCAGTAGTGCTACTAATGGAGCCTGCAGTTTGGGTTTTTTGGTGTAAATGGATACTTTCAGTATGAGATCTCTAAGTGTAAAAAGAAGTTGTTAAACCAGTAGTTCTTTTAGCATTTAGGAAATGGAAGAAATAAATGGAGGAGTTTGTGCAGTTCGAGCGTAAAATACAAGGGAAGTAAATAGATATATGAAATAAAATTGAAACATGAAGTTAAAGTAAATATATAAGCCCGATTATAAACAGCAAACTTACTGTGCATGTGAAGTTTTATTAAGAGCATGCTGCTTTAACTACCTAGGAAAATCCCATTATAAGTAATAAACTTGACAAAAATAAATAGTCCAGTACTCTGAGAACATATCAAGGTGCTGACCCTGCAAAATTTTATGTGTGCATGAATCTTTCTGTATTATGAGGACAGAAGTTTACTGCAGTGTTTGGATAGTGGAGGATGTCTCTGTGTTGTTATGGAAGATTATAGCTCACAGATGTGGTGCTGTAACTATGAAGTATAATTAAACAATAATGACCAAAAAAGAGGGCCTTTCCTAGAGGTTAATGACAGAAACAAAGTGGGCAGAAGAGAGGAGGGTCTGCAGTACAACTCAAGACCCCTTAATCTAGTTAAATAACATGAGTGCCACACTACAGCAGGCATTACAGATATAAATCAGAATGAAATTCTGTGAGTACTTTGGGTTTAGTAACCAAGCAGAAAATCGAGAGCCCAATCCAACCGCCTTTTCATTTCCCTTTCTAAGGGAGATTGTACAGTAACTCGAGGCACTAATTACAGGGGTATTTAAAAAAAAATTGATCTCTAGAAAAACGGAGATATCACAGTGTTTTGATGACCTCACTAACCCCTCAGCCTCCATTCTTGTGGTTAGACTGGTGCCATCCTGGTGTGTACGAGCGCGGGTATCCTTCCATCTCGGCAGGAGCGGCGAGCCGTACGTACGCGTGCTAAGGAAGCGCTGCGACCACATAACCACGACTGCAGAGCTCGTTGTTTCTGAAACGCTGCATATGTATGTCGGCTCTCAACCCCTCGTGTAATTTTACTTTTTAAATGTTACATAATCTGCATTTGCAACCTTTATTTTTTTTTTACTTCTTTGTTTGCAATGGTATCGTTTGCTGTGCTGCAACTTGTGGGTGGTGGTTTTACTCTCGCTAGAAACTCGTTAAAGATTTGCTGTCTTGGTGCTTTGTCTTATATTTTTTTTTTCATGCTCTTATTTGATTTCAAAGACTGTCTTTGAGAACAGGTTTTTTTTGTGGCACAGCAAGAGGGTGATAAAGGATTACTTGATTTTAATTATGGAATTTATGTCGAGTAATAATTTTTAGCTAAGGAGCTCAATTTGTCACGGGTTATATTAAACATCTAAGGAAAGTTTCTCTCATTATGTGAAACTGCTGCTCGACTTGTTGATTCAAAAATAGCTGTGCTGTAGGCCAGGTTGTGAATATAAACTAATGCTATGCAAAACTCAGTGTGTGTTCTCTTAAGTGTTCTTCTAAACCGAGCTTGGTTCAGTTTAACTGATATGTTGATTATGAAAAGATGAACCAGAACATGTCACACTTGTCCTGTACTTTCTTGTGCAGGGTTTCAGCTATAAAGGCTTAAATATAGGTTCAAGTTGTGCTGGTGTAACTTCTTCATGTTAACAAACTGTCAATCGTAACATATATGCCTAGTTCACTGTGGGATTCTTCCAGTTGGTACTGGTTTGCTTTTATATAAATCTAAGGGATGAATGAGTGTGAGTGTCTTTGCTTTTATGAAGACAGGAATAAAAGTGATGAAATCTATAGTAATTCCTATCTTAGTTATTTTGGTGCCAGCCGTGTGAGCATCTGAACCCCAGAGCGTCTGGTTTGACTTCTGGTCACAAATCAAAATAATGATTTTTTTTCTTCAAACCCTCCCCTCCAGAAAATGGGACATGCAGTCTTGCACCAAACAACTGAAAGCATAAATGACAACCAGATTAATGGATTAATGTGATTCTTTTATTTGTAAGCAAGCTGTTAGTAACTGTGCTCTGATAGCCATTTGGCGTCAAAACTGGTCTGTGGGATGCCAAATTCTCTCTCTGTGTTGCAGTTTCCTGGAGGAGTAGATGTGGCAACAGGATGTTGGTAAAGAACAGGAAACTACTTGAATTTGCTACTTATGCCATGCAAATAAAGTCTCATTACTGGCCCGTGTGTAGTAATTTCTGCTATCGACAGGAGTTCTGGCAGCAGTTGTGGAGTTTGAGCGGCTTTGGGGGGCTGCACTCTATACTGCAGGGTAACAATTGGGACACAGACTGGTTAGGGGGTCCTTAAACCACTGCTTGAGAGTTGGCAGCTAGCTCCAGCAGGCTTTCCCATTCAGGGTGGGCCTCTACTTCCAGTCCAAGTGGAAATGTGGTTTAAAAAGGGGGTGGGGTGTGTGTGTGTGAAGAAAAATCATATGCTTTTGAGCCGTTATGGAAAAGGGAGAGGAATTATCTTATTTGCTTTTAGTACAGATTTCTTTTTTTCCTCTTCTTGTTCTTAACAGGAGTCCAGAGCACAGAAGCCTCTCACATGCAGCTATACCTGACACCAGCTTTGGGGCTCAGTCCCCATGCATTTAGGAGTTTCCTGAGGTCGCAGACTCATGACCAGGATATCCACTTAAGGATTCCTGCTTTGAGGAAAGAAAAAGTATGAAAGCTCAATGTCCTGTAGAGCTTAGGCCATGGTGCATTGAGTGCTTAAGGTCTTTGTTGTCTTACAATTGTGTATGTCTAGGACAGGCAGCAAATGCCTAAGAAGTCAGCTGAGCTTGTGCAGTGTTTTCTGACTGGTTGAATTAGTGAGCTTTTACATGTTGGGTTTTTTCATCCAGAGGGGCTGGTGGGCCCTGGCATAACGCTGCAAGATTGACACCAGGATACATGGGGAGCTAGAGGTCTGGGTGTCATTGTGCAGTGACTTTTCTTTTTGACAAATCTGGAAGACGAAAAAGTTAGCTTTTTTATCTCCTGAATGTCAGCTGTGAAAAGGCATCTTAATGTACTTCCAGACTTGGTTAATCGACTAATTGTGAGTGCAAATTATTGTGTGGTCTTAAGGCATTTACTTCAGTCAATAATTCAGTATTAATGATGGAATATTTTTTTTTCAAGCATTTATAAGTCTCAGTTGACTGCAGACTCCTTAGAAAACCAGATTAATCTCTCAGAAATGTTCACTCGCATCTACTGCTCCTGTAGGATGTTCTTTGTTTTCATGGTACAGATACAGTTTTACTAATACCTATTCACTCTTGTCCACAACTCCTTTTTGCTAGTAATTCACACCTTCAGTTTCTTCAGAACAGCTCAATAAAATGTCTGTGCCTTCCTTCTGCATGCCACTTATTTTTGATGAAATACATATTTTATTTGACGGGAAAACATTTAAGGATCTTAATGGCCTAATTAATACTCTGTATCCACTTCTGTCGTGCGTATTTTGCTCTTTGTTATCCTGCTGCTCCTTTTTCATGGCCTCGTGCATTTTTTATCTGAAAAATTTCAAGCGGTCTTGAGAGAGCAGTCTGTTGGAAGCCTGGTCTTTGAATATTGAGCAACTCTATTTGATTGATAGTCCCTTCTCTCCCTCCCCAGTCTATTTTTAGTAATTTAAAAGCGAGTTTAATTTCTCGGGTTGTCGTTTCTTGCTTACGCGCAATTTACTTCGGTGGTTTTCCGCCCTCCTTTAAATGTACCAGGTATGCAATTTTCATGTTGTTTGAGGACATCTTGACAGTTTGGGAGAAATAATGTAGAAATTAATTGGGAGCTCTGCCTTAGCTGAGGGACCCAAGATGGACTGTCTTTGTCTGGTTCTGTTAAGATATGCTGTGTGATTAGGATAGGAGGATAAGTGGAGGACAACTTGTAAGCGCATTGTTACCGCTTATTACCCCGTTTCAAGAATCTCCTGGCATAAGAAACTGTTTTCCTGTGCAAGTACAAGCCACTCAATCTTTTAGAGCAGAATGAGGATAAAAAATCTTACAGAGGTGGTCTGAGTACTGTGGTAAAGGGGACATCCTTCCCCTGCTCTCTGAAATACAACATTATGGCCGGGCCCCGTTTTTTAACTGCTTCATGCCAATTTACAGAGAAGTCTTTCCACACAAACTGTTCTCATCTTCTGTCTCCCTTAAGGCCACATACAGAAGCCACCAACCTTTTGACTAAGTAGGCTGGACTCCCTGCAGAGCCAGTTTGTGCACTTGCTAAAGGAATTGTTCTTGAGCAACTTGAGGCCTTTCCTCTCTCGAGGGCATAAGAACTATGGACTCCTAAACACTCAAAATCCTGATTGTGTCTAGTCCTTGTCTCCTCCCACACACAGAGCAAATTTTGTTTCCACCCGATGGGTAGACCAAAAATATTTTTGCTTTTCATATTCAGCTTGAGGTGTAGACCAAAACTAGTAAGAATAGACTCTTGGTGTGGGAAATGTGCCAACTGCTATTTATTTATCAAGCTTTTTCCTTTTCTTTGTTGTTTTTTTGTTGTTTGTTTGTTTGATGGCTTGCATAAGGTGGTGTACCTTGGGTTGGCTGCCTGCCCAGCGTGCGTAAAGGGGTGTCAACTGTCAACAAGCCTGGCAATTGGGTGGCTTTGCCTCCTTCTGCCTTACCCATTCAGCTGTGTAATGATTATCTTTCTTCTTTTACCACATCTCCCTCGGACGCTGTCTAATGAGACAAGCCATAATAAAACAGCTTTAGCACTGGGAAGATCTGCAAAGGAAGTCAAAGGTTGGCACATGCTTTGCTGCTAATGTCTTTCTTTATGGATTATAAAGGCAAGCACTGAAGCTTTCTGCAGGCATAGGAGTTCTTAAGAGAAAATTCCTAACGTGTAGTGGTTCAATGGAAGTGTTGCAAGGGTTGTTTTGGGGTGGGTTTTTTTTTGTAGTTTGTGTAAACAAGGCATATACAAACTTGCTGTTAAGAAATAGGAGCAATCACATAGTTCAGACTTGCCCATGTTCTGTTTACAATTGAGGATCCCAGATCAGGGCTTCCCTGCAAACAGAGCCACAGAATGAACTTGGGAAACAAAAACGTTTTGATGGACAGTGATTCTGAATCTGAGCTCTCTTGGTGACAAGTGGGTGTATCCTCTTCTCCGAGTGCTTCACAGTTGCTTCTCAATTTCATCCTGCTTTGTGCTTCACTAAATAGTATTGCAAGTATGAGAAGTCTTACTCAAAAAGACTGTAGCTGAGAAGGGCTAAAATTCTGGTTCCCAAAAAGCTGATACTGCAAGCTATGAAATTAGCACGAAGCTTCCAGGTAGGATACATTTGTTAAAATAAAATAGCATATATAAAATAGCATATATACTATGCTGAGGCAAATGAAGGAAAGCGTTAGAATATGCCACTAATACGAGCGAGTTAATGCTCTAAAATTTCCTGATTTAAAAATAATGAAACCCCTGTGGCAGCAACTTGCCTAAGTGCTGTTCTTTTGTGACAGTCATTGTCACTTTGGTTGGTTAAGCTCGTTTTAAGGAAGAAACCCCTCAGCACAGTTGTATGTTCTGGCAGGGTTTAAAAGACCTTAATAATCTTGGGATTGGTTTACGTCATTTGCAGTCTTAGTCATGTCCTTCTAGGTGGTCTTTCATGAGCCAGACCAGCACATCGTCCTCTCCTGAATCACAATAAAATTACTTTATTTTCCCCTTCTTCAGCAGGAAAGAAGGTTGTGCCTGGGATTCTCTTCTAACCTTTATTTTCAATGTAAGTATTTTGGAGGCTGCAGGTGGATGTCACTTGGTAGACATTTGCGTGAGAGATGCTCTGTGTTGCCCCAAAGCTGCAAGTCTAGAAGATGTCAGCTCTGAAAACATTTAAACTGCCCTCAGAACCACTTTGAAAACAGTAATCCTGGCTTCCTCTACTGGGTATCGAAAGGATGGTGAAATGTCTTCAGAGGGAGTGGAATGGACTTGAGTGAACATTTTGCAAAGTCTGACTCCATATGGATCATCTTTTATGATGTACATAAATAGTACATTAGCTCTTTCTAATGGCTTTCTAAGTGAACTGAACCAGCCTCAAAGGAAAAGACATCACAGTCATGCTCTGTGTGTTAGAACTCTCTTAGAGAGCCTGACTGAATTCAGAGGTTAGTAACATCCCACACACAAGTTTTTTTCCTGGCACATACATATGTGGGAATTAATTTCTTTTCCTGAGCTTTATGGAGGTTACTTTGTTTTTCACAGCCCTTGCTAATGTGTTTAGAGGTAGTTGCTTAGGTCGAGAAGGGAAGGTCTTCTAGATGGGCATCTTTCAGGGAGGTGGACTGGCTTCTGGAAAGCAAACCCTAGGATGGTGAATGGCCCATTACAAGCAAGTTGATGTCATTGCAAATGAGATTTACATGAGAATTAAACTGCTCTGGTGCAGTTGATGCTGAAAACACAGGCCTCTCTCTGATGTTTATTAGATTTTATGAACTGATCTTTTCAAATGGTTAGTTTCTCCTTCTCCAGAGTATGAAAGTGTCTTCAGGATCTGGATACTTGAAGTAATAAAGGAAGTCTCTTCCCAAGAAGATGGGAGGTAGGATAAAATTAGAGGTAGAACCAAAGCTGCATATTGTCTGTGGCAGCCGTGGCCAGATTTCTGTGGTGAAAGGGGCAGGATCTGTGGCGAGCTGGAAATTCCCCGGCAGCTGAGCAAAGTTTTAAAATGCTTGGCGTTGAGTTGGGTATGGAAATGAATAATCAGTGTTCCTCGTGGAGGCCAACTGTGGCGCTGCGCTTGGTTCCATGCTGTCACTACGTATTTAATTCTCGGTGTAGCGCTTCATTTCTTAGTGAAAACAGAACTCTTTGTAGAAGCTGTTACAGGGAAGTTCCCCAGAGCGTGGGTGCAGGTGGGGCTTTTTTTGGCACCGAGGTAGGTGTTAATTGTGGTTTGTGATTGAGGGAGAAACATACTTAGTCGTTTCTGCCAAGATGGGCAAAGAAGGAAAGCAGTTAATATTGACCTTTTTCATTTTAACCGAGACCGGTGTGAGCAGCGGAGGCTTGTAAAGCCTCTCAGAAGGGCTCTTGAATTTCTCAGAAGCGGGGAAGGAGTGAGAGATGCTGGTGGTGGCCATGCTCTGCTGAGTCACTTCTTGTGGTCTCTGCTGTGGTATAATGGAAGCCAGACTTAGGCTCTTATCTTACAGTTTGTCTTGGAGGGGGGATAACTCAGCACATGATGAATGGGGGCTATGCAGCCTTTTCTGGCACAGAAACACTGTGGGCAAATGCCTGTGTGTTTGTGTGTGTGTGTTACAAAGCTAGTGCTGGCCATTTCTGTGACTTCTCTGGAAAACAAACTACATGTCAGACTGACTACTCACTGCCTGGTGCTGCCAGAATAGTCATGGGCTGGGGTCCTGTGCCGTCATCGGGGCTGAACGCTGTGGTTTGGCAATAATCCCCACTGGGGAAAGTGGGATGTGAGAAGTCCTACAGGAAGACGAGATGCATTGTACCTCCGAGCCCTTGGTGAGGGCTGAGCAAAACTCACTTCTGATCCAAGGCTGTACTCGGTGTCTGCCATTTCACTCTTGCAGTGGGGAGTTTGCCATCACCTTGTGAAGGATAGGTGTAGGACAAGGGTAGTGACAGCAGAATACAGATGAAAATATCCTCCTGCTTTGTTTCATATAAATTGCCTTTCATTGTGCACTTGAACTAACTTAGTAGGACAGCAAGCTAGCGTGGGGGGGAGATGGAATAACCTTGTTTGTCACTGTGGTATGTATTGTATATTTTTTAATAGCCTAAAACCTTGGCTGCTCTCAGGCACACACGTGAAGAATATCTATCTCCACAGAGTTCTTTCTTTAAAGCTTCTGTTCCGTTCCATAGTTCTGCCAATTTGATCTGTACTTCATTGTTGTTTAATGGGTAGTATCTGCTGGGTTTTGATTTGGCTTTTTATCCTTCGAAACATCACGTTGGGATCTAGAAATGGAGCTGCTTTAAAACGGAACACTAGGATATGGTATTGTTGGTATGCCTGGGATTTTTTTGCTGGTGGTATCAGAGTGGCAGCCACATCAAATGAATTTCTGTGTCCTCTGAATATACCCCATGGTGAATGCGGTTAAAGTCTCACAAGAAGTCCTATAGGTCCTAAATATACATCTGCTCCATAAAATAAGCAAGGAGGGCTGCACTTGTGGAGAGGAGCAGTTGACTTTGCCTTGGGTTGATTTTCATGGTGCTTACAGGTGCAGCAAGCAGGAGAAGAGGAGGTAATTTTAGCTTGATTAGCAGCACTGAAGGCAATCAAGATAACTGCGTTGTAAATGGCAGTGGGATGAGATGGATGAGAGTAGTTTATTTTCATGAATCTAAGTGGGTGTTCTAAGCAATTTAATATTTCTCTTTTTTTTTGTTTGCTTGTTTTGTAAAGAACCAAGAATGTTAATGCATTTGGTCCTTGAAATCCTTCTGTGGTTGCAATTCTGGGTATTTTAATGTTGTTGCGTGGTGTTTTGTTTTGTGTTCTATTCCTTAGCAGTTCCCTGTTGCTATGCTCTCTGCTACCTGGGGCAGCACCAAGTGCCCAGTGATTCTCACTACTGGACTCTCAATTTTTCTCCTACTCACCTTTGTTTATATTCTGGAATATGTTCAAAACTGTTTATGATTAAACATTGCTCAAATAGCCAGATTAAGATTTATTGACATAAAGGAGGCTGGGAGGAGGGAGTGGCTGGCTGGTCGTCCGTGTCCACTCGCAGCTCATGCTGGTGTTACTGACGGCGTACACGTGTCTGTGCCATGGCTGTGGGGTGCCAGGCAGCCACTCAAAAGCAGGGTGCCAAGAGCCTGATACCTGCCAGCAGTCTCCTTTCCTTTGTATGGTACAGGAAAAGCTCAAGCAAGGTATGTATGCAGGTGATGCGTTCCTTCCTCTGGAAGCATCTCATGGCTCTTGAGCAGGGGACCGGGAGTTTTCCCTGAGAAGGAGAGGCTTGCACACCACTGAAGAGAAAAACATGATAGCAAGGTTATCACCTACAGGAGTTTTAATCTGGGGTCCTTCTAAAAAAGACACCTAGCCTTTAAAAGAGAATGGTGTTATGGCAGGCAGGGAGGTTTAAAATGAGAGATTGGAAAACAAACACCATTTAGGAAAATAAATTCAAATGAAAATATAGAAACATAGGAGTTGGGGGGGGGGGGGGGGGAACCTCAAACATTTCTTAAGCTAAAATAATTTGCTTCCTGGTCCCTCTTAGCTACATACAAACCAGAGGTGTTAAATAAGGAGTCTGGAGGTGTCCCTGCCCATGGCAAGGGGGCTGGAACTGGATGATCTTTAAGATCCCTGACAATTCTATGATTCTATGTTGAGCTTTGTTTATTTTTAAAATCACAGACATTGATAATTTTCAGGCTTTAAAAAAAAAAAAATCTAAAATGCAATGCTTGCAATAAACTAAAAAAAAAGTAAACCAACAGATTGACCAGCCTAGCATGGAAAGGGATTTTTACAGTTGTAGGATTTGATCATAAAAGTGAGATTCACGCACAAATGTTGCACATAATTTACATTTTCTCTGTAGACCAAATATTTATTGGCTGATGAAGAAATAGTTGATAGGATCTAGACCTCTACAGGCTGGAATACCTGATTAGAGCAGCAGTGGCACACGGGACGTTGTGTGTTATTTCAAGTCTCTTAACTATCGTTATTTTTATGTGTACAACCACACGCACAACAAAATAACATAATGGGCTTGCTGTGTGTTACAGATGATATCAGGCGCCTGCAGTGCTGATAGTGAAACTTTCTGGTGCTGGCAGCCAACTTCATTTAAATAAAAGCATCGTCTGCTCTTTGTGCCAGCCCACTTCTTTGGTGTCAAACTTTCACATCAAGTTTTTGATGTCAGGCCACTCATTCTGTCACTTAAACATCTCCCTGTTCCCATGCTTTAAACAGCAGCTTTATGATTAATTTTTAGACTTTACGGGCAGCTTAGTGAATGTTCTTAGCAGGTAGGTAGCTGTTGATATTGCTGGGGGTGCTACTGCAAGGTTTTTCTCCATCGTTGCTATCCTGAGAGGCATGATAAATGAGAGAGGCTTTAATTAACTGACGGAGTAGTGTTGGGATAAGATGTGGTTTACCATATGACACACAGAAAAGTGCTCGCTGTGTCTTAACAGTTTGCTCAGAGACATGAAGCTGTTTATGGTCAGGGCTACACAAGGGGAACAGAGCAGCTTCTGTAGTGGTGTGGTAGAAGTGAGGCATGAATTCGCTGTCATGAGACTTTAGAAAGACAAAACCAAAACAAAATAAAGCCAAAACAAAACAAAAAATCCAAACAAAAAAACACAAACACCACACACACCCCCCCAACCAATATTGATTAAAAGACAGATGTCCCAGATGCTGCGGACTAATTTATATTGATGTAAAAATCACATCTGATTTTTGTGGGTGTTGGTAAGACCTTCTAGGAGCAGATGTTTAGCACATTGGCAGGTCTGAGCTAGAGTTTGTGATGATGCTTCAGACTGGCTGGGCTCCACTTAATCTGCCCTACTTGCTGCTGAACAGCAGCTTGCTTGTTTTTAAAGGAATAGGAGCACTCGGGAGGGGAAGAGGAATTTGTCTTCTGATAGAAAGCCCTGTGCCCAGCGCTCCTGCTTCGGAGTGAATGGGATATTTTGAAGCTGACTCCAGTGTTTTGAAACGTGAAGCTGAGGTACGATTACAGCACCACCTCTTTGTTGTGCCTGATGGATGGGCACGAAGGAACTACCAAGTTGTCTTGGCATGTGTGTTTAAAAGGTGGGCTTTAACAGAGTCCCTGCTCAAAGTACCACAACTCTGTGTTAATGGTACTTGTCAGAAAAGCCCATTAATGATATTCTTTTGATTCTAGCAAGGCTCGGTTTCTGAGATCATCTTACATATTTGTAATCTGTCTGGAAATAATTGTCAGTTTTGGTTTTTTTTTCTGGATCAAATTTAACTTTGGTGTTTACAGTTAGGGTTTACCTGTGTTTTAAATAGAGAAGTGAGTTAATCCCTAGTTCAGACATGGATTGACCGGTGTTCCACTGAGTCTGTAAATAATTGGTGAAAATGATGGTATCTCAAGAATATCCTTCAGCTGGGTTGGGTTTTTTTGTGGGTGTTAAAGTGAGTGAAAAGACACTGCTAGGTGGCTTACAATGATTTCTGCTGGAGAAGTTTCAGAAAGGTCACTTTTGAAACTGGACATTCCTGGCCTTTTGCACTCTGCACTCTGATAGCTTTCAGAAGGAGATTGGAGAAGCTTCTGATAGTGTTTTTTTTTGGCTTTGGACCAAGCAGGATTACTGTGAGACCCATTCTACAAAGCTGGGGATGGTAGGATATGGAAAAGACCTGTCTGTAATGTGAATTTCCCAGGCAGGGTGATGACTTGGGAGGAAAACTCCTACTGGTCCTGCTGGCTCTCCATGAGCTAAGTGAAACGCCTTTCTCAGCAGTTTCGGTGATTTCTTTCCTCTTCTTGAATGACACTCTATTTGTGAACTTATTCCTTGGCCTTGTTGTGGTATTTTTTTACACTGAAAAAAAGGCAACTTAAAGTTTTGTGATTTCTTTTTTTTTTTTGCTTTCCTACACTGTGCTTTACTCCTCAAAGGGAAGAATCTGGAAGTGAAGCTGTGCTGAATGTCTCAATTAATTTTCAAAGAGTAAAATCAGAGCATTATTAGAGAGGTAAGGGATGTAAAAAATTAAAAATACAGCTCTTGATTCATCACTGCTAATTGTCTAGTGTGAAACAGCCTCAAATGTTCTTGCTTGAATGAAGAAAATTAACTGTTTCTGTCAGTGGTACTTGATCAGTTTATCAGTTTGCTCTGTGACAGCAATTAAAAGGTTTGCTAGGTAAGAAATTGTAGGGAAAATGTGTAAAATGAAATGATTGTTGAAGTTTGGCAGCATGGTATCATAGCACAAACTCTCCTGAAGGCTTTGTTTTTAACGCTTAATTGTTGGAGCCTCAAAAAACCAACCAGCCAAAAGTACTTGTTGTTTGTGTGCTTTCAAAGAATATCTATATATAGAGAGAGAGACACCAGACCAGCATTTTGATGTTCTTTGGGTTGAGCTTCTGGTAGCTTTTCCTTTTTAACCTTCCTGATCAGCCTAGGGGTGTTTAAACTCTCCCCTCTCCATCACCTTAGTCTCACTCACTGCCTTTTCCTGGGATGGACAGCGGCCGAGACCTTGCTGTGCGAGATGAGATGTCTGCAGAGTCTGAAGAAACTGAAACTGTCTCTGTGTGCACAGTGCTGGCAGGGAGAGGGATCCCAGAGTTGGCCCAAACTTTCCTGTGAACGTTTGCTGTCTTCAAAGGAGCTTGCCAAAATACCTGTTTGAAAATCTGCCTGTGTGGAAGAGTTTCTCCATGTGCTAGAACCCTGATGAAATGGCATAAAGGGAAGCCCTGTCCAACTGAGCTCAATAGAAACATTCATTACAGCTGATTTACTTGGTGCTTTTAAGAGACACAGCTATTCATAAGTTGTGGTTTTGCCCAATGCTGCTGGTAGTGTTTGTTTTAAATAGATACACTTGCCTGCACATGCTCTTTGCCCATCTGAAATCTCCTCTGTCTGTGTTGGAAGCCTTGTTTCAAACATGGTAATCTGCAGTCTTAGGCAAATCCCACTGTAACCTGTGGTGCCTTTTCATGAAGGGGAAAAAAAAATCCTTCCCAGTTCCAGCTGAACAGTAGCAAGGAGCATAAGGGGAAAAAAAAAAAATCTTGTCTGTGATAGAGAAATGGCAATTTTAATTTTTTTTGAAAGCATTTTTCTTGTTCGACCATTTTACTGTGCTTGCTTCTCTCAAGGACAATCGGTGAATAAATTCTGGAAGCATGAAGGTACAAAAAAGCACTTATTTTGCAGCATACAGAGCCTGCCTATCCCATCTGAGACAACCAGGAACCCACTCCTGCAGAAGTGACCTGCTGGTTGCTACGGAACAATTGCCATGGGTACGGGGACTGTGGGGGGCACTTGTTGGAATGTAGAAAACACTTTTAGTCTTGCTTTGGTGCTTGCATACAGCTGAGTGACTTTGGGTTTCGGAAAAAAAGCTTAATAATAAAAAAAAGGTGACTTTTTCCTGTTTCAGGAACTTCTGAAAATTTCCAGCTGTAGAGCACAAGCAGGGTGGCTGATGTGATTTGCCTGATAAAGACCAGAGCTTTTCTCAAAATGAATGAATTGCATTTCATCTTCTGAAAGGAGAAGGCAGTATTTGGATCATGTGATGTTTAAATCTGTGTCTGTGGTTACATGCTCTGTTTTGTTTGGGTTTTTTTTTATAATCTGTTATAAATCTGCAATGTTTTTGCCTGTGCCTCCTCCTTTCCTTCCTCCCCTTGATACTTGTCCCCTCCACCTCCTCTGTTGTTGGTGCTGGTGCTTGTGTTGCCATGTGGAAGGCAAGATAAGAGATCTGATCTGCCTGACAACTTAATCCCAAGAGAAAAAGAAATATTATTGCAGCTACCTGGTATAATTTGCTGTGCAGTGGTGTGGATGGTACTGTTGGCATGAGGGTGACATTGAGAGGAAATGGCTGAGGGGAAGGAATGGTGGTGGGGGTGAAGGAAAAACCTCTTACAGCAGAGAAACAGATTTAGATTGTGTTAAAATAAGCCTGCATGAGATTGAATGGTTATCTCTTTGGGGAGATTCTTTTTAAGGCAGAGGAAACCAGTGGGCCATCCATGTGAGCAGCAGTATTTTACCCAGTTTTCCAGTTACTCATCTCAGGGTCACCATGGAATGAGGTTGTTTTCCAGCTTAGTCAGATGCATTTCAGGGAAAGGACAGAAATTCCTTCTGGCAATCTGGAATTACAGGCTAATCAATACTAATTCCACTGGATTTGGTATGAGGAATTCTTGATTATACTAAAACCAGATTTACACTGTTTCTAGCGCAGGAGCAATGCCTGAGAAGTGGTTGATGTCAGAGAGCTCAGTACTCTGAAGCTGAGCTGCTTGTGCCTCTGGTGTAACAAGGTAATGAAAACAGTTGCTGGGACTTTTTTCTGGTAAAAGTTCCCAACAGAAGAAAATGAAAATTCATGAAGTAAAACCACTGTCTCTTGAATTCAGCTAATTATTTCAAACCTGAGCTCACTCACATGTGCACCCAGACAATTTTAGTTCAGTCTCAGCTGATAACATGTACTACTTTGTGTATCTGCAATGTTGAGCATGACAGTATATATTAAATAAAGTGATTGTGTTTACAAAGCACGCAAGGCGAGTGATTTGTGAGCTCAGGGTAGCTGGGAGGTTAGAAACCAGTCCTGCTCTGAGCTGGTGTTGTGACTTAACCGAGTCATTGTGAACAAACATTTCAATGGGTCTTTTAGGCAGTGATGGAGGAGGCTAAACTCCTTGATTTGCAGATAATCTCAGTACTTTCTAAATCTAGTTTTCAGTTACATTAAAAACACCATAGTTGACTTTTATAGCTGCTTTTTTTTAGCTTTTCCTCTAATCAAACAATAGTGGATAATACCAGAGGTGACTTTGCAGGGAGCTCTGCAGTTCATTTCCTTGGCCGCCTTCTCTGGCAATGTGCTTGTTTTGCTTGCCTTCAGATTGAGTCTATTCACTGCAGGAAGAACAAGTGTGGATTCTGGGCTTCACCTTTTGCTTATCTCTTCACGAGTGCAACAAATGATTTTATCAGCTATCATGTCACAGATATTTCTCTGATGTGTGTTTGATAAAGGACTTTATGGGTATGCCTTCAACAGGGTTTCAGTGTGAAATCAGATCAGTAGAGTAATTGAAAGGGAAATAGCAAATGCTGAAAACTCATTACTTTAGGGCTGTGGAACCTCCAAAATGAACCAAAAAACCTGTCTGCCCGTGTCCCCAGCCTAAAGAGATGTGTAAAGAGAAGAATTATAATGACGCTTAAATTGCCATGGTGATAGGTACATGCTTGTGTTGCAACGTGTATTCAGACTTAAGAGAATAAAATGTATTTGTCTTTGTTCCTCCAGAACTCCTCCTGTAGTCTCAATGCAATTAACTTTTTCATTTGGAATGCAGATAGCACTATTCAAATGCATGATGTAACTGCCTTCTTATTGGTATTTCTTAGTCAATGTTGGGGGGGGGGGGATCCTAGGGAAGGGAGCATAACAGGAAATGCTGGATGAGTTCATTATTGTTATTTTATTACAAAGAAGGGGTGAATAGCACCTAATCTGTGACAGCTCAGACAGCTTTCAGAGCTTGTTGTGCAGTTTTGCGACACTCATTCAAAGCGATACTCGATTTTAATTCGCTTGTGATTGAAGGGTGGTTTTATTACTCGTGTTTTTGCCCACCTTGCTGCTTCTGAAAGCTGTAGTTCCAGCAAAATAATCATTGGAGCGCAGTAGTTCTGATGACTGTTCCTATTGGGGTGTAAAGGTCTGGTTTATTTTTTGTGAAGACGGAGAAAATGGATTCATTTTGGTAACTTTAAATACGTTGCAGTGGAAGCGTGCTGGTTTGTGCTGGGTGATTCAGTGAGGCTCTCTGGAGAAAAGCTGCAGTTTCAAAGAGTTGCTCTCGCTGGGCAGAGTGCAGCATCACAAAGCAACAAATCTCGGTCGATAAACGTTCCCAGCTTGGCTGTTTTGCCGTGGTCACAGCAATTATCAGAGCCTTGTTTTTGAAGAAATGGGAATCTGAGGTAGTTGTTCTTGTCTGGGTTTGCTTATCTCTCCGTGAGCAGACCTTCAGGGCTTAGATATATGTTTAGTTAAATAAAACAAACTCTTATCTTTTTCTAACCAAATTCAGTTTGATACTGGGTGCACTGGTGCCTAAACTTTCCCAGTGAGTCTTTTATGTTGTCCAAGGCACCTCCTTTCAGACGGCTTCAAAGTATTATGGGAATAGGGAGAGGATTTATGACTTAATGGGAGTTTGCGTGTGGTTCTTCCCTTAGCTGATTACAGAAGATGAAGAAAATTAGCTACTAATCGTGGCATTTCTCTGTAACGGTGCCGGCACATTGATCAGGACCTGAAATGTTGGTATTTATCTTACACATTGACTGAGAGGGTGAGAAGTATTCACCTTGCCCTCTGGCAAAATCACATCAGGTACCTTGAAGTAACCGGTAATGGTAATAGCCTGACAAGGATGACTGACTCAGATTCTCCCTTGTGCAGAGAAACTCCAACGTGTTTCTGGAACACTACTGTGTTCATCTGGGTGAACTATATCTAACTGACACAAACCAAATTGCTTTCAAGGAAGGTACAAGGGATGGAGAAAAAGCTGGTGTGTGGGGCTTGTTTGGAATCTTCTCTCTTACGAGGGTTGTTGTGGGCACCTTTAGTCAAACTTTAGCTAGTAATGACGTAGTTCTGTTTCAACATGACATGTGCTGCTGTAATTAGAGCTCTAGCTGCTCACCTTTGCTGAATCCAAGGTATTTATTGATTGCAGAGATAACTGACACATCCCTAACAGTTGAGCTGCTGTTGCCTCACATCACTGAATTGTTTTGGTTGGAAAAGACCTTTCAAATAGTCAGGTCCAGTCATTAATCCAGCAATGCCGAGTCCATCACTAAACCGTGTCCCTCAGCACCACGTTTGCATGGCTTTTAAATCCTTCCAGGTATGGAGACTTTCCTGGGCATCCTGTTCCAGTGCTTGACAGTCTTTTTGGGGAAGAAATTTTTTCCAATGTCCAGCATAAACCTAAACTCCCCTGGTGCAACTTGAGGCCCTTTCCTCTTGTCCTATTGCTTCTTCCTTGGGAGAAGAGATCAACCCTACCTGGCTCTAGCTTCCTTTCAGGGAGTTACTGAGAGCCAGAAGGTCTCCCCTGAGCCTCCTTTGCTCCAGGATGAACAACCCCAGGTCTCTCAACTGCTCCTCACCAGACTTGTGCTCTAGACCCTTCCCCAGCTTCATTGCTCTTTTCTGGCCCCACTCCAACCCCTCGATGCCCCTCTTGGAGTGAGGGGCCCAAAACTGAATGCAGGATTCAAAGTGGGGCCTCACCAGTTCCAAGTGCAGGGGGATGATCCCTGCACTGGTCCAGCTGGCCACACCCGTGCTGACACAAAGTCATGTGGCAGAGGGAAGGATTTAGACACTGAGAGTCCGGTGTGGTAACAGTATCTGTCAGCTTAAAAAGAACAAGTGGCAGATGCAGCAAAGGGAGATAATGATCCTGGGCTGTGTCTTGGAATGAAATCTGGGTCTGTGTTACTGGTTTGATTCAAATTGCAGAAAGTGTTATTTTTAATCAAGCACTTCCTACACTGTTTCTTGCTCAAGCTGCAGCTTGACACTTTTCCTAACACAGATGCTACTGGTGCATTTATACCCTCAGCGTTCAGGAATAACAGGATTTCATGAATTATGGCAAGATGAAGGTAGACAAGGATGGTACTGACTTGCTGATGACAATGCATGTGTAACAGTCTTCCTACTTACTTTTCTGGTTATCCCCTTTTGCATAATAAAGTGGCGTGATGTTTATATATAGCATATGATATTATATATCATCTGTATATATATTACATAATATATGGAGGGTCATTCCAGGTTTTATATACATTTTGTATATATATATTTTTATATGTGTGTCACCTTGACTTTTTCATTTTTTTGTCCTCTCCATTTTGTCACTGCGCTTACCCACGGTGTAAATGTAGAAGCATAAATCCAGCACACTTTCCTCTCTCCTTTTTAAAAGCTTTACAATAGCCTCTTCTTGCTCTTACGCAGCAGATCCTGGCAGATCATTGGGTGTTGAACAGCACTCGGGGCGCTCAGACAAAGAAGTTGGTGACTGTAATAGCTTCTGTTGAACCTGGACCTGTGTTTTGGCAAATGCATCTCTGTTTCCTTTGCATCTCTGCGTGAAAGGTGCTTTGAGGAGGGGGGAGAGTGTCTGCTTTATATAGACTTACGCAGGGTATGAAGTAATTTGGTTTTGTGTTTATCTAACTATTTTCCCTAAACTGTTTTATGTAAAGTCTAGTGTATCCTAGCACTTGATTTGCAGACCTCATGTAGATGAAATGCTTGTGGTCACTGTCACCGGTTCACGACATGAAGGATGCCTAAGAGCACGGGTTCTGTGCTGTCAGTGTGAGGAGTTCATTCAGGAAACTTCTGGAAAATCCATCTTGTTTAAAACAAACAAAATTCTAGCAACATCTTTTGTATCCCTGTAACCATGCGTGGCATGTGGGCTCCTTCTCTTCCCCTTGGTCTCCAATGTATATATAGCATGCATTCAGCAACTGCTGTGGTCTGTGAACTCAAGCATGCAGCAGGGAGCCAGCGATCCATTTTCTTTTTACCTTCTTCTGCCTGTAATCTAGTAAGGCAAGAATTGCTTCTGTGTGGTTATGGAGGATGGGATGTGTGTTCGTGTGCTTTTAGTTTTAACACAAACTACAACAAGCTTTCTGTTCTCACTGCATTGCAAGGTGCCCTATAGAAATGGGACTCCTTTCCCAGAAGGAACTGATGTATGCCACATAGAGAGCTGTAGCAGGAGTACAATACATATGGTTTGTTTGGCCAGGGACTGCAGGATGTACCTGTCTGTAGCAGGTTATCGACTAAAACCCAGCAGGTCTGGAACTGAAGCAGGTTGCTTCCTGCCTATACCAAGACAAAGAGATTTTGCACACCATTAACTCCCAGCTCAAATCAGCTGGAAATTTCAGAGGTGCTTAAAAGAGTTGCCTCTTGGGCATCCTTGGAAATGCCAGTTAACTTGATTATGTTTATGTTGAGTGTAATCTGTGCTTTCAGATTGATCTCTTTCTTGTGATGGAAATGTTTAGTAGTAGTAATTGCTATGCATCTTTGATAGGAAACATACAGTGTGGATCAAGCAGTATAACTCAGTTTAAATAACTTGCATTTCTTAAGGTTACTGTATGTATTTCATGTGCAGTTCTGCTTGGGCTGTCTGTCTTGTCCTGCTTATCTGTGGAAGTGTAATTCTCACAGGCTTAAATCCAGGGCTAATGTGCCTCACTCCTAAGCAGGACTACCCGATATAATTTGAGTTTATCCTCTTTTAGTTGGGAGGAGGTTAATTATGGGAACAATTATAAAAGCTCATTAAAACTGCATTGAGGTTCAGTGTAATGAAAAGTGAGCTTCCTGTGACAAGGTGATTCGGAAAACATGCTTCCCTGATTTCTTACTGATAAGAGTTCCCTGCTCTTGGTGCCTGTGTGCTGATTTACAGCAGTGTCTGGGCAGTGCTGTTCTCACCCGTTTGCATTACTGCGGTGGCTGTGCTAGCAACTGGGACCATGTTAGCCCCAGGCACCTTCTCACCCCTGAGGGAGAGGAGGAGTTCTGCAGGAATTTTCAGTCCATTTTTGCATTGTGCTTCCATTTCTTGGGTCTCAGGTTTTTGCAGCAGTAAAAGCATAAATTCAGATAAATTCTCTTCGCCTTGGCTTTGCATGCAGCGTCGATACTGGGAGCTGGCACAGCCCAGGCTGCAGAAGCTTACTAAAGCTGTGAGCACTCTTGTGTATATCCAATCTCTGATCTTTCTGGGACCAGTTCCTTACAAAATGTCCATGTACGTGCTAGCTGGCATCATCCGTGAAAGCTGGTTCTGTGTCCTGGGTTCTGCTTCAGTGGTTTGGGAAGCCTGTCTTGCTAAAAACTAAATCACAGCAGCCAACAAATGGTTTGCTTGCAGAGTCAGCCCAGCCTCTGTTTCTCTTTCCCCTGTTCCAGTAGGTCACATGGCTGAACCGGATCGCTCTGGGAGGCTCTCAAGGAAAGCTGTGGTAGACAGGCCTTTTCAGCACGCACAGATCGGGTTAGCTTAGCCTTCAAATTTGAGCTTGACCACGATTTTGGAAAAGGAACAGAATTTCTCAAGATTGTGCATGTTCCCAGACTGATGGGAGTGCCTGACAGTGTTTGGGGTGCGGGTACCACCACCTTAGCTCGCATTGTTACAGCATCAGTACGTGTACTAGAGTTGGAATTAGTTGCCCCATCTCCTAGGAGCAGTAACGTGTAGGGAGATGAGGACCTTGCATTACTGGGTCCTTCTGAAAAGAAAGGCTTCAAGTGGCAGCAGGATAGAGTTCCTTACTGTTGTGAAGCTACAGTGGGGATCTTCTGGCCTCAACGGTGCTGCACAACAGCCCTGGGGCTCTGTGGAGTCAGGCCTGGTGAGATCAGCTGCAGGCTGGGCTTCCACTGAACGCTGTTAAAAAAAGGACTCGTTTGTCCTTGACTGAGATGTTGAAGAATGCTGAGCACCTGGTGTTACAGCAGAGAATTGCATTGCTCTGTGAAAGAAAGCTCAGCTTTTTACAGGGTAGGGCTTGAGAAATGCTGATGCTTTTGCTCATACTGGTATTGAGCCTCAGTCCATGTGATGCTCATTGCACATTTATGTATTCTCTGGTTGCTTTTTGATAAGCAAATGAATGCAGCAGTGTGAAATCCCGAGTAGTGGCTCAACAGCCTTGTGTCAGGTTCACCTCAGTAAGCTGTGTGCTTGCTGCTGGCAGACATTGCAAGGCAGGGACACTGCTGAATTGTGTGTTTGTATTGAGTCTGCAGGGAACCGTGTTTAGAAGGGTTAGATAAACACAATTAGGCTGCATTGCCGGTAATGGTGTTCTTATTTAATGCATTAATGAGTGCAGGTGGCAGGACCTTTGAAGTGAATTAAATGCATTGCAAACTCCTGCTGTATGTGGCAGAGCCATTGTGAGTCCAGGCCACTGAATCCTGAGCCAGCTCGTTTGAGAGATGAGGTGGGAATGAGCTTCCCATGCCTGAGTGATAACTTTACACTCTTCACAGCAGGCTACTGACCATCACCTTACAGCAGAACTACCTTGGGCAGAAGAACCAAGAGAAGATAGTATGTTTTTAGAGCTGTAATAGGATGTCTCTCTGCATTTCTGTGGATAGCAGCATTAAGATAAGGTGGTCACAAATATGGATTTACTTGCTTGCACCTTGTTCTGTTACCTGGCAGGATTCAGTAAGGCACTGGTTAAAAGAACTCCGTTCAGCCCAGCCCGATGCTTACAGCGCTAGAACAACGGTACCCCAGTCCCTTCATTTCCTTCTATAGGCAAGATGCTGAAAGCCAGCACAATTACTGTGCTTTGTTGGCCTTTCCCACGGTGAAACCTGGTTTTTATTTCCTGCTGCTTTAACCTTAGTGTCAGTGCAGTGATCCCTGGAAAGCTTGTATTGATTGCACATTATTGTCTAATTAAAGCGCAATAAGAAGAATTGCAGAACACTCGCTCTTGCAGCCCTGTGCCTATTGTCGACACTATAAATTAGAAAGCTTTCTGTTCAAATATGGAAAATGTCAGTGCTTATTTCCTTTTGAATTCCCCAGCATCTCCTGAAGGCTACACTTGTAGATGTGTGATTACTTCTTTTCTTCCTAAAAAACAATTGGAGAGAAGTGTTTCTTAGAAGAAATGAGGCCCTATAGGCTTGTAGGGGCCCTGTTCTGACCCTGCCAGCAATAACCCATCTTGTCTAAAGGGAGGCACTTCTCAATTAATGTACTTTAATCTGAAACCCACTAGATGATCCTTCAGCATCATTTGCAGAGATGTAAAGGGATATTGGTTATACAATATGTAGAGGCCAGTCATTAAATAGTGCTGTCAGGTTTTACCTGGAGGCCATTTGTTGCTCTCTGATTGCTTCGTGATGCTTGTGGTTTGATACTTTCTAGTAACTTGCATCTTCCTGAGTTATGTGCAAGGAGCTAATAAAAGATAAATCTTAGTCCTTGTTATACCAGGGATCCAAGGGGTTTGTCATCATAGTTCTGCATCTTGCTTAGTTATTGCCTGAATACATGGACTTGGGTCCTTCAGCTTGCATCTGATCACGAGGTGATAGATGATACACTGATACATTCACAGAGGTTTATGAATGATCAGCTCTTCTGCCCAGGACACTGGGCAGAAAGATGCTATAGAGCGTGGTGGACTTCTGCACTATGAATGAATTGGTGATTCAGTAATTGCATACAAAAACATTTTAAATATCTTCAGTATTGTGTGAAAACTGACTTCTCCCTTTCTTTCCCTCACAGATGTACTTTCCGATTCCCTAGCACGGTTATAAAGATCCAGTTCACATCTTTATACCATAAAGAGGAAGTAAAAGAGGAAGCCTCATCACCTCCCCTTCGGCCACTTTACCCTCAAATATCACCTCTGAAGATCCACATCCCGGAGCCGGATCTCCGGAGCGTGGTCAGTCCCCTCCCGTCCCCCACAGGCACTATCAGGTAAGACATTAACTATCCAAAGTGTGCTTTCTGGAAACTGCATCTGTGTTCTGACATCAGTCTGTCAGCCCTGGTTGGTTTGGTATACTTGGTGCATGAAATGCCTCATTAAAAATCATTAGTTAAAGATCTGATCTTCACAATGAGGGGAGATCGGTAAGAACTGTGTTGTGGTGCCTGGAAGTAGGAGACAAGGGGTTTTGTTTAAGGGTTCATAGGAACTTGAGTGTTTCACACTATGGAGTTACTAGTCTATCTTTGGCAGTGGAATTAGAAATATCTACCAAGAGCTACCTATATGGCTGGAGAAAAAGAAAGCAGGCAAATACTTGCTATCTTCGGACTGCCCGTTTTATTTTTATCTCAATAATATTCTGTTGTTGCTGGGTGGTGCCGGTGTTATCTGGAGTTAGAGACAAGGGTGGCCGTTGGCACGTGGTTTCCTGGGAATAGAAGGAAACGGGGTTAGGATGCTGAGCCATGTACAGAGCGGCCGTAGCGGTCGGAGCGCGCATCCGTGCGAGTATCCTGTTTTCTAAGCTGTTTCACCAGTGGGCGTTAGAAATAACCTGAACATCAACCTGCTGTCCAGAGGATTTTCTCTCCTCCTTTCCCAGCAAAGAGTTGATGTTACGGAGTGGCAATGTAATCTCTTTTAACGAGTCGTTACTTGAAGTGTAGTAAATTTGTATAAAGTAAAGCATCCCCCTGATGCAGGATGATGCAATAAGAGTTTTAAAACGCGAGCCTCGGAATAGCAAGAGCGAACCTGGTAACAGTAACAGCCTTTGGTTTGTTTTCTTGTCTGTACACATGTAAAAAAAGGTGTAATACACAAACATCATCTGACAGTTAGCACTAATTCAGAGAGTAGTATTCAAATTTGTGGCCGAGAATGACTTCAGTGTCACAGTGAAGCCAGTTTGGTTTTGCGTAGCTCTGGAGGCGCTTGCTTGTTTGGGTTTTTCCGCCGGGCTTGCAGAGCTGCACAGATGCGCAGTGCAGATATTCTAGAAAGAAGGGGCTGGAGGTAGCTGTGGTTTTAGCCCTCTGTTCAGGCACTGCTTTTAGTTTATATTTAACCTTCTCTTTTTAGATGAAGCTTGTTGCTGGGAGGGGAGGGGGATGGTTTCTTTGCCAACATATGGTAGTTAGTTTCCATTCAGTCATCTTGCGCAAAGCAGCGCAGTGTGGTTTGTGTTACTAACAGAGGCTGTATCTTTTGACTCTGGCATATGCCTGCAACTGATACTTGACTCCCTGAGAATGTTTCTTTTGCATAAGGAGAAAGTGGAAATAGTAGTGTTGAATTGTGCTCGGCCCTAACGGAGTGTTTACTAAGGATGATTAATGATTGCATCCGTTTGTCTTGAGCAGAAGCTAATCCAGCCAAGTCTTCAGAAAACCTCAAAAGACATCTGAGGTTTCACTTGCCAAACCCCTTTCGTTTCCGAGTTCCTCTTACAGAGGAGGGGCAGACACATTTGTAAACATCCTTGCTCAGCCCCTTCAGCCTTCCCCTCTCCCCTCGCAGGGTCTTGTAGCTCTTGTACCCCGTGGGCCACGCTCCGGGAAGCGATTTGGGTGTTTCAGTCTGAGAAAGGGAATGTTCTGTGGGGAGCATGGGAGATTCTGTGCATTCTGGCCATCTGGCTTTCAGGGCAGCTCTCCACTGTCTTGGTGGTTTCACAGTGGTGGGTGAGGCTGGCACAGTGTCTTCTTCTCCTTCCCAAGGGCAGGTCTGGGAGGGCTGATGGGGCCTCCCTGTGGGACCCACACCCCTCTCCCATCGCTGGCTTTGGGAGGTGGTTGCATGAGCTGGGCTCTCCTCCTCCTCCTCCTCCCTCTACCCCTTCTAGTATTTACTTTCCTAATTTGGTGCGTTTGCCTCGCTCCTCCCTGATTGGCCCGTGGAAAATTATTGCAGTTTGGAAATCCTGGGCAGGGTGAAACTTCCTTTTTGGAAAGGGGCTCCTGGCCCCCTTTTCCTGTCTCCACCCTGGTGCGGGGCAGGGATTGTACCTGTGCTCCCACTGCCAGACCCAGCCCTGCCCTCCTGACCCCCGGCCCTGCTCTGCCTCCCTGTTTACATTGCAGCTTGCTTCCCTACAGGTTCCCCCCTGCAAGCTTCTGGGTTTTTTTTTTTTTTCCCTAGCCTATTTATTTTCCCTCTGCAAAGTGCACCGCCTAGAGAGGGAATGAGCTTTAGTTAAACAAAACCAAACCTGCCACCCTCAGCAGCTTTGCAAAGCAAGATTCCTGCATACTCCCAGGGAGAAATGTGGCCACTGTTTTCTTAGCTAGGTGTTTTATCTCCAGGAGGGGCCATTTGTAGAAGTGTTTTGAATGCTGTTGTACAGCTTTAAGGGAAAATGTTGGTTGGCAGCATGCTGTGAGGATTACACACAGCCATGGCTTATTTCTTCCTGCTTTGAGTTCAAAATTCCTTTAAAAAAAAAAAAAAAAATCAGACTTATATGTTCCAAAAAGGAAAAGGCCACTGTGGTTATAAGAAGTTGGTAGAAGCAGCCTGCTATTTTCTACAACATCAGAAAGAGCAAAGTAACACCAAATCTCGTATCAGCACATTCAAGGCATTGAAATGCTGTGTGAAAACCTTGTGTAGTTGGGTTAAATTCAGCTCTGCCTGTTGGGAGGTATAACTGATTCACAATTCCTGTAATTAAGAGACAGTCTTTCAGTACATGGCTTTAAGACTCTCTGCTGCTTGCCTTTGGAGGATGCTCTTTGGGTGACACTGGTGACATGAAGTTCCTCACCTGTGCTACAGACACTTAGCTTTGACTGTTCTTGCTCTAAGTCCATACATACATGACTGACTCCATATATGTTTTGTAGTCTAGTCCTCAGAGTGGTTTATGCTGGGATTATAAACAGATCTGCAGAGACAAGGTGTGATGTAGGAGACTATTCCTGGTCTCAAAGTCACGCTGAGTTGGAGGTTAGATTTACAGCGTCTAGCTTTCCTTTTATTATCCTCCAGTTGGTGTTAATAACCCTGTAGTAGTAACTTAACTCAATTTTCCAAACAGTATCTCCAGCACTGCCCCTCAGGGGTGGGTTTTTAGTATTTATGAAAATGAAATTATTTCTTTGTATATGCTTCCTTATTCTGAACAGCATTTACCTTCACACTCTTATTTATATATAATTTTTTAAACATATATATTTTTACATTTTTATATATATTTATATATATATAAAGCTACATTAAAGAAATACTAAATTCTGTGCTGTGGAGGTCAGGATTGTTATTCATATTTTACAGCTGCTACTTCTGGCTTATCTCTGCACCAGAATGACTGTGGGCTTGAACACTTTGTCTTGTTCATGTTTAGTTTTTCACTTCCAGGGCATGGGTAGTTACCTCATATACAGTCTTCGTCAGTAAAAAAATGAAATAAAATAATTTGATGGATAGACAGAAGAGCCCTGTGAGAGCCACTGCCTGAGGAGTGTCTGGTGAGGTGCTGTGCTAATATCTAAACTGGCACATATTTGTGTACAGAGTCAAAACTGTATTTTATATCTTAGTACTTAATGTGCCTGCCCATGTTTGGCTGTTGCTAGAGGAGTCAATACCTAGTTTACAGTGAAATTAATGGTATGAGTAATGGAAGATTGGCTGGTATCCTTCTGCATCTTTTGTTCTGTAAGGTTGATTAGTAAACCAGAAGGTGTGAGCTGAATTGCCATGGTTTCCTAAGCTTTATACTTTAAACCTCATTTCCTTTTTTTCCTTATTTTCAGTAGGCAAAATTAGTTCAGTCCCATGTTGCATGCCCTGATAGCAGGTTACTCAGAGGCCTGCGCTCCAGGAACTGCACTTATCTTGGCTTAGCCACCAATTTGGTTTGTGGCCTTTAACAGGTCATTTAACTTCATTGTCTGATTTTTATGCATGTATGGTGTAATTACTCCTTTCCAAGAGGGTGTAGTAGATAAATTATGTAAGGGCACGTGCGTGTCTGAGCTGTGCCGTAGCGGGCGTGCAAACGCTGGCTGTGCTTTGACTCGGGCTTGGCTGGGAAAAAGGGAGTGCTTTTTAAAAGGCCATCAGACAGCTGTACAGCCCTGTTTCAGGACACCTGGGGTTTAATCTGAACTTGCACATTTCCTCTAAAGGTACGTAGTGGGAAGCTGAATGAACCCTGATTTCAGTGGATGCATTCGCTCGCTGGAACAGGATTGCATAAATATTCCCTGCTCCATTTCATCCGGGCTTTCCTTCTTCCTGAAGCCCTATTAGCCATGTAACTGAACAGCCAAGTGAAGAGCTCCGAGGCAGGTTTTTTTTTTTTTTTTGTAGGCTCTTTTGCATTGTCTGGGTTATCCATGACTTCCTGCACTGGTGCAGAATATGTGGCTCAGGTGACTCCCACAATCGGCCAGGCGGGTGGTTATTTTTAATCACCCTTGTCTCCAAACCGCAAGCCAGGCAGCGTGATGCATATACATCATGGAAGAAGAGAAACAATATATACTAGGCTTGGGAGTTCCTAGGCATGTTTATTCAGATAATGGACCATGTGCTAGAGGAGGTGTGCCAAGCCATGTGCTGGAGGAGAGGTTGCAGATGTCACCAGCTACACGAGCATTTCCTCTTCCCCTGATCGGTGTAAACCGTTCACTGCATCCGCGCTCGGAGTGAGCTCACTTCCTTTCCAAGAGGGGAACCACTGGAGCACAGAGAAGTAGGAAGACTTTCAGCTTTTGCGGATAGCTGACTTTCTCTCACTGTGGCTTGTTCAACAGCTTTGGTTTTTCTTCGGCGTTAAGCAGGCGGGGTAGCTCTCGGATTTCTCCTTTCGCATCAAAACCCAGCTTCGTTTGGCAGTCTCGCCGCTTGCGATTGTTTCTGAAACCTGAAGCGTGCAACGTGCAAGGACTTGCCTTGCTCTCAGATTTTTGGGGCTAGGCCGGAGAAGGAGAGAGCAGCAGAGGATTCTCACCCATTGTTGCTGACTGGTGTGTCGTGGAAATGCTCGTTTCGCAAGCCCAAGTGCTGTACTTTGACCTGGTTCTTGCTTAGTGCACATAAAAAGCACCCTGTGTCTTTTGGTGCCCCCCTCCCCCTTTTTTTTTTTTCAGGCTCATGAAATGTAATATAGGGGTAGTCTGAGATTTGCAGCATTTCTCTAACCATAGTCCTTACGTGCAGGACCACGCACCTCCAGTTTGCATTTGAAGAGGAAACTGGGAAGATATTTAAGAAACAGGGATACTGTATCACTTTATACTCAATAGAGGCTTAAAAAAATATTGCCTATTCAGACAGGAATCTGTATTTTGGCAACATTGCCAAGGTTGTAACTCTTATCCCTGTTGTGTCTCTTGTACCTGCTTCACAAATGTCCACTGAGGCATTTTTCAGAGGCCTCACCCGTTTGCACACCATATCCTAAACCACAAAGTTGAAGGGATGGGGTTTTTTTCCCTCTTTAGCAGTGCAGATTCCAAATCAGGTGAGCAATTTCATGTGGGATCCCAGGTAATCTTCTTATCAGAGAGAACATAGGTGCTTTATCCACAGGCCTGGCTTAAATTAAGCCTCCATAGCTTGATCCCTACATATATCTTCCTTGCAGAAAAGAATTCAATTAAGTAATAGGGCAACTTTCCTGCGTTCTCATTCTGCCTCTCCTTCTGGGGAAATTGGCACTGGAGTTTGGGAGTGTTTCTGTTCCCAGCTTGTTCATAGACTCGCAACATGACCATGAATAAATCATTTAACCACTTATTGCTTCATTTTATTTTCTTCCTCCCAGTCTGTAAAATGTGGCTAGTTTTGAGAGGGTCTGTGGGCTTTTACATAAGAATCTTTATACGTGCACAGACAACAGACCCCTCTAGCCCAGTATTCTGTCTGCCTCAGATGGGTGTCCTTGGGGTAATATAAGAACACATTAAATACAGAGTACTGTTAACTTACATGCAGTCTGCCTCCACCATTTTCTTGGATCGGGAGCAGGAACTTCCTGACCATCTGTCTAATAAAGCCCCTGATGGATTCCCTGTCTTCCTCCTTTCCCCAAGAACTTGCATAATGGCCTTTACACAGACTTTTAGCATCAGCCCTGGCTCGTAGCATGTTGTTCCACAGCGTAACTACAAATGTAGGAGCACTTTCTCTTGGTTTGGACGTGCTGCTTAGTTTCATTTTGTGTTTACTGTCGTCTCCCTTGAAAGAGAGCAGGAGCCGAGCACATCCTCTTGGCTTGGTTTTTATAGGCTCTGTCACCTTGAACCTCAGCTTCTGTCTTTAAACTGTTTGTTTCCTGTCCAGAATCTGTTCTGCATCTCTGATCGTCCCAGTTATCTATGTCAGTACCTTCTCTGGATCTGCTGCATCCTCCCTGTTCTGAAATTAGAAGAGACAAGTAACCCAGTGTCCTGGCTGTGGACACACCATCCAAACAGCAGCACATCCTGCTTTTGCACTCTCCTTCTTTTAGCCCAAGTAAACTGACTGGATGCAGGAAGTTGTTTGTATTCTCCAATAGCTAAGGTTTAAAGATTTAATTGTTGCTAGAAATTGCTGTGAACTTAAGAGGTCAGGTTCTTGTTGGCAGACGTTGCAAGTGAATGGTGATGCTGCAAAGACCTGCTGTGTTCTCGGTAGGCAGAAGTTAAGCCCTGTGTTTAAAAGGCATCCTGCCCGTCCCACGGGTGACTGTCTCGCAGCTGCTGCCTTCAGCTCTCATCTTCCTGGCCTTCCAGCTGACGAAGGGTTAAGCATTAAATGGAAAACATGCTGCAGAGGACCGACGTGATTCAGCAGTGCTTGCAGCCTGATTCTAGAGCGGAGTCTCAGCGTGGTGTTTGCGGAACCGTGGCTCAGCGGCTGCCTGCAGTCCATGTTTCAAGCTGAGATGCTGCATCCTCTGTGGGTATCAAAGATCGCTGGGACTTGGGGCATTAACTCTGGTGCCACAGGATTAAGACTGTGGGTAACAGCAGCTGGTTTGCTTATGTGCTCTGTGTGTCTTTCAAGGGTATAAACCACTTGCTTGCTCTTCAAAATACTCTCTTCCGTAACAGACAAGCTTAAGCCAAGTTAGCTTGGATTGCTTGTAAGCTAAGATTGCCTGCCTGGATCTCAGAGGCACATCAGGGTGTCTGAGAGCTGGCTGGGATTGCACACCTAGCTGTGCTTTTCTCAGTAAAAGGCTGTAGTATCAAAATGGATCAAGTTATCACCAAGTAGAGATGCAATATTAGTATCAAGGAAATCGTAATCACTGTCCCCACACTTGCTTTTTGTTTTAGAGCACAAACAGATGTTTGCAGGGAAAAACCTTTTTGTTCCATAATATTTTGAAAGGGGGTGTGAGTGCATGTGAGCATCCCCAGCGCTGGGTGGCGAGGAGAATTCCAGGAACTCCGGGAAACTGATGTCACCACATTGTGTTTGCTTGTTTTCTGTAGACTGCACTAATGCTTAATTTTAACTTAACCCTCAGAGGGGTATTTTTAGAAAAACCGTTTCTTCACTCCTCCTGTCCCATATGGGGAGGAGGGGGAAACAACAGATTGTGTCTCCTTGTTTTTTCCAGTAGTCAGCTCTTTCTCCCTTCCCTCTGAAGAGCTCTCTGATGATTGACTGGGAGCGTGAACACTTAGCAGCATGTGTTGCCCTGTCTCTCTTCATGGAGCTGCTAAAAGTTGATGATGTTTGCTCTCTGTGTCTCTTAGTTGGATCATTGATCCAGGCTGGAAGGAAGCAGGTCTACTTGGACAAAAGTGTTCCATTCTGGTAAAAGAATAATGCCTCTTCCAAATCTTCAGTCACTGTTGTGGTTGTCTCAAGAGAGAGATGCTTTTTTAGGGGACTGTTGTGTTTGTCAGTGACTATCTACTGGCTTTTCTAAAAGTTAACAACGCTTTAGGTTGCAGGAGCTATGTCAGCACTCAAGAGAATCACAGCTCTGCAGGGTAAGGGCTTCTCCATTTGTTTGGGATTTTTTAAAACAAAAAAAGCAAGAGATCATACTTAACTCCTCAAACTAAAATTTGAACAGCAAAAACTGGCCTACTTGCTCTCCTGGTCTTGAAGAAATGAATCACTACTTGTATCTGAACTGCATGGGACAAGCTTTGAAGCCTTACTAGGGTTTTGGGGGGTTTTGGTTTTTGTTTGTTTGGGTTTTTTTGGTGTTTGGGTTTTTTTTGGTTGTGGGTTTGTTTTTCTTTTTAATGTGATTGGTTGGTTTGTTAGTTTGGTTTGTTGTTTGTGTCTTGTGTTTTGGTTTTTTGTTGTTTTGTTTGGTTGGGGTTTGGGCTTTTTTTTCCTAGAAAAAGGGCAGCAGCTCTGTGCAGAGCTTGGATTTACTGCAGAACTTTTCTTTCCTATCTTTGGCCTGAGGTTTGGCTGCCAGTCTCTGCAGTTTGCTGTTCATGTATTTCTGCAGATGAAGAACAAAAATCAGAAAACTCTGTTTCATCCTATTCCATTCCTAGTCCATGTGTTACAATAATTGCTCAAGTGCCAAACACGAAGATAAAAAGAATTGCTGTGTTTTGGGTTTGTCATTGTTTCATGTATGAAAATGGCTTTCATTTGTAATTATCTACACATTATAAGAAGAGCGTATGCGGAGAAGCTATTGAAAAATGGCAGTGGAATAATTAAATTCACACCAGCTCCCCATGTGAATACTGAGACATCAAGAGTGTTTGCTGTGGTTTATTGCTCTCCGTTTGCAAAGCGAGCTCAAAGCGTGGTACAGTGAACTTTGATTCATTTTCCTGCACAAACAGGTCTCTGCTTTTTGAAAGCTTAGGTGAGAAATGCCTTTATCTCTGGCAAAGGGAGATTTACACATACGGGCTCATCAACAATTCTATACCTTGCACCTCCTGGAAGCTTCACCTTCTGAACAGCATCACCCATTAACGCCAAGGACTATGGGTGGGCACTGGAAGGGTTACCAGGTAACACTTTGGCTGGTGTAGGGAGAGATGGACGAGGTTGGGCTTCTTGTCACAAGAGTTTGTTGTGGCTGAATATTTCTGTTGTCCTTTTCCCCCCGCCTCTCAATCGTTCTGACCCCTCAATCCCACAGTTCACTTCTAAAAGAAACAAACCTCAGTTGTGCCGAGCTCAGCATTGCAGCCGTTTGCAAAGACAGCGCGAGGAGAAGCAGCGCTCCTCGCTTCACAGGCTGGACTGTGGTAGGAAATGGTCATTCCTTCCTCTTGTCAGATTACTTCTGCACCAAAGGGATAACTCGCTGAGAAAACGAGGGTCGTCGCACTGTTTCCATCTGCGTGCATGAGGGGGAAGCTATTGAGGCAGGCAGCTTTTTGTGGAAGGGACAGTGTTCTGTGGGTTTTTTCGTGCAGCATTTAGCACGGTGCTCTGATGAGTATCTGTTACTGCATTTATTTGTCAGGGTTAGAGCTGCTCCTGTTGGGCATTTGACTGGTAGAGGATTGTTTGTCAGATTCACTGAATCCTAGTACCTGGCCGTGGGCTTCAATTTCCATCTTTTCACACAATTTGAACTGCTTGTTTTGCTGGGTAGGTCTGTGTAGATCTGTTCCTGTGCTCTTACATGGAAGACATGGGTAATCCTGGGCATCATGCTGCTAAGCATCATGCTGCTCTGGCATCACACCTCTCGATGCTGGACAGCACAGAACTGAGGAGACAAGAAAAGGGAACTTCAGATTTCCCTCATCCCTCTCCTCCCATCCTTCCAATCTCACAAATCAAGGATGACAGGCCTTTCTGATCAGTTCTCCTCTTGTAGCGCTCAATTCTCTGTGTCTGAGTGGTGCTGCAAATTATAGCCGCTTTTTATTTATTTGTAGCTTTTGATCAGCTTTGGCACATCTGTCCTGCTCGGTAGCTGCTCCTGCAATGCCATCTTGTGGTGGCCACGGACTCTGAACCTGCCTCTTCCCCATGCTAAGCCAAAGCTGAGTGAGCTGCCTTGCAGCTCCCTTTTGTTAACCGCATTTCTGTGCTGGTGAATGGAGGCAATACCTGTCTCTGAGTGGTACCCACTAGGGTGGGACTCGGGGATTGCAGTGGTAGGACGAGGGGTAACTGGTTTAAACTGAAAGAGGGTAGATTTAGATTGGGTACAAGGCAGAAGCTCTTAACGGTGAGGGTGGAAAGGCACTGGCACAGGTTACCCGGCGAAGCTGTGGATGCCCCATCCCTGGAAGTGTTCTAGGCCAGGTTGAATGGGGCTCTGAGCAACCTGCTCTGGCAGGAGGTGTCCCTGCCCATGGCTGTGCAGTTGAATCTAGATCATCTTCAAGGTCTATTCCAACCCAAACTATTAGTTGAGTCTATGATCTTCTGAAGCTCAGCTGTTGTGTTAAAACGGGGACCTTTGTGGCAGATGCCTGCACTGCGTGCTTTAACTGATACTGTAAAAACATAACCCTTATCTGTTACAAGGATTAAATAATACCTGTGATCTACAGAGAGTGGTGTGTTGTTCGTTCACAAGCTGTTTATTAAGCGTTCATCCCTGATGCAGTGTACGTTGTTTAAGTCCTGCACTGTTTCAAGTGCTTCTCTAAACACAGAGGAGTTGTGTAATACATTGAGACTCTGCAGCCTTGTGATTGCAGAAAGTGTGGGTAGTGTGCATGCCAGGTTTTTGTAGAAATTCCAATTTTATCTCTGGTTTGTTTGGCTTTTTTTCAACCCCCCCTCAATCTGTCTGGGCTTTGGATAAGCTACAGGGGCAAAAACCAGTCCAGTGCATATCTGCTTCTCCGTGACCTGGGATCTTTATTATACCTTAAGAACTATGTGTCTTGTTAATAAATGAAGTAACGAGTAACTGTACTTCCTTTTTTGTTTCTCCAGTGTTCCCAACTCTTGCCCGGCCAGTCCACGTGGTGCTGGATCCTCAGGATATCGTTTTGTTCACAACATTACCTCGGATCTGCAGCTGGCAGCAGAGTATGCCGCAAAAGCAGCGTCAGAACAGCAGGCAGATGCATCTGGCGGGGACAGCCCAAAGGTTCAGAGAAACATTACTTACCCAGCAGAGCTCACTGGGAGGCTTATTAAGACCTGGCAGTTTATTGCCAGTGCTGGATATAGTTAAAAGGGGTCTGAGAATGCGCTGGCCATACGGACACTGTGTACAGTATCCTCCAGGGTTTTGAGACCATGCCTTCAAACCAGTATCTCATTAGTGGAAGATGATGAATCAGCTTGCTTAGCTGCCCAAAATGTATCCAAGCCATTCACCAAAACGTTTAAATGAGAAGGTTATTTTTTTTGTTGTTGTTTGATAAATCAAGAGCCCGTGAAGAAGTGCATTGAAATTCAGAGTCTTGTTTTCTCCTTTTAATTACTGGTATTTTGCAAAGCGCAGTTGGAGAAAGGGGAAGGAAGGAAAGATCCTTGCCATGAGAAATCTGTAGTCTGACTTTGTAATAAACACAAAGGCCTGCCAAGCAAGCGCTAAATGAGGAGAGTAGCAAATGGAATTTAGATTAAAAACTAACATGGTTATAATGATAAAATTTAATTTTAGTGAGCTGATCTTCAGATCAAAGTTAAAGGTCTAAACCCAAAACCACCTGATTTGAGATTGAGTGGAGGAGCACAACACTAGATAGCTTTATTTTGTGGATTGAATTCTCCCTTGAGACAAGAAGGGCTGTTCTTGACAGCGTAATACGAAGAGCTGGGAATATGAGACCTGGCAAACAAATTAAGTTCCTAGAATGAAACAAATCTTGCTGGAGAGGGGAAGGGACGGGATCAAGTTTCATATCGGGCTTGTTGCTGGGAGGAGAACTGGTAGCATGAAACTTTGTTAGAAAAGTGTAGTTGTAGCTGGGCAGAATCGAAGGCTTCAGTTTCATGAACACTGAAACAGTGCTCATAGCCTCCACCCTCTCTTTCTTTCCATTACTTGTCCTGATCCTGTTCCTTGTGCCTGGTATAAACACATGTATTGCATTCAGCAGGGAATGGAATCAGATTAAAACTAACTTTGTGTGTGTGTTTGAGGGGAGAGTGAATGAGATATTTTAATCTGGTTCAGACCTATAGTCCTGTTTGCACACAAATGCTTGTGCTAAATTGGGAAGTGGCAGTTAGAAAACAGGAGTGAAGGGAAGAGGGTGATGCTGATCTCAGTTGCCCCTGGTGCTCTTGTAGCATCTGGGAAATCTACAGCCCAGTGTGTTTGGTTTCTTTTTCAGTTTGGGTGGTTGGTACTCTCTAGTGTCAGAATTCCTTGTTAGTGACTAAATTTCTGTTTGTGGTTTGGTTTTTTTTTTTCCTTAGGATGAATCCAAGCCACCTTATTCTTATGCTCAGCTAATTGTGCAGGCTATATCTTCAGCACAGGACAGGCAATTAACACTAAGTGGGATCTATGCCCACATTACCAAGCATTATCCATATTACAGGACTGCTGACAAAGGCTGGCAGGTAAGTTCTTGACGCTGACAAGCTTTTAAACTACTTTGACAGAGTTTATCCACTTTGAAATGCATTTATTAAAGATTTGGGCCACTGGGAATAGAGCTGCTTTGACTATTCCCAGAGTGAATTTGTTTAACATAAGCTGACTAGTTTGTTTGTGGGTGATTAGGTTTCTTTAAATACTTTCCAGAGCAATGTAGCATGTTACTATTGGACTCTCTGGTTTTTTGAACCTCTCTTAATGCTGTGGTCATGTGTCTTTCATTTTTGTTTGCTTTTTATTCTATCAGTCACTCCTCTGCTCGGATACTTGCCTGAATCTTGCTTAATCCTTCACTTTGCCTTTGTTTAACATGATCTATTCAAGCAGATGATGTCCAGCCTAAAACTGAGGACCCCGTTTTTAATTGTAATACTGCAAATCATTACAGATTGGGGGTTTTTTTGTTGTTGTTTTCCCAGTACATCAACTGCATTGTTCAAATCACAGTTTGCAAGTTTTGAATCTCAGAATGGGAACTTGGGAAAACCTTGAGTCTCTGCCTTCTTTGTGGTATTAAAGGAAACCTGACCAGCTCTAGAGGAGAGTTTGGATGTAGTTAACACATGCTAAATCAAGCTTAAATGTTCACTTGAGGGCTGCTTTCAAGGTTCCAGAAACCTCAGCTCCACCTGCTTTCATGCTTTTTCTTGGCATCACACCTCTGAAATGGGTGTTGTCATTTGAATATAATACACTAATGCAGCTGGGAAGACTCTTGCAGCTGCTGATTTAGTTGTGTTCAACTGGCAGGAGCAGTACTGCTTGGTGCACTTTGAGTACAGTTGGAATAAATACATTTCTGCCTCCCTGGCTTTTCCCTGCAGTTCTAATTAGTTGTGGAATTCACTTCCTGCCTTAACCTGCTCAGCAGAGTTGTGCTTTGCGAACCAGTTGCTGTGTCCTGCTTCAAAGAGAGATGTGTTTCAGTGGAGGATGAAGTCACCTTTTCCCCTCTCCTCCAGTGTCATTGTAAGGCTTCACTTGTGAAGAGCTCATCTAAAGCTGCTACAAAAGCTCTTGTTTTGTTTCGAAAGTGGAAGAGGAATGAGCTTATGCACACATGGGCTTACTGAGCCCTTCCCCTAGCCCAACAGGCAGCACTACACCCAGTAAGAGGTGGGCTTTTGCAGTGAAAAGGATAAATGGTCTTGTCAGCCTCTGGAGATCCATACAGTGCTAGACTAGTGCCACAGAGATAATGGATTCTTCTCTGAGACAGCTGTCTGAGGGCACGTTGGCTGGCTCGCAGGATGATTACCGTGAGATGCAGTGTCCTTCAGGGCATGTTTGGGCACCTCGGTGATTGTTTGGCAGGTAAGGAGTTAGCACAGGCTCAGGCAATTTTTTCCACTTGCCTAGAATAAAGCCTGTCTTTTGAGAGAGTTCTGATGTGGTTTGCAGTGATTTCCCTCTGTCTCAGCAGAAGCTCTGCTTTCATTGCTTTCCACAGAAAAGTCTCTGCACTGCCTGGCTCCAGATGTATTGTGTGGTGCAGTACCAAGCAAACCCGTCTTTCAGCATCATTAGTAGAAACTCTGACATGTTTCTTCCAGGTTTTCTCTTGTAGTTCTCCTGTGCCTTTGGAGCTGTGAGTTGTGTGGCTTTTTTCTGTCTTCAACGCTGATTCTGCTGGTGTGGATTTTCTGTTTCCAAGCTCTGCGGTGAATCCCATTCATCTTTGTTGTGCGCTTCCTCGCGGCAAAATAATCATCTAATTCTTCTGCTTCCTGCAGAATTCCATTCGGCACAACCTCTCCTTGAACCGTTACTTTATTAAAGTCCCACGCTCCCAGGAGGAGCCTGGAAAAGGCTCCTTTTGGCGAATTGACCCTGCCTCTGAAGCCAAACTAGTAGAGCAAGCATTTAGAAAACGAAGGCAAAGAGGAGTGTCCTGCTTCCGAACACCTTTTGGGCCTCTCTCCTCCAGGTAACTTCATCTTCCTCTCATCTCTGCGCCTAACTCATTACTAAGAAAATAAACTCCTCCTGAAGTACAGTGAGCAAACTTTACTTCTGTCTATAGTTTGAGAGGTGATGTAGTTAGATAATCCTGAGGCACAATCTGAAAATTGTTATGGCTTCTTAAGCGTTTTCAATAACAAAACCCAAAGAAATCCAGAATCAACCTACAAAAATGCATCAAATAACATACCTGGCTTGGCATCATTTCAAAGCAATCCAAAGCAGTTATCACTGGGGTAAGTGTTTTCAGATGCCAAGCTCTCATTTCGGGAAGGCTGTGTTTAGATGTGGTTTAGATCATGGTGGGAACAGCTTCTGTGGTGGTTAAAACGCTCTCCTCTAGGGAAGGTGGGGTTGATGGTGGGTGTCAGCAGGGAAGCAACGGGGGTGTTCTGCGTAGCTGCTGCAGCCAGCGGGTAACTGCAAAAGGGGAGCTGTGTGCACTGACAGCTTTCTCCCAGCCCTGTAGCTGTTGAGCATAAGACTTGCAATTCAACAGTAGCTGGAGCAGTTTCGTGGAACATTCCTCCCACACCTTTTCTGTCTGTTAAAACTGGGGGTGGAACAGGGGGAGAGGTTTTCAGCTGATTGGTTTCTCGGTCTTTTTTTGTCATTTAAGAAACATTCAGTTATTCATGTGTTTGGCCACGTGGGACCAGAGTTTGGGGAGGAGAATATATGGGTCCACACACTTGCATCTACATTGCACCTTTTCCTCTTCCTCTCATCGTCACTCTCAAACACTGACAAAGATCCTTTAAGAGTGGCCTGAAATTACAAAACTGATCTGAACTTGAGGCACTTACTGTTTCTTTGTCAGCAGTGGGTCTTGAAGTGGAACATTAAGTGTACTCTGAAGGGTCCAGTTTCCTTCAGCAAGGAATAATATCACAGAATTTGGTGCTAGTGTGTTTGTGAGGTTACTGTGTGCCTTTCAGTTCTTCCCCCAGCAAGACTGTAGTAGGTAGCGTGGAACAAAGGTGGTTGTTTTGATAGAGAACCCTGTACTGGAGGTAACTCTTGATCTCTGCTGCTGTCTCGTGGTCGAGATGCATCTTCACTTGCCAACACTACGTTCTGGTGTTTCAGGAGTGCTCCTGCCTCCCCTACTCACCCTGGCCTGCTGTCCCCTCACTCTAGTGGCCTACAGACTCCAGAGTGCCTGTCACGGGAGGGCTCGCCCATTCCGCATGATCACGACTTTGGGTCAAAGTTAGCTTCTGTTCCAGAGTATCGGTATTCGCAGAGCGCGCCTGGTGAGTAGCTCGGTTCACAGAGGGTGGCTGTTCCATTGCACCAGGTACCATGCTGAGGACACCCCAGGAATGCTTCTGCCCGGGGTGTTACAGGAGGATCTAGGTCTCTATTTTTACTTTGTTAAAGACTGATGATGCAAAGGCAACTCCAGACCGTTTTTCTGACTAGTCTTTGGATGAGGGGGCAGGAGATAAAGGACTACGTAGAAACACATGAGCTAACTTTGAACGAAGTGGCTCTAAAGACCTGACAGAAGAATAACCATGGCAGCACGTAGCTCGCTCTCACTAATATGTCAGCCTCCTGGGTAAGATCAGCTCGGCTACACAGAGCTCTCTGGTGCTGTGGCCAGGGCCCTGGTAATTTGTTAAGCCCTGGTAAGTATCTGCTTGTCAGCTGTGCTGTAACTGGCTTGATGTATAGGGCGTTCCTGGTGAAGTTGGAAGGCAAAGATCGTTAAGTAAAGCCTCATTTCTTTTTGTGCTTATCGTGGCTTTTGATGACAGAACTGTTCTCAGAGGGCAAGTAAGGTTTTTGTAAGTGAGGAAAGACAAGATTGAAGGGGGTGTTTTCAAAGCCTTAGTTTTTATTCCCTACCCCAACTCCTCCCAATGCTGAAGGACTGAGCGTTGCAAATTATAAGTGCATACGTGAAATGAGTGGGGGCCTTTTTGCCTCTCCCATTAATGTATGCTTCTCTCTCCTGTCTAGGATCTCCAGTCAGTGCCCAGCCGGTGATCATGGCTGTGCCTCCTCGACCATCTACTCTGGTGGCAAAACCAGTCGCGTACATGCCAGCATCAATAGTGGCTTCTCAACAGCCTTCGTGTCACGCAATTCACGTCGTTCAGCAAGCTCCCACTGTCACAATGGTCCGAGTTGTGACCTCCTCTGCAAACTCCGCAAATGGATACATCCTCACAAACCAGGGCACAGCAGGAGGAGCTCATGAAGCTGCAGGAGCAGTGTTGGACTTAGCCGGTGATCACCGAGGTAGCTTTTCGCCTCCATCGCTACTCTGACAAGTTCTGAGCAGGCTTGGGGGGTGGATGGTCAAACAGTTTTACTCACTGGGTGCTTAGCTCCTAATAAAAGATTTTTCTCCAGGTAAAACTTAATCCAAATAAGAGCTCATCCATCTGATGTCTCCACCAATGAGCAGGACAGCTGTGCTCCCTCGTCTGCTGTGGCAAACAAATCTAACTTTCAAGGCTGAAAAAACACACAGTGCTTTAAATATTTATATTATCTCTAATATCAATATTATGCCTATGTACTGGTCATCTGGATGTGCTATGGAAACATGTGCTCTTTCTAGCCAAAACAGATGGCCTGGGTGAAACTCTGCTTCAGGATGGCCTTGTAAATAAATGATTGAGCCCTTCTTTTCCAGAGGCCTGGATTCCTAGAGGAAAGCATGTGCTTCTGGAAGTGCAGGCAGTGCCCCATTAAAGCGCTTCAAAAACCAGTTACAGCAAAGGGCTCTTTTCCCAAGCTGGAAATTCCAGCCTTGGGGGATTTAGTGAGTTAAATGTTCTCTTGCTGTGATCTAGACAGCACCTTGTCTGCTTGCTGTTTCAGAAGGGCTTAGTGCTACAAGATAGGTATGTGTTGTGCCAGCAGCAAGACTATTAGTCTGATTGCTTTTGTGTGGGCAGCAGGGTGATGGTTCTTCTCTAAGGGAAATCAAAAAACCTGATAAAGACCTTCCCCTGCTGCAGTAGTAGGCATTTTTAGTTCAGTACTGATTATCTTGCTTGAGTTTCACTTGCATTCTCTGGAAATTCCTGTCTAGGTCTCATATGTGTTCCTGAAGTGCTAACTGCTGCAGCTGCCTATCTGTCACCTGCTCCCTTCTTTCATTCACTGGTTCTTGCTATTGTCTGTTGCTTCCCTACTCATCCCTCACTTATTCCCACACACATTCTTTTCTAGTCTCTATCTTCCCTTTGTTTTTTTGGCTGCTTTATTTTCCTTCTTAATCTCCCTGCTTTCCTTGCCTTTTCTTTCCCTGCTTCCCATCAGTTTGCCTGCAGGTCTCAGCTCAATGCTTATGTCCCATCAGACTCCACTCTTGCTGTCTACTGATGTTAAAATGGGAGAAGTCTTCCCTTCCTGCAGGACTAAGGGTTTGTGCTTGCTTCCTTCCTTCTCTGCTTTGAGACCCACAGAGACCCTGGAAGAGAAGTGGCTCTCCTCTACTGCATGCCCCACAGAAGGCTGTCCTGTATCTGTTACATACCTGCTGAACTGATCCCTCACTTCTCCTGGGAAGTGAGATCAGTGGTTGAGTGCTCTCAAATAGTTATCTCTATCCAGGAAGTCAGCCCTTCTTTTTCTTATTTTTTTCTTCCTCCTGGTTTCTTCCTGTACTTCCACAGCTGGCAAGAGCTTGCAGTTGTGGGAAGACCTCTGTGTAATCGAGGAGTACCTACGTGCAGGCCTGAGAGCAAGCTGTTGCAGACTTTTGTCTCCAGGCATTGTTTAAGATCTTAATGCCTTCTCCTGCTATGTGGTATTGAAAGTCAGATCAATTTGCCTGTAATTATGAAGTAAGCTATGAGATTTGCAGAGTCTGCTGTCCATATAACAGCTATAATGTGCCAATAAGGGAGATCCTTTATAGGACAAAGGGTCAAGTTTATAATCTAGATTTTTTTTTTTGACTGAACTGTTTATGGTATAATAAAAATGTTCTTAATGTTGATAGAGGTGATTGCAATAGAGAATATTTTAGTGTTTTCAAATATTCATCCCTGACCCTTTGTGGTGCTGAGATTTTCCCATCTGTAAAGCTGGGCTGTGTATCACTGCTATAAATGTTAATGAGAACAAAGCCTGCTGCTAAGCCAGGGCAATAAATGACTGTTGTCTGTTCTGCTCCCAAGCAGGCATGGATGAAAAGCCAACGATCGCGTTTGCCACGATCCCTACGGCCAGCCGTGTTATTCAGACAGTCGCCAGTCAGATGGCACAGGGTGTTCCGGGACAGACAGTCACAATCCTTCAGCAGGCAGCTCCAGTCACCATCGGACAGCATCAGCTCCCCGTGCGGGCAGTCACTCAGAACGGGAAACATGCCATCCCCACCAACAGCATCACCGGCAGCGCTTACGGTAGGCTCTGCTCCCATCGCTTTCTGACCGCTTAGCGGGTAGGTTGTGAAGCTCGAAGGGTTTTCTCAGGAAGTATATAGCCACCTGTTCCACGTGTCCCATTCCAAAGGTATTCCAACTCTTCAGCTTCTGTGGCTGCAAATGTCACAGAATCACTCAGGTTGGAAAAGACCCTACTTTACAAGTTCACCCCTAGACCATGTCCCCCAACACCACATCTAAGCGATGTTTAAACACATCCAGGGATGGGGACTCAACCCCCTCCCTGGGCAGCCCATTCCAATATTTCACTACCCTTTCCGTGAAGAATTTTTTCCTAGTGTCCAGTCTAAACCTACCTTGTTTCAGCTTGAGGCCGTTCCCTCTGGTTCTATCCCTAATTACCTGAGAGAAGAGCCCAGCACCAGCCTCTCTACAATGTCCTTTCAGGGAGTTGTAGAGAGTGATGAGGTCTCCCCTCAGCCTTCTCTTCCTCAAACTAAACAGGCCCAGCTCTGTCAAATGATCCTCATGTGATCTCTTCTCCAGTCCCTTCACCAGCTTCGTTGCCCTCCTCTGCACCCGCTCCGGCACCTCGATATCTCTTGTACTGAGGTGCCCAAAACTGGACACAGTACTCAAGGTGAGGCCTCACCAGTGCTGAGTACAGGGGGACAATCACCTCCCTAATTCTGCTGCTCATACTATTTCTAATACAGGCCAGGATGCCGTTGGCCTTGTCAGTGGTAGGCATCCTTTTGTCCATGTCCGTTTTCTCCCTTTCCCTAGTGGAAAAGTTTTGCTGTCGAGCACCGATTCTGAAAAGTCCGGGGTCCTTCCTTTGTTCTTGTCTATGCATTTATTACTGCTTATCCTCTCTACCTTTTGAGGGTTACTTGTTGAAAGCGGTAGTGATTTGTGTGTAGAGCCTGTTTTCGTTTGTTTCCTTCTGACAAACAGCCCTTGCTTTCAGCATGCCAAATAATAACATTTCCATGGTGCTCTTCAGATCTTGTGAAACACGACTCCGTGGAGTATTAAGAAAATAACATGCTTTCCCATCTTAAGGTCTTAAAGCCTGAGAGAAATGAGATCTATGTTATCAGGTGAATGAATGTAGGATTTTTAAATACAGGATGTGTTCTAGTCGTTCGTCAAGTCTGACTTTTTAAATCCCATACTAGCTCTGTCTTGGCAGCTTCCTCTTACTGCTTGTTCAGCACTTCAGGTTTTGTTCAGTTAAAGTTGACAACTGGGGACGATGGTAATATCCAGGTTTCTTACAGCCCTCTTCAGGGGAATGCTCAGCACCTTTGCTGTTCCAGGCTGGTGCTTAGGAGGAGTTTAGAATGAAGGGCACTGGTGGCATTTGGATGTCTTTCATGACAGTAGGAATGTTTCTGCAGAGTTTTCTGCCACGTCTATTTTCAGTATCACCTGACTTGCACTTAAATGGCAAGAATCTTACTGGAGCAATGAAAAAATGAGAGCAATATAGGTTTTTGTGCAACTAGAACGTTAAGATATTAAACAGATCAGATAGGTGGAGTTGCTGCTACCAGCAGTAGTGTTTATCTAATGTAGAATAGGACAGGTTTTTATTAAACATTCTTACATTGAGATATTCTACTCCCACCAAAGTTTTTCTAGTTCTCTCATCGCACTGGAAGGTGTTCTAGTTGCATCTGAGGGGGTTTTGTAAGCAGCAGTGAATTTTTTGGCTCACAAAATGGAGACTGAGTCTCCTCAGCTCTTCTCTGTACAAAGTAAACTTCTCTTCAGCTGCATGGTTTAGATTCTCTTAAGTCACTGAACTGTGGTTGGTGACTGCCCTCATCCTTACCTTATTTTTGTGGGGTTTTTTTCCTTCATCCTCTTGATACTCTACAGGTTTCCTTTCATGCTTCAGTAGAAATTTCTGGACTTTGAGGGCCTTTGTTCTGTTTGCTTTGTTTATTTATCCTACGGCTCCTTTTTTGATCCGCTTAGCAGTGAACACGCCAGTAATGTTCTGTCACTCCATCCTTTGCAAATCAGTCTGGAGGGCAGAGGATGTCCTGTCTCCTGAGTCCCCTTTGGCTGCCTCTCTGGTTGATGCAGATCCCAAAAACTGCATGTGTTTTGTTTTCCAAGCGGGGTTGTGTGCCAAAGCCAGTGTGTAAGCACATTCTCTGTCTGGAACTAGGAATTGTAGACATTTTTACGGAGCATTGCTGCTTAAATCATGTCCTTTTTCTCACCACTTCTGTTAATGGGAAGGTGCAATCTTCTGTCAGTACTGGAATACAAGACTGGGAGCCAGAAATTCCTATGTTCTGATCCCAGTTCTGATGGGAATCCATTTGATTGTGTGGGGTAAGCTCTTTCCTTTACAAGTGAGATGCCAGTACACTCAATATTTGGATTCTAATTTAGCTTCCCAGCAGACTGGCTGTTCTTACTGTGCAGGGAGGGCTAAAGAGAACCCTCTAGACCAAAGGCAGAACACACAGATGATGTAGCTTGCAAGTTCTGGTTGACCTCTTAAAGGAGAGGTGTGTTGTAATTTTAACGGGGGATTGATCCTCCCCTTCCTGGAGATGAATGCTTTGCTGGCAATGCCTTGTTTGACAGTGGATAGGAAGGAAGTTCTCCTGTGAAGGGGCTAATAACCAGTTTGGTAAACTTGCCCAAAGCTGAAACTGTGGAAGGGAGGAGGAGAGATGAGGCCTTTCAAAATGGACTTCAAAACAACACTGGAATACATGCCAGCTGTTGCATTTGACTGTGGTGTTTTGTTTTCTTGCTTTCTGGAATAGCAAACACTTGTGCTACTTAATCACATTAATTCTCTTTCTCTCTCTTGTTCTGCTTCCCAGCTCTTACAAATCCATTGCAGCTTCTTGCAGCCCAGGCCAGCTCATCCACTCCTGTTGTAGTCAGCCGGGTGTGTGAGACAGGGACCGAAGAGACAGCAGCAGCCTCTTCCAGTGAACCTGAAGTCAAAAGACCCCGGATAGAAGAGTCCAGTGCAGCAGTCCCAGCCCAAACTGGAGTCATCACATCTACAATGCCACAAGGACAGGCAACCGGTGAATGAAGAACCAGTGGGAGGAGCTGGAGTGATGCGGGGTGGGCATGGGATGGCAGGAGCCCTAAAGCAGCTTTCAAAGAAAACAAACCACAACTGTAACAGCTTAAAACATAGCAGATAAAAGAGCTCTTTTTAAAGTCAGATTTTTAAATGGGAGGACAACAGCCATTAGACTCACAATGTGCCAAAAAGAATGGAATACACCTCCCAGGAACCCATATCTGGAACTCTGTTCTGTCTTTACCTATGGGATATTTTTTCCTTTTTTTTTTCTTTTTTTTTTTTTTTTTCGGTTTTTTTTTTTAAAAAAAGATTCAAAAAAAAATTACAGACAACTGATTGTATGACTGCTGGGATATTTTTAACTGTCTTTTCCCCTTATGGCTCCAAGGGGATGGGATTTGCAGTTCAGCCTCTACAGGAATGTAACACAAATACAGTCTGCTCCCTGGAAAGAAAACTACTCATCTTTTATGCCTTAATACTGTGCTTCTCAGAGCTTTGAACTATAGGACCGTTTTGAAAAGGCCACCTAAGGCAGTCAAATGCTGAAAGATGGGTGCAGTATCTCACAACAACAACATTAAAGAAACATGGTACCAAGCTTAAAGAAAAAGGCAAATGATTTTGTTTTTAAAAGCAGAAAAAGTTTTGAATATGAACGAATGTTTATTTATGGGGAGATTCAGGAGGAAGAGTTACAGGGCTCAGCCACCTGGATTTCCAGATGCAATTTCTCTCCATTCCCTCTGAGGGAGAATAAGATGACAGAGGAACTGTATTAATTTGGTTCCTGTAAAGATATTAAAAACAAAGGGTTTTGTACCTTCAGTGATTTCTTACAGTTATTCATCACTTGCTCTGGACAACAGCCAAAGTATCTCGATAACTGAGGATCACCTGGGGAAGGGTGTCTCCAAAAGGTTCTCTGTGTGTTTGATTGATCACATCCTGTGCTGTAGCAACAGGTTTTATTCAGAATAGCACTGTAGGTGAAGACAATTGCCAGTGTTTCTGTGAATTTGTGAAAATCATTGGTTGGTCTTCAGCACTAAAGCAGTCTGCCTTCATTTCCTACTGGTGGTATGGTCCTCAGCTACACGGATGATGGTCAGGAGGCCAGGGCTGGCTAGGAGGCTGGCACTGACCTGCTGTCAGGGCTAACAGCAAAGCTCCTATGTTATTCTGAGAGGGAAGCTGAGAGCTGGGATGAGAGGTAGCAGAGTTCATACAGTGTTTAATACAAATCCTGCAAGAGTGTAGAGACCAAGGCATTTTATTTTCCATGTGGTAAAAGTCACTGGAGGTCTTAAACAGGTTTTCCAAAAGGAAATTGGAGATTTCCTTTCATTGCCTGGCTCCCTCTCCCATCTCTCCTCCCTTGAGGACCATTTGGGTCGGTCAGTAGGAGGAGGCTTTTACTCAAGCTGTATTCCAGGCTCTTCACAGAGTAAAAGAATGTCTTGTGAGTAAAGCAGATTTGAGTCCCTTCAGCCTCATGGAACAGTGGGTGGTTTGACACCTTGTGACTGGCAGAGAAATCAACCCCTGCATAGCCTCCAGGTAACCCCTTTGGTTTTACCCCTGTTTGCAGTCCTCTTGGCTAACGTGTCTTCTGCCAGCACAGCAGAGATCTTCTGATTTAGAAAACCTTATGGCTTTGGTGATGGTGAAACAGGGATGGGATATGCCTCTAGTAGGTTATCCCTACTGATTTATTGTCAGGTTGCTGTCTTGTACAGTCTGACAAGGCTATCACAGAGCAGAGGGGCGAGCCCATTACTGCATAAACATGGTGCAAAAAGGTCTCTTCAGTGTGCAGCAAATGATACTGTCGGTATGTTTGTGGGGATTAGGGGGTAAGGCACAACCCTTCAGTGTCTGCTGGAATCTGGGGAGGAAATCTGCAAGGTAGCAGCTGGCATCACCTGCTCCCTTCTAGGTTTCCTTTCTCTGACAAATCCTGTTCAGTAGCCAAGTCCCACCACTTGAATAAAACCCAGCCATGTTTTATTGTCAAGCCAATTGTTTTGTGAGAAATAATTCTGAAAGATCTCGTGATTTGCGGTTACTTTCTGCAGCTAGAGGCACACAGTATATTCAGGACAGTTTAGACCTTCATAATTTAGGTGTGTGCCTTTAGTGACAAGTTATTAGATTGGATTTCAGTACTTTGAAATGATTTTTGTGAAGGAGGATTGTTACAGACCACAAAGTGATTGAGGCAGGCCAGCCTCCATCTGTCCCTTTTCCTGCTAGGAAGGCTAGGTGCGGCACAGTGGAAAAGCACCTGGATTAGCTCTGTTTTCTGTAGCCTCTTCAAAGCCAGAATTCAATAAAATGGGCTTCAAGGAAGAATGCACAAGTGAGAGTGCAGCGTAGTTTCTGTGATTAATCATTACTTTTGGGTGACTGCTGGTTTAGATCCAGGCATGCCTCTACAACAGCCCTGAGGCTGGGGAGCTTCCCTGAAGCAGAAGAGTCTAGGTTTCCAGTACCTCGAGTGAGTCAGTGCAAGATGAGCAACCAAGAGAATACTGCTCGGGATGTGAGGCTCCCAAGGTGTTGTGGATTTTTCTTTACTGCTGCTTTTCTCTTGGAAAGCCTAAATAATTAGGCCCTAAACTTCTGTAAACTAGTCCAGCACTATAGAAATACATCAGCTGTTTTCATACACCGGTTGCTGCTTTATAGATACCTCTTGAAAGTCCATCCTCAGGTTACGTGTATAGATCTGCCTCTTAAATGTTGAGACCAGAATAACACTTTCTCAGTCATCTTTTTGTGGCTCACGATGCCCGCTGGTTAAAACGGGAGTTGAGGAGAAGCAGATATCTTTGCTCTGTTCACCCATGCTGCTTGAGGTGTCTGGAACTTGTCAGTTCATCCTACCAGGAGATTTTTGCTTTATCAGTCTGTTGCATCTTCCTGCTGCTATAGGAAGCAGCCGTGCTACTTGAGGAAAAAAAAGCTAGGATTTTTGTGCGTGTTTGTCTATATCATTGCCTGATACTAGGTAATATAACAGTTCTTACTAAACCTTTGTTGAGTGCAGTGGAAAAATGTGGTCCTCATCTGGAACATTTGAGGTGGAGACATCTTGTTTCAGGCCTCCAGATTAATTCTTTCACCCTCCTGCTCAGTCTGGAAGATAGCATCGCTCTTTTTACGTATCAGTCCTGATTCCCCAGCCTTCCAGTTCTGAGCACTGCAGAGGACTGAAAATGTGATGGTAGAACTAAGTCTTCAGCTAGAAAGAAAACATTTACCTTAAGGGGCTATATGCAGTACTTTAATTATTTTAAATTGATCGTTTTAACTTGTTTATATTGTCTAAAATGCTGTGGATTGTGTCCTCAATTCCTTATATTAACTGAGGGAGGTTTGAGGGGGAGAGGAGTAGGAGGCTTCGCTGCATTTTTCTGCTATCTGTATAACAGAGGTCAAGGCACATTGAATATTTAATCTGCTATAATTTAGAGCTGGGAAAACTTTAAAACAGAGTTCTTAATGTGTGAATCTACTTTTCACCATTCCTTATTGATTTTTTTATTTTCAGACTTGGCCGATGATAAAGACTAATTTTCCCTTGATTGCAGTCAATTTATAGCAACTTCTGCTGCCTTGGTTTGCAAAAGCTGAATGCAGTTGTTCTTGGATTTATTCCACTGGAATTTCTTAGTTATTGTTTTGTCTTGACCTTGGCTGTTGTGATACAGGAAGCTTTTTACAGTGAGATCAATTTAATCTGATTTAGTGATAACACAGCGCCGAGCACGAAATTGAAGTTCATGATTAGCTCATATATTCTATTCGACTCCTTTTTCTTCCTGTATTCCTCCCTCTGCCACACCATTAATGCTGTCCCCTGTAGCATGTCCAGTCATTTTTATCCATTGACGGGAGCAACACCCTGCAATAAGCTCTACCCAAGGACTCAAAGATTAAAATACCTGTGGGATACATGGAGCTCCAGAGCAGGTCGAGAAAGGTCAATGTGGTTACCCCGTGTTTAATTTTCACCCTGTGTTTAATTTTCACTCTGTTTTAGGTGTGTTGCTGTTGGGCACAGGTTGGTCGGGAGTGTGTTTTCAAAGATGTTGTTAGCAGAAAGAAATAGTTTACATTCAGCTGAAGCATTTACAGGGCTTCTGCAATCAGTGGCATGGTCTGGCGTCAGGTTTTGGGGGGAGTACACTCGGTTGTGCTTGTTTCAAACATCTGTCTTATGTACTGACTTAGAACTATCATTCAGAGTTAACATTCACTTTTTTTTTTTGCCTTTTTCAGTAGGGAAATGGCAGTAGTAAAATTACTTGACCACAGAAGGCTGGGCACCTATATCTAAGCAAGTAAGAGCATCTGACCTGAGCTTTCACGTAGCATGCTGTGAAACACTTTCCACTGACCACTGGGGATGTGAAATTGATGTTGGAGGTTTTTATCTGTGTTAGCAAGGTGGCTCCCCAGTGAGATAATTTGGTATCGCTGTGTGCTAGTGTGTAAATGAATGTCAAAACGTAGGGTGAAAGGAGAAACGTTTCCCCACCATACCTAGGTCTGGGGATCTTAGATGACAAGGATTTCATCCAGCAACAGCTCTGTACATGTCTGTAGACAATCAAAAGCTGTTTCTTCAAGCTTATTCCATCTAAGGATTAAATTCCAACTGGTCCCTGGTTCCATCTTTGTTCCTGAGTTTTAAACTAAGACTTAAGCTTCTCACTGTGATAAACATAGATCACATAAAACCACAGTATTAGGTAAGAAGAAATCTTTGTTGTTTCTGCCATAGGCTAGTTGTAGCTGTGCAGAAATACAGAATAATTCAGGTTGGAAGAAACCTTTGAAGGTTTCTGCTATAACTTCCTGCTGAGAGCAGGTCCAGATAGATCAGGTTGCTGAGATCTTGTGCAGTTGGGGTTTGAATGTTTCCAGAGATGAGGTTTCATGACTCTAGTCCCTGTTCCATTCTCACCACCCATGAGGTGAAAACTTTCTTGGCTATCTTAATTTCCTATGCAGTGGCATGTGTTCATTGCCTCTTCTATCGCATCACACCTCTGAGAAGAGCCAAGCTCTGCCTTCTCTGCATCTTACAAATAGGTAGCTGAAGTAACTAGTAACATTTTCCCTCTCTACTTTCATTCCTTAAGGCTGAACCAGCCTGATTTTTCTCAGTCTCTTCTTGTACATCATATGCTGAACCCCCCCAGGCATCAGGATGCAGAAGGTCTCTGTGTCTTGTACTCAGAAGCCCGAAACTGGGCACAGTACTACAGATATGATCTGACAAATGCTGGATGGAGTGGAAGAATTACTACTTTCCTTGGCCTGCTAGCTACACTTCTGCAAGTACAGCCCAGTACCAGTTTGGTCTCCTGCTGCAAGAAAAGTGTAAGTGTAAGAAACAGGAGTTGCAAGTGAACTGGAAATGTTCTGGATTGTGTTTGTACGTAAGCAACTGCCTTGTCTCTCTCTTCCAAGGAAGTGTGCCACCTTGGGTCCTGGAGCTTTTGAACAGGAGGCAGCACTGAAGGATCTTGATAGCTCTTAAAAATATCTGTGCTTTACCTTATCAAGTGATAGCTTCAGCCCAGTGTGGAACTTCCCTTGAATCTCTACCCTGATGCAGAACCTTTCAAGTTTTTTAGTCTGCTACTAAGTTGAATTAGAGCATTAAGAATGAACCTCTAAAGGGACATGACTAGCTTCAGAGTTTTGCCCTTGCTGTCCACTGAGCTTTTGAGTTTGCAAATGCCATCCTGCAGAAAATGATCTGTCTTCCCTTGGCAGCAAGTCTCTTGGGCAGCTTCAGTTTCTGCTCCCCATCAGTTTTTCCCTGTTTATTTGTAGTTGTTTGTAAACTCATGAGTCCTTTAATCCAACTCCTACTTTAATGTCATTGCTTGAAGGTCTGTGGTGAGAATCTGCGTGTTAGGTCACAGTTATGCAACAGATTGTTCGATTGTGTAACTTTTTGTTTCCTCCTGGGTGAAAAAATACGCCAAAGCTGCTGCTACTCTAGCGTACACTACTGTCATAAAGGGAAGCTTACCATGGAGCCAGCTGTGCTGCAGAAAAAACAGTTACACTACATGGTCATCTGGATTGCTGGAGCTGATGGGATCGGGGAGCCATACCTCCTTGCATTTTGATCTGCACCTGATCAGGACGTAGCTGTGACTCTGTGCTGGAGCACACCTCTCTCTGCGGCTGCCCAACGGCTGTTTGGCTCTGGTTAGTTAGATCAGCATCTCTCTCTGCTGGGTGGGTTGTTTGCAGGACAGTGCACGTGCTTGTGCACATGGTGGGGGGGGGGTGTATGCATATATAATAATCACCTGGCTATGGTGGTGGGTGTTCTCTGTTAGGGTGTCTTCCACGGGGCAGTAACACAGCAGTGAGCGTTTTACTTTGGCCTGAGCAAGTCCTTTTGAAACATACTTGGATTTCTTGGAGCACTATATTTAAATTCCAAATTTTTAATCGAATTGACTTTAAACCTTTGTATTTATATGTTCAGAAAATGCTTTTGATACCTTTTTGATTTGCCAACACTGAATTAAAGCCCTTCAGAATGTATGGCTGGTCCTCTCCTTACGTGTCTCTTGAAGTTTCAGAGCCTGACGGTAGTTGTGCCAAGTCTGCCCCTTCGCCCTCAAGATACTAAAATAAAAACCAAACGAACATTGACAATTCACAGGTGGCAGCTAAGGAAGAAACCCTTTAAATATTTTTTTCCAGAGACTATTAAATTAGATCCGTGTAAACATAAAATTTATATTTATTAATGTGTGTGTGAGAGTGTGCATGTCAGTATAGGTATATAAATGGTCCATGTCATTTTCTTTCCCTTCAGTGGTACTTTACACAGACTTTCATGCAGTATGTTGGTAAATTCCCACAGCAGGCACTGATTCTAAAAGAACGATGTACCTATTTCTGTAACAAATGTGAGCAGCCAGTAGAAGCAGCTTTACTTCAGTGATCGCTTTCATTCCTCTCGCAGAGCAAAAGGGACAACCTGACACTTGCATCTTCCTTGTGGAGGGGCCCTGCTTCTGGCTTTGTCACCCTTTCAGCAACCCCAGTCCATGCTGCTTCTCTGGTGGGGAAGATCCCCCAAATGGCATTAATGAAAGCTGGAATCCTGTCTCAGATTTATCTCTAGGTGTGCTATCAGGGAGTTCTTTAGAGATTCTGCTCTGTAAGTAATGGGACCTTATTTCTAACAGGAGATGAATGGAGGGTCCATGAGGATGCTGTGAGGCTGAGGAATTCCTCCCTGCCTGTCAGATGGTGAAGCTAACACTGGGTGGGGCACTATGAAATATTTTCTTTTCCTCTGTGGTGAGACTATTCTCCTTTTATGATGCCTCTCTCTCTTCATGGGGTGTGAGGTGTGTGTATATCCCCTTTGGAAAACCTGTCATGCATTTGTTTTTAATGTTCCCATTCACAGGGAGTAAATTATGCCTAATTTCCATCATAGTTTAACTCCATGAGGATCGCTGAATTCACAGAAGTGTGTTTGACCCACTTAGGCCTTTTAAGAATTATTCTTAAAGGCAGGTGATACTTGGCTTCATACCCCTAATTATTCTTCCAGAAGTAGAAATTCCTTTCTCTGTAAGGACCTGAGTAAACATTTCAACACAATGTTTATTCTCTGCTGAATCGGCCTTGGTACTTAAGGGAGAATGGGATTGGTGGTAAAAAGAGTAACCAGAATAGGAGCAGTGAAAGGAAACAGCTTTCCTCCTCAGCAGTGAACAGCCCTGGTGAAAACCAGGCTTCCTCTAGTATTTGGTTACTGCTCCCATGTCTGCCACGGAGTTAAGCAATGCACCTTTGCTGTGATCCAGACCTTTCAGTCCTGCTTCTACCCCAGCTCAGTTTCACTAAAAACAGTCTGAAACAGAGCCTTCCTTAAAGCTGAGGGCAGTGGTGAGTAGAAATGTCTGTCAGCTGAAGAAAAATGGGATGTAAGTGGAGCAGAAAAAGTGAGATTTCCTTCTCTTTCACCACCTTGCTGCTAAAAGTCTGGTGCAGAACACCCTAATGTTCTGCTGATTTCTGTGCCGCTCTTGGGAGGTGGACAGGATGCTAAGTAGGCAAGTTGGCTCTGTAGCAAATGAATTACCATGAACCTAAACTTTCTCTCTCTTTTTCTTCCCCAAATGGGCTTGAAGGAGAGGGAACCAGAGTATTGTTTGTACAGACTTTTTGCTTCAATGGAAAAGAAAACAGAGAATGTTTTTAAAAAAACAACTCATTCAAATGTACCAGTACATAAACTAGAATGGCTTTAAAATACAAAAGTATTACCAGACTCTGTATTGTCTTGGGCTCTGGACATGCAGTTTATCCTGAGAGGAGACCTGCCAGCCAACGGCCGCGTAGCCTAAAGAGCATCAAGGGGTCTGCAGCTATCCAAAGGACTGCTCACAGCTGTCCAGGGACAAATCAAAAGATGGGCGTGAACAATAGATGGTAAAGCTGGAAATTCAGATGCAACTCTGAGTATTTGCTTTAAATTAAAAAAAAAGTACAGAAAAATCTGTATCTCCCCATTCCGCAGCTATGCATTCCCACTGAGTCCTTGGGGGGAGTGCTGCAGCGAGACGAGGACGTGGAGTACCTTGGCTTAACAAAAGTGTTTTGCTACAGAGATCTGGGGGAGCCTTACCCCTTCCACCTGGATTTGGCACTTAATTTAAAGATGGGGATGGATGGGGAAACTAAAGCCATGCTTGCATTTCAGTTCCTGGTGTTGCCTGTACAAGACACCTCCAGCCACATGTTTTGGGATTTGTGGGGGTTCTTTTTTTTTTTACAGCTGATATCAAAAGTATTTTTTGGTGACTCTTTTTCATTATCAGTGCTTTTTAAAAAGCAGGTGTGTATCCCAAGGGGCAAAGCTCTGTCTGGAGGAAGGGATGTGCAGTTCATCTTTACCCGGCCATGCTGCAGCACTGCTCCTGTGAGATGCTTCACTGCACAGGCAGACCAGGCTCTCACTGGGTGGGAACATGTCCTGGTCCTGCCGAGGAGGCTGCTGCTTGCCAGAGGAGATGGCAAACACAAGCATCCCAGGAGCAGGACCTGCATTCCCACAGCAAATGGGATACAGTGTTTTGGTGTTTATTTGGGTTTTTTTTTTAATGTTGGGCCCATACCTTTTTTTTTAAGTAATTTGAGATCTGAATGTGATTTCTAATGTATCAAGAACGTTAATATTTTAAAGCTATAACAAAGTTTTAAATTTCTACTATTTTTTTTTTCATTTATTTTAACTGTTCTGTTACCTTAATTTGATGTATGTGGTTGAGGAATGTTGTTTCTCCTCTTAGCATTTGTTTCTATAACCAGAAATAAAATTATATATGAAAGAGAAAATGCCCTGACACTGCTTGCTGCTTTTAAGTGACAGTCTTGCATCCTTCCAATGTAGTATCGTGGGCTCTGTGTGTGTGTGTCTAAGATTCCTGCAGCAGTTTGTGTTGTATAGTCAACCCCTCTTCACAACATGAGGGGATAGTGGGTTAGTGCAATTAAGGAAGAAAAAAAAAGAGCATTAAATAGGAGGGAAGTGCAGCTGGAGACCATGCACTGGTCTATAGTTCACAGATACCCTGCTTTTGATCCTTTGTCAGTTGGTGGGAAGCTGTAGGGAACCACGTGTCTATGTGTGTGTGAGATCCGTGATGCTTCCCCTGGGGATCAGAACCCATCCCGCCAGCTCTAGCTTTCATGGTGTCATCAAGTGAAACAATTATTTTAGAAGAGAAACTATTTCAGTGTATTTCCTTGTAGTTTACAATAGTTTCCTTTAAGCATATGAGGTCAGAAACAGAGTTCTTTATCTACCTACCTTCTAGTTAGTTGGTTGTGGTTTTTTCCTACCTTGTCCTAATGGAGTTCCAAGTTAACATTCAGATTTTAACTAAAAACTCAACAGGAATATCTTAAGATAAAAAGTATAAGTAGCTCTATTTGACCAACTACTATTAAAAAAAAAAAAACCCAAACAATGAAATTGTACACAGCGTAGCAAAGGTATTTGGCTAAAGCCATTTATTTATTTGTTGGTTGGTTTGTGTCCTTGAAAATTGTGGTGTTCCACCTGTTCCTAGCTGGGGAGACAGATGCTGCTGTGTCTTCAGCGGGCGAAAGGGAGGTGGTTAATTGCCAGAGCATGATCTTAATGAACTTTTATTGCCAGGGGGACATAGAAGTATCGAAGGGCTAATCAAAGTTTCTTCCTCTGCCCTCTCTTCCCCAGGGGCTGCTTCAGAGGGGGGCAGGGGGAGCTTCAGGCTCCTTCCCAGACCCAAGGAGGGACGGAGGAGTTCCGGAGAGGGAAACATTCATGCCTGTTTAACCTCAGCCAGGGGCTGAGCTGCTCTTTTTAACCCCTCTTGCCCCTGTTGGAAAGCGTTGTTTTGTTGAATAGTGGTGATGTGCTCTCCAGAGGCTTGAGTCCCAAGAGCGGCTCCTCTTTCTCGCACGGGGGATGGCGCCAGAGCCACGCTTCACCTGGGGCTCCAGAGCTGGAGGGGAACAGCGGCGGCAGCTCCAAGGACCAGCCCCGGGAGCGGATACTGCCGCTAGGCCTCCCCTCTGCAGGCAGGGTCCGCCCCGCTTTCCCCAGGGCGGGGCCCGGCCGTGCCCAAGCCCCTCCGGAACCTTCCCGCCCGGCGGAACCTTCGTGCAAGCCTCGGCCGCGTCCCCCCGGAGCCGCCTCGGGCGGACCCCCCCGCCTCTGGGGGAACGCTTTGGCCGCGCACCCGGGCGGGGAGCCGCGGAGCAGCCGGCATGTTGACAGCAGCGGCCGAGAGCTTCCTCAAGCAGGCGAGGTACCGGCGGGGAGGGTGCTGAGGAGCCGGGATGGGTGCTGAGGAGCGCGGCAGGGCTCGCTGTCGGGGATACCGTGGCTGGGGGCGGCCGCCGGCGCTGCCTCCCCGGGGTGAAGGGGGGGGTGGTGGTGGTGGGTGCACCCCTCCCGCCCTGGGCTTCCGAGCAGGGAGATGCCGACGTGCGCTGCCTTCCCCCGGCAGGGAGATCCAGGAGGAAGAGCTGCAGAGATTCGCCTCCCGCGTCGCCGCCCTCCTGCAGGCCCCGGAGCTGGGCCCCGAGGCCGCGGACTGTCTCCAGAGGCTGCACCTCGCCATCGCCGCCACCAAGTACCCCCGCAAGTGAGTGGCCCCCTCTCTCTCATCTTTGCGAGCGGCCAAACATTGCTGTCCTGACAAAAAAAAACATATTAGTCTTTTAATAAAACACCCTGTTTAAAGCACACTGGGTTTGTTGTAAGCGTAAAGGCCCTCTTTGCCTTTTTTCCTGTTACCTACGTCCTTTTGCAGCGAGAACGCTGAGGGTTTGTGTCATTCAGCGCTCTCTCGAGCCAAAATTCGGGAGTGAAGATGCTAAGATGGCATTAGGGTCGCTGTCAAGGGAGATCATCCCAAGAACACGCAGGAAATAAACGTCTGGGTCTTTCTGTAACTTACTTTGACTCTTGCAGGCTAGACAGCAAGTTCGTGGAACTGTTGCAGACAGTGCTGTGTTCGTCCAAGTGCCCTGAGCAGATGCAGGTGTTATGTGCTACCATCCTGAGAGAGATGTCGCCGTGCAACGATCTGATCCTCTCCTGTGATGAGATTCAAGATACAAAGCTCTTGAGCCTGGTATCCTCTGTCCTTCTGGCCCAGGTAAATGACTTGTCAAGTTGAAAATCTTCCTTTGTCAATATGGATTTGTTTTCTGATTGCTGAGCTCAAGAAGCATGAAAATCAATAGGGGAAAATAGCCTGTCCTGTGAGTTCTTTTTATGTTTGATGTTGGTATTGATGCCTGATGGAAGAGTTTGTATGGTATTGGTCTCCAGCACTAGTAGAAGATTGTCTGCCTAGTTTTACCTCTGCTTTATTTTGAAGGGAAATAAGAAGGGTGAAGTGTCTGCTGTGGGGCAGCGTATTGTAAAACTCCTTGAAAGAAGACTGCCTGAGGGTCAGAGTGCTCGGCACCTTCTTCCTGTCCTGTCAAATATCATCACTCTTTCACCAGAATCTCTAACTGAAGGTAAATATACAGGAAGGCCTGAGATTGTTATCTGTCTGTGATCTGTATAGTGATCAGAAGGCTTTACCTAGGAGAAGGATTTGGAAACTGCTGTTAAAAGTGACATCTCTGCCACAAGGGAATTGGATTTACTGGGTGAGATCCATTCCACCACGCTTTGCTTTGGCCCTTTCAGGGGGATGGAGTTTGGATTTGCATCACAGTGACGTGTACCCCACCCTAAGGTCTCCAGATGCAGTAGGAATGTGAAATTGTAGTTATCCTGAAGAGCACCAGGAAAAGTGAGAAACAGAATCAGAGACAGACCTGTGTGTCTGCTGAGGAGAGCAGCAAGATCAAGAAGGGTTAACCTTTCTAAGAGAGGCAGGACTGTGTGGGGAGAGGTGAACGCTGTGCCCTGGTGAATAAACCCTCGGAGAGTATTCCAGGCTTAAACCAGTGAGGAGTTGTTTTGTGAGCAGGAGTCTGCTTCCAGGGGTTCCTTGTGAGGTAGGAGTAGGTTCCCTGCAGTAGGCAGGAGAAGCTCTGGGGAGGAGACTGTGTGTGGGCTGGCTGAGCAGGTAGAATTACCTGCCTTAACTCCTGCATGTTCTCTGAGAGGGATTTATGCCTTTGCCTGCAGAGCTGGAGCCAGCACTGCCTGGATAGACTTGACAGTGGTTTTGCACCTTCTTCCTGATAGAACCTGTGGATGGAGACGAAGGAAAAGTACCTCTTGGTTGGACTGGTACCAGAAGTCCTTCGTTCCAGCTCTCACTCCCTGACCTTTTGTCCGAGGAAACAGGCAAAACAATAATGAGCCTGCCCAGGTGGCTAGGAGTGAGAAGGAGAGCTCTGAAACAAGTATGAGCAATCCTTGGGCAGCGGTACAAGGAGGAGGAAAGGGTGTCCACCTTGGGGTACCAGTTTCTTTACTGCCTGCTAGATCAGAGAGACAGGGATGTAGGCTGGAGGAAAAGCACAGCCACTGAGGGGCAGCAGGAGTATGTTGAAGAAGCTGCTTCTCTGCCCGATCTAGCAGTGACCCTGTGACTTTCCATGTACAGAGCAGACCAACGTAGTCAGTAAGAAGATGGCCGACTGGTTGAGGTATGCGAGTGTTCAGCAAGGAGTGGCTCAACCCTCTGGAGGCTTCTTCTCCAATCCCAGAACCAGACAGGTGAGTGCTGAGGGGGTGAGGGGGAGAGGCAGCTGCGTGGTGTTTAGTTGCCAGCTGAGGTTAAACCATGACAGTTGCCATGGTGGTCTCACAGGCAGGTTTGTTAGTTACCTGTTGTTTCAGCATCTTCTGGGAGATGGTAACCTAGAAATGCTGCTGTTCTTGGTCGCTTTTTGTGGGGTAAGTGGTTAAGACTCAAAGCAAAGCAGGGGAGATGTATAGATCCAAGATTTAGTTCTGCTGTAGAGCCAGAGCTTTGATCCTTGAAGTAGTTTTAAGGAGAGAGTCTTTTAGTGACCACATACATTGGAGTAAAAGCTGCTTGGAAATCATTTGTGTCAGAGAGAGGGGGGAAGTTTGGAGCATTGCAGCTGGGGAAAAGGACCCAGCACAGTTGTCTTTTCTCTCTCTGGTAGCTGCCTCCCTGCAGGCCCCATAGCACATGTAAATGAGGGCTACTTGTCTCCGTGGGATCAGTGGAACTTTCCCTGCGTCCTCACTTAGCCTCTCCCTGGGGATCTGACATCTTTTCTCACAGCCTGGTCCTGTCACAGAGGTGGATGGTGCCATAGCCACAGACTTCTTCACTGTGCTCTCCGTGGGTCAGTACTACACACAGGACCAGTGGCTCAACGTCCAGGCCTTCTCCATGCTGCGGAATTGGCTCCTGTGCTACGGGGGCAAGGGGTTGAAGACCCCAAATTCAGGTACAAACTGGAGGGCTGCAGGGCAGTGTGCAAGAAATATGGGCAAGAGTTCAGAGCTCTTGGACCAGGAGTGGGGAAACTTTGGGAAGGAATATCACAAAATGTGACTGATCGTTACTGGCCCCTTCACAAGGAGTTATTCCTTCCCTGGTTTCAGACAAAACCCCTCGGGTCCCTGAGCAAAACAGCCTGCGTGCTGGGGGACAGCATCTCCTTAGTGTTCTTGTAACACTCCCTGCTTCCCCAGCCTCCTTTTCTTCTCACCTGGGGACAGACAGCTCCCTTGCTATTGCTAGGCAGCTCTGTGGGTTACACAGTGATGTAAGCTGATACGTGGTAACCTTTATTCTGTAGATAACAAGTCAGGAATGGACAGGTCTGTTGTGTCCATGGTCTCAGGTACATCCACATCTAGTCGCCTGCTTCCCCCAAAGGACCGTCTGCGGGAGAAAGCCTTCGAGTACTGCCAGCGGCTGATGGAGCAGAGCAACCGGCGTGAGTCTTGCCCTGACCTCTCCTGGGCTTTCCCTTGGTAGAGTTCTTGAGAATGTTTCTAGTGCACTGCCTCTTTGGGCTGGGATCTCACTCCCTAGAGCCCACCGTCAGGCTTTAGGCATGGGACGTGTTGCAGCTGCTGGTGCAAGTCACTGACCAGCCCTGAGCTGGGGTGTTGGGAGGGATTTGAGGGCAGTGGTCATGTTCCACTTCCAACCTTTGTATTTGCAGGGGCGGGGCTGTGGAGTTTGGTTCTCATTAGCCTGGAATTGGGATCAGTGTGTGTTCCCACCTGCCCTGAAATCTGTGTTAGTGCTCAAACTGACAGCCTGATGTTCCTTTTTGCCCTCCAAGTTTAACTTTGATTCCTTTCTCTGGCAGGACCCCTGAAGAAAGATGATGGAGAGCTGCAGAAAGCCGTACGTATGCAGAGGTGGGCCTGAAGCTCTGGGAGTTGTGGCTTCTTCCACTCTGATCTGACTCTCTGCTCTCCTGCAGTGTCTCATTGAGGCAGTGACAATCATGGACATCATCTGCAAACAGGATTCCTCCTACGTGTACCGTGCAGCCTCCTTCCTGAAAATCCTGCATGGCAGAATCTGTGGGGATGCCACTTCTGCTAGGGCACTACTGCCCATTGCCCAGTTCTTCCTGAACCACGGTAAGTCATCAGCTCTAACCGTCCCCTCCATGACCCAGTTTTGCAAACTCTCAGCACAACCTTTTTCCCTGGCAGCTTGCTGACTGCCAGAGCTGGTAGTTCAGCCTTGGCTGTACTCTGGGTTGGATGATCCCACTCCAGGAGCCCCAGAACCTGGGGTGGCCTGAATTTTTTCCAAAAACCCAGTTGTAGCTTAGCCCATGGAGCCCTTTTTGGCAGGGCTGCTGAGTGGGCTGTGCTCAGCAACATGTTCTGTCCTCCCAGGCAAAACGGCTGCTGTGGACTCCAGTGCAATCTACAAACACTTACTCACTGATATCCCAGCTCAGCTCTTCCACAACCCATCCCTGGCCTTCGAATTTATCCAGTTCTGCAAAGACAACAGCCAGCTCTTCACTGAGGCCTCTGGCATATTCAGGCAGAGCTTCCCAAATCTCTTCAAGGTACAGCTTGCTGAAGCAGCACAGGAGAGAGCCTGCTGCCTGTTCCTTTCTGTGTGTCCCACAGCTTTTGGTTTGCACCCCAGAGCTCTCCATGTGCCTCCACGGCAGTGCTAGGGAGAGCACGGACAAAAGCAAGCATGAGCTGGAGGAGGGAAGGGGTTCTGGGTGTGATTAGCACAGCCAGTAGAGGAGACTCAGCGTTGGTGTCACTGCCAGAGGGTTGGGACGTGCAGTGAACACAGTCAGGATGCAGCACTTTGTTTCTGGAAAACTTGATGAAAGTCACAGCTTCCAGCCACTGAAGCAGCTGCCAGATGCCTGTGTTGAGCTTCCAGCAGCCTCACAGGTTTTCACCAAACCCTTGGACTTCTCTGGTTTTACTTTGCAGAAGTGACTTTCCCTTCCCTCTCCCTTTTGGTCACAGTGTGAGAACGGTCTGGGTGTGTGGTGGAGTAGCAGGGGTAGTGCAGCAGTTTGTGCTTGTTCCTTGCAGTTCCTGGCGTGGAACAGCCCGCCCCTTATTTCTGAGTTTGTGGACTTTCTCCCATTTCTGCTGGATGCGGGCACAGCCGTTGAGATCTTCCATTTACTGCTTGACCTGCCCTGTTTGACAGCAGCTCTGGACATCCAGCTGAGGTAATGGTACCTTCCTTTCCTCTCCACTTGCTAATCAGGGTCTTGACATTGACCATAGCCTAGAACATGCTTCTCTGAGCCTCAGCTGCCCTCTGGCTGCTGCTGTTACAGAATGAGAGCCATCTGGTTGACACAAAGCTCCACAGATGTCAGCCCAATTTTCCTAGTAATGTGCTGTGCACAGGAAGAGAAGGTGACCAGCTCTTCAGTACTGGACTGTCTTTAGGTCACAGGGAGCTCTTGTCACTCAGCTCTCCTTATCCAGCTCCAAATGGTCAGCACATGCTGGAGTGTCTGCCATAAGCCACCACCTCAGCACAGAGGTGTGGGCCACCTGGTCCTGTCTCCCTGCTCTTTTATGGTTTTGTTCTCCTGGAGGCATACAGAGGTTTCTTCCTGAGGAACTGTGAGTCTCCAGGAAGATGGGACAGGACTGCAGCTGTCTTTCCCTGCTCTTCCTTGTCTTCCCTGACATTAGCAGCTCTTTCTGGAGTGCTTAGAAAAGGGAGTCATCCTAGAGGCACCATGTTGGTGGGCTTTAATGAGTGAGGGATACAGCGTGTCATTTTTCCCCTTTCTCAGGAGTGATACAGAAACAATTCTGCAACTACTGCCTCAACCCAGGAAGGTCTGAGCTCACAGTTCTCTGTCATTCTGGGTCTCTGGCTTCCAGAGGGCCCGAATTAGACCAACTTGATGTCTCTGTTTCCATGGAAAGCAAGTTATTCCATTGTTCAGGATTCCAGTTATGCCCTGGCCCATTCTCCTAATGCAGCAGGTTCTGTGTGTGCCTCCTGCTAGGTCAGCTGCTCTTCCTACCCCCGAGAGGGCTGTCAGTGACCCAGCTGTGAAGCCAGCCTCCTGTCTGGAAGCCTTTCGCCATCCCCTCTACAAGAGCATGTTCCAGTATCTTCTCCGCACCAAGGCAGCTCCGGAGGATGCCCCAGAGAGGTAGGAGTCAGCTATAGGAGACTGCCACAGGGCTTGGTTCCACCATCCAGCTCTGGGAGGCAGCACTGGGATTGCTGGGAGAGGTGTATCTGCTCTCAGCTGGGGTGGGTTGGATTCAGTTACCCCTCTGTGAGCTTTACCAAGCTCTCAAATGGCCTTGTGAGGGGACAGGGAAGGGCAGCCAGGAGAGTAGTGGGGAACAAGCCTTCAACAGTAACTTTTCTGTTACCCACAGGCTCATTCCACTTCGGCAGCTGCTGGGATCCCTGGCCAGCAGCCCAAGGGTCGTGCAATGTGCAGAGACTGTCCCTGTCTTACTGGAGCTCTTTTTCAGGGTGGTGGCAGAGGTAAGACCTCGTGGGGGAGGTTGCCTCCCAGCCATGCCCCGAGGATCTTGTGTGAAGAGCAGTTGCAGAAGTGCAATTGTTAAGACACTGCAGCTTCAATGGAGGGGTGCACGAGGGGAGGGTCGTACGATCTAATACTGCCATGAACCAGTGCTGAGCTGGCTGCTTCATCTGGAGAAGCACCGAAGCTCCGTGGTGCAGTGTCAGGCTTCAGACAGTTGTAAAGGAGGTGGGCGAGAGCAGAACGAGTGCCTGGTACCTGCCCTTGAGGGGCACTGCTTCCCTCCTGCTAGGTCAGGCTGGTTCTGTGCCAGCCTAGTCCTCTCTGGCTTGTTCGTTTGGTTTTGGGCTGCTGGAAATCACTGGTACTTGCTGAAACAAGGGCTGTTTTCCAGTTTGCAGACGGACCACTGATAAACCAGCTGGTGGTGCTGCTGCTGCAGAGGAGTGACCAGCTCTATGAGATCCCAGCATTTAAAGATGACGTGTACAGGTGAGATGAGGCAGGAGGCCCTGCTGAGCTCCCAGCCCTGGGCAGCCCAGGAGCCTTTTCAGCTGTGGGGCCCAGTCCCTGCTGCGACACATCTTTGGAGGGTACAAAGTGGGGACTGCAGCTCCAGCCCTGCTGGAAGCATCCTGAGCGTACAGCTGCTGTGCCAGTGGCTGGGTGCTGCCAGCACCTCCTCAGTTTGGTGATGACCACCTTGCCCGTTGTCTGAGCTCTGCCCATCTCTTCCCTCCAGGGTGCTGAGCGCGCAGCTGGTGATGCTCTGCAAGCTGCACCCTACGCTCATCGTGGAACTGTCTGCAGAGGTTCTGGAGTTCTCGGGAACGGTCAGCAACATCCAGAACAAGGAGGCCATCTTCACTCACATGGTAAGCAGGGCTTGCCCACTTCTGCCACAGGTTGCTCCACCTGCAGTGAAATCTGTTGGTCACCTTCCCTTTCCTCTCCTCCTCTGTCCTGGTGTTAGCTAATCTGATTTCATATAACGGTGGGGGTTGGAAGGGACCTCTGGAGATCATCGAGTCCAACCCCCCTGCCAGTGCAGGATCACCCAGGGCAGCCCACACAGGAACAGATCCAGGCAGGTTTTGAAAGTCTCTAGAGAAGGAGACTCCACAACCTCTCTGGGCAGCCTGTTCCAGTGCTCTGTCACCTTCACAGGGAAGATTTTCCTTAGGGATTTGGTATTCCCTAAAAATGATTCACTCCCTTTTCCTTCTGCTCACCCTGAGCACGTCTGCCTTTGCGTCAGGTCTGGGCTATCGGCGAGTACATGTCGGTGTGCTATGACAAGCGCTGCACCGTGGAGCAGATCAACCGGTTCTTTGAGACTCTAGAGGCCGTGCTCTTTGAAATCACCCAGCTCCGACCACTGGCCAGCACTCCCAGCTACGCACCCCGTGCCATCAGTGTCCTTATGGCCACCTTGACCAAGCTGGCAGCTCGCAGCCAGGACTTGATCCCCAGGTGAGGAGGGGTGGCAGGGAAGGGCAAAGGGCTGAAAGGGGCAGATCTCATGGGTCCAAACATGGGGGTTTGCTGGTGTTAAGTAATCAAGCTTGGCAACTGATGGAACCTGAAACTGAAATGGGACAGAGGAAGCAAGCTGTGGAGGAGCACAGTTTGGGGAAGTGGGATTCATCTGCTGACTAATGCTCTGTGCATCAGGAGGAGGGGGTGGGTAGCATCTGCTGTGCACCTACAGCAGTCTTTTGGAGTACACAGGCTTAGGTAGTGACCTTGCTGGCTGCAGAGGTCCCGGCAGCTGATGTCTTGTGTCCTTCTCTCCCGCAGAATGTCCATGTTCCTGTCCAAGATGAGGACATTTGTGCAGAGCCCCGCTGTCACCTCTGTTTACTGCGAGGAGGACCTTGAGGAGATCCTTATCCGGGCTACTGAGCTCATGAACCTACTGAAAATGCCCAGCGTGGCTCAGTTCGTGTTCACGCCGCCCGTAGATGCGGCCAGCACCCGGTTTCAGAGGGAGGTGAATGACTCCCTCCCTTTTGCCCTGAGGATAGTCACCCGGCTCCTGGAGCCAACTCCTGGCTTCACGACAGGGTGAGGGCATGAGGTTTCTGAGGGGCTCTGCCCTCTGTTGTCACTCTTCACCAGACACTGCTGACGCTCAAGGCTGAGGCCCTGCTCTGAACCGGGAATGAGGAACAAATGATTGTGAATGAAACAGAAAACAGGAATAAGTAGAGCTGAGGCTGCTTTTCCGGTCTCAGCTGTTTGTATTTCTGTCTCCTAGTGCCTGTTGCTTTTCTATCCCCTCAACTTGTCTTATCTCTCTATGGCCAGAATGGATTGAAAATCCCAGTGGATTTGTGTGAATGTAGCGGGAGAGTGAGTGCCTGCGTTAATACCCTGCCAGCACACCGTGATGGAGGGAGAGGTAATTCTTCTTCCCTCCTCTCCTCTGCTTTATTTCTCCCTCACTACACCCTGGCCGTGCACACTCTGATGCCTCTCTGCTTGCAGCAGATCAGCCAAGCGCAGGCCTGTGCGAGGTGGAGAAAGCAGAAGTGACTCCGTTAAGCCTGCAGCGAGCCCTCGCTGCTCCTTCTGTCTTACCCGCAGAGTGAACACCTTGAGATCCAAGAGACAGCTACCAGATGGGAGCTTAGAGAGATTTATTGATCCAGTTTATTGTTGACACTGAGAGCATTTCTGAATATACACCAGCCCCGTGTCAAACAGGCGCCATGCTGTGTTCTGTAGCTGCTTGGGAAGTTTATACACATTTGAGCTGTACAGTATTAACAAACTGGGGGAGTGAATACGTCCCGCTGGCTCCTCCCAGGAGAAGCAAGCCCTCATGCACACCAGTAACTAGTTTATTTACAGCCTGCTTCAATACCTGACTGTACTGTGAGCAACCTCCAGCTCCGGGGCTGTCCCCCACACTCAGGGGTGCCTGGGGAGCAGAGGGTTGTGCTGGCACCGCTGGAACTTGCCAGGGTGCAGCCCCAGTGCTGTCTAGTGCAAACCAAGCCTGCCCTTAGCCCCAGCTCCTGGGCAGGGGTGGGGTAAGGGGTGCATGCAGGTGTCCCAGGTGCTTTAGCAGCCCGTTCCCCACCCTACAAACCTGCTGAGCTCCATGGAGGGTGACAGGCCAACATACCTGCTTGGTTCGAAGTCGAGTGAATCACCAGGAGCCCTGTGGGGCCCTGAGCCTTTGCTCGCCTGCCTGGTACAGCTGAGTCAGTGTCAGGAGGGATGCTTTGTTCCCAGTCCCTGCTGGGGCGGCACCCCAGGCCAGCTGGCGTGAACATGGCCTAGCAGAGAAGCAAGGCACTAGTGTCTCGGCAAAGGTCTTCTGTCCATGTTGCCCTCAAAAAGGCAGGCCAGGCTGCCTTCAAATCCAGTAGCAGAGCATTTCCCCTCGCGTGAATGATTTTGACATCCCTCTCCGTTTGCAAAGTGCAAGGCTGAGCACGGAAACCAAACCTACAGCAGTGAGGTTTAATTAAGGCCAACCCCGTTAAGTGTCCCTTTTTTTAGCATTGCAATCCTGGGAGCGCTCTCGCCGGGCGATGCTGTGTGAACGTCTGATGTGCTGCCAGAGCCCAGACCCGGCTGGTTTCAGCACAGGCTGTGATGTAGGGCTCTGCTGCAGGCTCTTCCAACAGGGTTTGGCTGAACCAGGTCTCGGAATCTGTCTATATGTGGAAATCGGGTCGAGTTTATCCCGATAATGTTGCTAAAAGCACGGGGAGGAGTTGGCAGGCTGGAGGCTGGGCATGCAGAGGACCCACCAGCCGCACGGTGGAGCTGCCACCCCAGCCCTGCTGCCACCCCAGCCCTGCTGCCACCGTTGCAGTTGGCAGCGGGCAGCAGAGCTGTTACTGGGATGTTCAAGGCTAACCTTCCAAAGGAGCCTCTGCTGCCTGTCATCGCTGGCGGGCAGGTCAGCTGCACGCACTTCTGAGATGCTCTGAGCTGGACAGGAAACAGGGTGGCCTGACAATGGCCTGGCAAAGCTGGAGGGATAGGACCAGGACACTGTGCCAAGGTGTCATTTGCCTGCCCGGGTTGGTATCAGCCGCGCCTGGGGTCTGGCATTGCACACTGTCCCACTCACTTAGGTTCCTGCTGGCACAAACCCATCGCTCCCGTCTCACAGGGACCAGGGGCAGGCACAGAAGCCCTAACCTGGCTGTAGCCCCTTGGAGAGGGCAGCAGGACTGGGGGCAGTGTGATTGTAGCCCAGCAGCAGAAAGGTACCTGACAGGGCCTGGCACTGGGAACTTAACTCCCAGCAATGCATCCTGCCTGGAATCCTGCTCCTGGGTGCTTGTGCTGCCTTTACCAATCCCAGAACTGGGCACCTTTTTCCAGCCTGATGTGCCAGCACCTCAGGTGGCCACTGCCACAGCAAAGCCCAGGCCTACCCCCCATGCTAATCTTTAAATCCCAAAGGGTTCCAAGCCTTCTGCTTGCCAGTGTAAGAGATCCCACAGGGCTTCCAGCCTAGAGGAATGGAGGAGTCTGCTTACAGTCCCCATGGGGGGAGCATCCCCTTCCCATCCCCTGCCAGAGGGGACGAAGGACCAGGAAAGCTCCTGAGAAGGATGACACAGGGTATAAGGTGAGTCTGGGGAATGGATCAGGAATGAAGGTCCCAGCCAGTGCAGTGGGAGAAGCTTGCACCACCCTTGCACGTCCTTTCCTCCGCTGCAGCACAGGGGCAAGGTGTAGAAAAGCAAACCGAGGGTGGTTGTGGAAACCTGGTCCTCCCTCTTGCACTCCGGGTTCCCCAAGGTCAACCTTAACCAGAGCTGCACCTGCAAGATGCTGCAGAAGGACCCTCGTACCACAAGGACTAGGAGGAAGAGGAGCTGGAGCCGATTTTTTTGGCTATTTCCATGTCTGACTTGGCAACCAGAAACCGCAGCTTCTTCCCTCCGGAGCGGATGAGGTCGACCGCACTGCAGAGAGCAGCAACAGGGAGAGAGGTGAATTCGGGCTCCCCAGGGGCTGGCAACCCCCCACCAACCTGCCAGGTCATGGACATTAGCAAAACACTCCCCACGTGCAAAATTCCATCACCCTCTGCTCTGCGACTGCTCAGCATCATGAGCAGGGGCTGTGCATGTTTCTATGATTCTCTTGTGCCTGTAGCTTTACGGAGAGCCAAGTCCCAGCCCAAGTGGTGCCAGGATGAGGGCAAGCATGCCCTGAGCTGCTCTGCCGTGCGGGCACCTGGGCTCTGCCTCGGACAGGCAGGGTGTGAGCTGCCCCATCCCACTGCCTCTGAGGGGAAGCCTGGGGTGGGATGGGGCTGGAGCCTGAGATCCGCCTCTGGAGCTCTCATTTCCTTCCCAAATGTGCTCTCCAGCTGTTGCTCCCTGATCCCTTTTCCACATTCCCCAAACAGCTGCCTTTCCCCCCTTTCCAGCATCCTGCACGGGTCGCTTCCCTCTCTGTGGCTTGCACACACCACAGCATCCTCTGTGCGGTGGCTGGCACCGTAGCACCAGCGACTTGGAGACTCCTGTTCAGCTCTTCGCTGCAAAGCAGCCAAAAACCTGAACTCGAGCAGTAACACCCCCGGTGCCCATACTGGACCAGTCCCTCCAGTACGGCACGACTCACCTTTGATAGTCTGCCCCGATGAGGCTGGTGCCGTTGACAGCCAGGATGCGGTCCCCGATGGAGAGCCTGCCATCGGCAGCCGCGGGGCTGTCCTCGATCAGCGTGCGGATGTAGATCCCCGGGGAGCAGAGAGGAGTGTGCTGTTGGTGGGCAAAGGTGGTGAGCGACCAGCCAGGGCAGAGGGGACACAAGAGGTCTGCGGTCCCAAAGGGACCCAGGCAGGGTGACTTCTCCCCTGTAGCTCGCAGCCACGCGGGTGCCTGCTGCTGGGTGGGAACGTGATGGATGGGTGCTGGGGCCGGTGTCACTAACAGTTCAGTTTAATATCAATTTATACCCAGAAAGGGGAGGTGGGGGCAGTCTTGTCTTGCTCAATCTAATTAAGAGTAAAGCATCGTTAACCTGCAGTGGTCTTGAGCTCTTTGCTCGAGGGCCATCCCGGCGGCTCGGTGATGCCCTGTTTCCTACTGACTAATGCACGGCCAGGAAAGGCCACTTACTAAGCTGATCCACTGCACTAAGCCAGATTGAAACACCTCCTTATGCAACGAGTGCCAGAGCGGTTCTGGCACCCTGCGAGCCTCCCTGCTCCCCTCTGCTTCCCCTGCTGCCCGCTCCAGGGTGGAGGAAAGACCTCAGCTGAGTCATTTTCCTTCCACAACAGTGCTGGGCCTGTTTGCTCTCTCCAGCTGCAGGACAGCTGTGATGGACTGCAAGGCACAGTGACCCAGGAGCAGAGATCTGCTCCTCCCGAGAGATGACTCTGTGCCTTGTTGTCCCCAGGAGAAGCAGCCTGTCTCCTGTGGGGAAGTCATTAGCTTCTTTGCTGGCTTTTCTCGGTGTATGAAACACGTCCCCCGTGTCCCACTCCAGTTCTTCGGAGGGGCATCAGCCCCGTCCCGCGATCGGTGAGAACTCACCAAGCCGTCAATCAGCCCCATCCCCAGCCCGATGGGTCCTCTCTCCAGCTCCACCACAAAGACGTAGCAGAAGTCATCGGTGGCAGAGCTGCGGCTGGAAGACTCTGGTGTGGGGTAGTCGTAGGGGGTCGGTGAGCATCCTGGAAGCGGAGAGACGGTCTTACCACTCTGGCATCCAAACCCAGCCTCACAATCTCCCACAGAAAGCTGCCCCCCCCACCCTTCCCCACCCCCAAACCCTATCAAAGCTGCCCTCGGTAACCCCAGGGCTGGTTCTCTGCCAGGGCAGGAGCTGCATGAGATGCTTCTTTTGCTCTCCCCTGCCCTGTCCAAGAACTAAGTCCCTGCAGGAACCCCGGGGTGTGCGTGTGTGTGTGTGTGTGCGTGCACTCTGTGCAAGAGAATGGCAGCAAACACCCTCATGGCCCAATCCTGCACCCCCAAAGCAGGGCAGTGACAGCTCTCTGCGGTACCTTCAGGGGTGCTGCCTTTGGTGCCGTTCATCCCGTTCCTCCGGGGGTCCTGCAGCCCCTTGCCGGTGCCCTGCGGGGACTCGGGGCTCCCAGAGTCGAAGTTGAGGGGGGTGGTGGGTGGTGTCAGCAGGCAGGAGGGGTCTGTGGGTGCCGTGCCAGCCTTGGGGGCCGAGCCCCTGCCCAGCTGCAGCTGCTTGAGCTTCTCCTGGAGCTGGGGCTCGTTGGCGGGGTGCTCGCAGGGGCAGCCGTTGGTGGTCAGGCAGAGCGGGGGGCTCCCCTCTGGCTCGGCACAGCCCCCCAGGGAGCAGTAGTCCTCCTGGGTGATGGTGCTCCCCAGGGCAGCGGCCGGGCTCTCGCTCACCTCCAGGACATCTGCCGTCGTGGGTACCTCTTTCTTAAGAAGGAGAAAAATGCTCTGTGGGACCCCCAGCGTGTGATTTTTCTCACCCTACCTGCACCCCATGCCCCTATCTGCTTTATGGGTGGGATGGCTGCTGGCTCCAGCAAAGACACTAACAGGCTTTTGGCTTATCAGCACAGCTTCTGCCCCCCAGTTTTGTGGCCATGGCTATGCTGGGAGCACTCACAACCAGCCAGGAGGGGACTCCTGGTCGTGCCCCTGCTGGGGGATCTTATTGGAGGGGGCACGGCTCCTGCTGTGGCCCCAGAGCTGGGTGATGGGTGGTGGTAGGGGTGCCTTTGGGTGCTGCGGCCAGTGGTGACAGGGCAGGAGAGAAGAAGGGGACCTGCTGGAGGGATGTCCTCCCCAGGGAGCTGGACATGAATGGCAGTTGAGCTTAGCACCTGCAGCACGTCTTGCCCTCCCTGTGCTTTATAAGCATTAGCTAATGAGTGCTTTTGTGCAAAGTGGGGACTGGCAGGGTGCAGGACAGGGGGGATGGGGGAATGCGCAGTGAGAAGGGGAGCGATGCCTGCAGACATCCCCCCTTCCTCCCTCCTCCTCACTAACAAGATTGCTGGGACCAGCCTGTCCTTCCAGCTCACCTTCCCACACCCCCAGGGCTGGGGGATTAGCAGCACTAATCCTTCCAGCAGCTCTACGTAAGGGCATTGCTGCTGCTGCAAGCGAGGGCAGCGAGCCCTTGGTATTGGGCTCAGAAGAGTGTCTGGAGTGACCCAGGACTCTCCCACCCACCCAGGAGAGGAACATCCCCTCCGTGGGGTTCAGGCTACCTTTGGGGGTGCTGAGCCTGGCCCCTCACTGGTGTGGGGGCTCTTGCTCTGCAGGCTCCAGAGAAAGTGGCGGATGTAGAGGAGGTGCCGGTAGATGTTGTCGTCCAACGTCTCCACCTCCAGATCCACTTTGAAGCCCCCACTGGGCAGGATGATGGGGGGGGTGGTTGTCAAAGGACTCCAGCATCTCATCTGCAAGGTGGAGGGAGGAGTTTAGCACTGGCCCAGGCTGCACCCTGCTCCTGCCTCCCAGTTCTCAGCCATGTGCAGTCTCCCAGACGGTATCAGGGACATGGTGAGCTGCAGGGCAGCAGCATCCCTCGCTTGGGAATGCAGAAAGAGCCCCAAGCCCTCCTGAGTCCTCCTTGCATCCTCTGAAGTATTCAAACTGGGGGGCTGTGGTTATTCTTGGTCACCGCGGGAGCCCCAGGGAGGGGAGGGGAACTGCCTGTTTGGTTTGTACATAAAAACCTTGGAAGGAGCCTGCAGGTGACTGGAGCGCAGTGACCCAAGCGGTGCTGAGCGTGAAGCCAGGGGCTCACCTGGCTGGAAGGTGGCCGCGCTCTCGTCCTCGCTGGGCTGCCACGCTGTGATGCAGCCCATATCCATCACTGCCTGGCACTGGCTTAGCACTCGGTGAAGCTGTGCGGGGCTCAGCGCTGGGAACTCGGCTCGCAGGGACTGCCAGGTCATCTGAGCAAGGAGACAGAGCACAAGGTGAATGGCAGAGGCGAGGAGCAGGGGCTGGCAAGGGGGATGGGAGGGGAGAGGCAGGGAAAGGTGGAGTGAGCCTAAACATCCCTTCCTTGGTACTGTCCACCTATGAACCCACCACCCCAGGAATGGGCAGCTGGTGACAGGTTGCAGAAGAGGGGATGTATCACTGCAGGGAACCCCAAACCCCAAGTGAGGTCTCTCCTGCCCGTACCCATCCCGATGCCATGAGCCCCTGGTTGGTCATCCCTCACCTGGACCAGCTGGGAGCCTGGCATGGCCAGCAGGTTGGCCACGCTGGCGAGTTTGGCGAAGAACTGCTGGGCAAGCTGCTCAAAGCCAGCATTGCACAGCCACTCCAGGAGCAGCCGGACGCTGGCCCGCAGCTTCACCCCCTGTGACCAGTGGAAGCAGCTGAGAGAGGAACCTGTGGAGGTAGAGCATCCATCAGCACGTGTCGGGGACCAGCACACACACACCCCACCCCTGCTTTCTGCTGGAGTCCAGACCCTGTCTCAGGAGTAGAGCTGCTCTAGAGAAGCAAAATAAATCCAGGTTAATGTCTCCAGCATCCTATAGCTTTAACTCCTGGTGGTGGCTGAACCTCACCTGGCACTAACAGCAAGTAATGGGGCTGCTGCGTTAACAAGGGCTAACGAGCACCTCAGTTACAAAGCAGCCTGTACTTTATTAATGAACTTCTCCTCCAAAGTGTTCCCAGCCTCCTGTGCTCAGGCTCATAAGGGCAGTGCTCCCGCAGGAGGTGAGCATGGGGCATTCATGGTGTTAGACACCTCCTGGGAATGGGAATCCTGGAGACAGCAGCTGGGCCTCTGCTTGGCCTCCCTGTAATGGTGCTGAGATATGCCTGACCTCAGCTCCCTCAAGCTCCTTGCAGCCCCTCAGTGGCACTGGGGTAGACCAGAGAGCCTCCTAAAAGGCCAGTCTGCTCCAGGTTACCCAGTCCAGACTGGGTGTTGAAGGAGGACTGACCCTTATCCAGGAGCTGGTTGAAGAGCAGCGTGTTGGAGAAGAAGAAGAGGTAGGCAAACATCTGGGAGGTGATCTCTGGGTGCACTTCGTACTGGCGGAGCAGGTCCAGCACTGCCTGGTAGATGAGCACGACCCTGCGGAGCTCCTCGGGCAGCGGCGGGGACGGCCGCCAGCCCTCCCGGCACTCGTTCTGGAAGGGGTTGCACTCCAGCAGGGCAGGGAGTGACACGTACAGACACTGCAGAGAGACCAGCAACTTCACAGCAGACTAAGCTTGTTTCTTTTTTTTTTTTCTTCTTGCATGAGCCAAACCCTTCCGACCCCCACAAGCTGAGCAAACCCTGCTGGTGCTGGTGCTGGTCTGGCAAGGGGCTGAGCTGCTTCTCCTCCCCGCCTCGATGCACTCCGGTGTTGTGTGATTAAAAAAAAGAATGAAAATGAACATATCTGTCTCTTTTAGCAGTTGGAGGTGGCGGCGTGGGACAGCTCAGCTAAAGGCATCTGCAAACTGATCTGAACCAGGGCTGAGCATGAAGGTGAAAGGGAAACCAGGACGGACGAGGAGAACCTTTCCCCAGCGCTTAAACGGGAGAGCAGCACCCAGCACCCACCTCTGCCGAGGCGACGGAGGAGGTGAGGATGCTGAGGAGGAGGGCAGCACCCCGCGTGCCGCTGCCAGCGGACACAGCAGCCTTTCTCCTGCCTCACACTGCCCGCTCTGTTCCCCGCTGCCGCCCGGCTCTCGCGGTCCAACGGCGACGGTCCAGGGGCCCCTTTCCATCCCGCCCTGAATCGCACCATTATGCCGCGCCGGCCGGAGCCAAGCAGCTCTCCCCAAACGCCTCCCCTTGAGCCGCTGCACTGCAGGCAGGGAAACACGCCGCAGTCATTCAATACTTTCCCTGGGCTGCGACCAAAAATCGGGGCACCTCAGCCCAAAGGAAAACACCTCGGAGTGATGAAACTGCCAAAGAGTGAAAGCTTAAAAAAACCCCTCCTGTTCAGCCCGAGAGCAGCTGGGGATGCTCACGCTGGCCCCGTGGGGTGATGCCACCCTCCCCACGGAGCTCGTACCTTGGAGATGTAGTAGACGCACTGCTGGAAGGTGTACATGATCACCTCCTCCAGCACTGTCATTGCCTCCTCGCTGGCTGTGATGGTCGAGGAGAACAGAGACTCCTTGGAGCCTATGGGGTGGAGAAGAGGATGAAAGAGCAAACCTGCAGCAGCAAGGTGGGCCAAATTCACTGCTCCCCAAATCATAGAATAGAATCGTAGACTGGTTTGGTTTAGAAGGAACCTTTCAAGGTCATCTAGTCCAACCTCCCTGCAGGGAGCAGGGCCATCTGCAACTAGAGCAGGTTGCTCAGAGCCCCAGCCAACCTGATCTGCAATGGTTCCAGGGATGGGGCATCAACCACCTCTCTGGGCAACCCGGGTCTCACCACCCTCAGTGTAAAAAATTTCTTCCTTCCCTGCAGTCTAAATCTCCCTCTTTTTGTTTAAACCCCTCACCCCTTGTCCTGTCCCAACAGGCCCTTCTAAAAAGATTATCCCCATCTTTCTGATAGATGCCCTTTAAGCCCTGAAAGGCCCCAACAAGGTCTCCTCAGAGCCTTCTCTCCTCCACGCTGAACCCAGCCTGGCCTCCCAGCAGAGGGGTTCCAGCCCTCCCAGCACTGCTGGTATTGGGGGGACAGAAGGTCACTCCTGAGGCATTACCCACAAGCTGCTTTGGTGGCGAGGGTAGACTTGGCCACCAACACAACCCAGCCTGGCCCCGAAGCCAAGGAGCAGCACGGCACAGCTCAAGGCTGCTCCTCCTGCACGGGTTACCCCGGCGTGCACTGCAGAGATGTCCCCGCTGATGAGGATTACGAGGGGTTAAAGGAGCATCTCGGGGGCACTGACCACCACTTGTGACTGGGGATTAGCAGAGTAAAGTCGCTCCAGCCCGGAGAAGGAAGCAGGGTGCTGTGTCCAGCCCTACCTCTGACGTCCAGCTCCTCCTCCATGCTCTGGATGTAGGTGGGGGATTTCTGCTGGACAAAGTAGAGGACCTCGATGGCGTTGGCCATCCAGAAGAGGATGTGCTGCAGGTCTGGGAGAAGGTCCGTAATGGTGAAGCGGGACAGGGCAGCGGGGTCCTGGCTGGGGAGACAGAGCAAGTGTTATGGCTGCTGCTCCTTGGCATCCCCACTCAAGGTTTTGGGGAGAAAAGAGCCGGCCTGGGGCAATGCCAGAGCGAGCTTTTGAATCCCCTCACCTCCAAGACCATCTCTCCCCTTAGGAAGACCCTTTACAGGCAAAAATCTGGTAGCTCCTGCTCTGTGGGATGGCAAAGGGGACCCTGCAGGGACCGGGCTGGCTAAGGACCACCCGGCCTTTGTGGAGTGACACTTTTGGAGGAGACTCCCCCTAATACAGCTGAACTGCAGCAAGTACGAGTGCCTGGAGAGCAGCTCTCCCCGAGAAGTATGTGCAGTTCCTGCCAGCTCTGGACAGTTAAACCCAGCCTGCCCACACTGGGCTGTTCAAAAATAAAACAAAATAAATAAAAAGCATCTGGGAAGTTTCTCAACTGCTGAACTTCTTTTTCCTGTTATAGGAAAGGCCTGGGAAGCAGCCTCAGAGCTTGTCCTAAAGGAGAACTTGCAGCAAGCACCAACAATTTCTCCAGATGCTACTTCAGAGCCTGGATTTTGGCAATGGCTGGGAAGCTAACCCCCGGCACTGCTGTGATGTCCCCAGAGTTGTGTTCCCCACCCTGGGACCCCATCCCTGGATGCACACATGCAACACCAGCACTCTCCCCACTCCACAGAAGGGTCTTCAGCGTGGATGGGGAGAGGCCCTGCACCGGAGCCATGCCTGCTACATCTCTCAGGGATGCTGAAGCCACATGTAAAAAGCCTTGGCCAGGTCTTGGATCGGAGAAGACCTCAGAGCTGCTGCAGGTCCTTTTCCCTTCCGAGCTCATCTGCTTTTCCAGCCCCACACATTCCCAAGTAGGGGGCCTTGCAAGCACTGTGGTGAAAGGACCAGAGAGCCAAGCGCATGGGATGGAGCAGGAAAACTCAGTGTGCATTGGTGCCGGGAGGGTGGGGTTAGCCAGCTATGGACTCCTCTTGCTCATGGAGGAAGAACCGAGTTGAATTTTTTCCCCTTCAGGGCAAAACAAGAAGGGCAGCGGGTCACACTTACTGCTGGGACTGCTTCTCAGCCAGCTCCCGTGTCCGCTCCTGGGTAGGGAGAGAAGGGAAAAGCAAAATGAAAACCAGCAGGACAGGGCAGAACAAGCATCACCCTGGCCAGCACTTGCCAGGCTGGGGCAAGCCCCGGGGGCTGCGAGGGGCTCCACCAACACCCCCCCCCACCCCACCGACACCCCCGCCATCCCCCCGCTGACTGACCCACACTGTCCTCTGGATCATTTTGGCCACTTTGAGCAGCAGCTGCCCAAAGTCCCCCGGCTCGAAGCTGGTGGCCGAGTGCTGGATGCAGAGGCAGAGCAGGAAGGCGGGTGTCAGCTTGTGGTCGTCCCCCCCCGGCTCGATCAGGGTCATGATGCGCCTCAGGAGCACGTCCTCGGCCGCCGGCTCGAACTCCAGCAGCAGCTTTCTGCGGGGCGTCCTCGGGCAGCCGGAGGGTCCCCGCTTTCGGGGGGCAGGGTCCCTCTGCTTCAGCAGGCTGCCGCACGCCCTGCAGACGGGGGGACCCTCGGGGAGCGTGGGGTGCAGGGCTCGCAGCCTCAGCAGGGTCTGCGCCGGCAGGGGCTGGGCCTTCATGGGGTCCTTGTAGAGGAGCAGGTAGTAGAGACCGAGGGAGAGGAGGTCCCCGTGCCGCAGCACGACCGTCCGGGCCACCTTAGCGAAGTTGACAGAGATGCTGGCCCCGGCGATGGGCTCCAGCACCAGCTTCTCCTCCGAGCGATGCCGGGAAGGTCGGAGCTTCCTGATGGTGCAGTGCAGGGGCAGGATGTCGGGGGCCGACAGGCTGATGCTGGGCTTGCTCGCCTGCGTCCTCTGGCCCACCGTGTGCTGCTCGCGGTTCAGCAGGTAAACCAAGCTGTCCTGCCAAGCGGGGAGACGCGGCATGAACCGGGGAGGGGGGCGAGAAGGGACCCTCCCCCCTGCAGTGCGGTGGGTGCTGCAGCTTCCCACCATCCCCGGCTGCCCACCCGCCTGCCGCACCTTCCCACGGCAGAGCCACGTTGCTCTTTTCCTCGCTGCTGAGCAGGACAGAAGCAATCTCTGCTTCGGGCATGCTAATAAACAGGCACGATAACTTTGGGTATGCGGTAGATGGGGCTTCTTTGGACAGAAGGAGCCCTCCCTCCGCCTCCCGCCTCCCCTTTCCCACGGCTGCTTTTCCTTCCCACCTTCTCCCCCCAGACTGCAAGGGGACAGCGGTGGGACCCTGGTCAGAGCAGCTACTCCCTGCCCTGCCTTCTCCCCCAGCCTTCCCGCTGTCCCACGGCAGCTCACATCACTGCCACGTGCCTCAGTTTCCCCGGCTGTCCTAACGGGATGGCTGCAGACAGCTGAGGGCTGCAGTGCCGGTGTCACCCTGCCAGAACAGCCAGACCCTCAACGGGGACAAAGAAGCCACTAACTACAAAAGCCATCCCAGTCCTTTCCAGTGCTCCAAGTGCCTCCAGCGCTGGGGAGCCGGCGCTTCCAGGATCCCCGTCTCCTCTTTGCCTAACACTTAACGTTCACCGCTAAGGAAGCAGCCAGACAGGGGACAAGGGCAGCTCAGCCATCACCGCCAAACCGGGCCTCCCTTGTGCCAGGGCAGCGATGCTGCTCCGGGGGCTTTCCCTGCCTCCCTCCGGGGCTTTGACCGGGGGGTCGCGGGGCCTGGCTCCGCGGGGAGAGCCGCGGGGACGGACTTGAGGACAAGGCTGCAAAGTCCTAAGCCGGGACCTTTCGTTTTCTAAAGGATGCTCTTCCACGCCACCACCCCGCTCCGACCCCAGCAGCTCCGGCCATGCAAGCAGCCCCCCTTCCCGGGGGTTTGGGGGTGGTGAGAGGAAAGCAGGGGGGGGTGCCCAGGGGGGGGGGGGGGGGGGGTTGGTGAGCGGTAGGAGCTGCTCGGTGCTTACATGCTGCTGGCTGTAGCCCTGCAAGAGCAGGAGGTGCGGGGACTGGTAGAGGGAGTACCGCATGCTGCTGCCGCCGCTCCGCGCCGCCGCTGCCGCCGGGCTGCCGGGCAGGGTGGAGCAGTGCCGCTGGAGCCGCTCCCCGGGCCCGGGCCCGGCTCGCCGAGCAGGGTTGCTCAGGCTGGTCTCGCTGAGGCTGCGCCGCAGGGCCGGCCCGGGGGGGGGTCCGCGCCGCTCAGCCCCCGCCGGCTGCCGCCGGGCCCCCCGCGCCCGGTGCCGCTGCAGCTTCCGCGCCTGGGCGTTGATGCCTGCGGGGATGGGGAGGGGGGAGTGGGGAGAGGAGAGCAGCGTTCAGTGTGTGTGTGTGTCCCCCGCCCCGCGCCACTTCCCCGGGACCCCCTGCAGTCGCAGCACCCTAGGTCCGGAGGGATGCTGCAGAGCAGGAATGGGGATGGAGCAGCTCCCCCCTCCAGGACCACGCACCCTCCTTGGGCTGATGTCCCCTAGTCCTTTGCCCTCCCCCGAAGCGTGACAGCAGGACACCACTGCGGAGAGTTTTGTGACCTAAAGGCGCTGCCAAAAACGGGGTGCCCCAGCCCTCCCTGGCCCCCAAACCCACTGACTGGAGACAGCCAGTCTGGGCTCAGCATCCCGCACCCAACCCGAGCCATGCTGCCAGGGCTGGAGGGAGGGCAGAAAGAAAATCTCTGCTAAAAACTAATTTAGCTCAATCCTTGGAAAAAAAACACAACAAAAACACAACAACAAAAAAGAAACCAAACCAAACCCAACAAAACTGAATGCTGCTTTTGGGCCTTCAGAACTCAGTGATCAGTGGGAGCTGCAGGGAGCCCCCCCCCAGTACCCCTGAGCATCAAGCAGACATGGGAGCTGCAGTGGAGCCAGCCTCCCTGCCCACCTGCCTGCAGCAGGAGCAAGCTGTGATTAACTTCTCGCAAGCATCAATTCAGGCACAGCCGCCTGCAAGACAAATGGGAGCTGGAGTGAGTGAATAGGCCTGGCCGAGCTGCAAAAGCAGCCCCTCATGTTGCATCCCCAGCCCCAGGGGGGGTCCCCATGGGCTCCTCCGTGCTGCAAGCGAGCCTTGAGTTTTGCGGGAGAAATGAGCAGTTGCAGGTCCGACGGGTAATGCTCGTACCTTGGGTGGGCAGCCTCCTGGGAGCAGGTCGCTGGCATTCAGGGAGGATGAAGAGAAGGGGGGAAAAAGACCCCTAAAGGCTTTGCTTGTGGGAGCAGCACTGCAGCGATGCTGGTGCAGCGCGATGGCAGAGCCCCACTCACGGCTTGGCCGAGCAGAGAGCAGGCTGCGGCCGGCAGGATTTGAGGACAGCCAGAGGTATTTGGGGACAGCAGAGAGCCTAGTGCCTGAGGCTGCTTAAAGGGATACTCACAAGCTCAGACCCAAACAAAAATGTCATCTGCCTTATTTGGTGAGGAATGGGCTGCTGGTTCTGAAATACATTTTTTTTGTTTGGTTGGTTTAAATCCAGTGCTCCTTTGCTGGGAAAAGGAAAGAGATGGGGATGGGGAAGGGAGTGGGAGAGGGAGAAAATAGCCCCTGCTGTTTATATGCCTTGGGATTAGCATGGCCAAGCCACCCTGAGCAGTCCAGTGCCCTGCAACCTTTCTAAAAAGGCAGTTGTTCCCTCTTACGTCCCCATCACAGCCAGCAACACGGCACAGGATGCCTGCATCCCACAGATGTGAAATCCTGGGGGTGCAACAAGTCTGTCTGGGCAGAAGCATAGCCCATCCCACTCGGGATGCAAAAGACCCCCCCAGATGTGTCAGCACGAGGCCTCGTCTCCCCCCCAGTAACCTTATTCCCAACCCAGAACATGGAAATGGGCCAAAGTGGTGAAGGATGGCTGAGTGATGCAAGTCCCAGCCTGGCCTGTGGGGAGTGGAGAAGAGAGAGGCCGGAGCCTGGGGAACAGCTATTGCTGGAGCTCATTGCACTGGGATGGAGCAGGGGCTGCCAGGACTGGGGTCCCACTGCCTGGAGAGACACGCCATCACCAGTCCCTTATCTAGGGCAAAAGGAAGCTTCTGTATTTATTTTGTGTAGGAAAAAAAGCTGCTTTTTTTTACTGCTGATAGAGCCCCTGTCACAGGCTCCCCACAAACCCCGGAGCTGTACTGGAAAGATAAACACAGCTCTTTTCCTGAGCATAACAAAGTCCCTCCATAAACCGGGTTAGTTTTTTCAGTCCTCTGGCACTGTTTTCTCCTCCCAAGCATGTGCAGGTTATCCCTCCCAAAAGGTTGCATGAGCATCTCTAAAGCAGCATGGCCAGGGCAGAGCTACATGGTGATGCGGATGGGATCACACCCCGTCCCTTAGGGAGAGCTGCACACCCTGGGCAGGGGCACCATGCACCCCGTGGCCAGCACCCATGGGTCCCCACCAAGATGCTGCCTCTAAAGCTGTCCTGCATCCTGGGGAGAGACCTGCTGGTTGTGGTGCCCAGCATTTTGGATGGCACCTTTTTCAGCCTAGGAAAGAGGCTCCCTTTTCCTGACTAAGAAACAAATCAGTCAATAAATAATTCCACGGGCCCCAGGAAAGAAGAAATGCTTTAAATTTACCCAGAAAAGGCTAATGCTGGGCTAGCCCTTCCTAATGTAATTGCTACACAGACCCTGCAGGGAGTCCTCTCTGGATGCAGTCACGCTGAGGTGTATCAAAGCCAGATCCTCAGAGGTACCAGGCAGAGCATCTTTAAAGATAACAGGCTTAACTCCTAAGTTTCTTAAGGCATGCACGTGATTCAGCCTCCCAGGAAAGCCTCAGGAAATTCAGGACATGGTGCAAAATGGAGCTGCTTTGGCAAACGAATGCCATGGAGATGCCAAGCACCTCTGTCCCAGCACCCTCCAGTTTGGGTGTGTTTTCTCCAGATGCTCTCTAACTGCTGCCTCATAACTCTTCAAAAGGAGCAGGGCTGGGGATAGTGAGAAACGGCGTCAGCCTCGTTACTGCAGAGAGGTTCTACCTGTGCTGCTAATTAGTGGCATGAGGAGTGAGCACCTTCCTCTTCAATGGGAAGCAGCTAATAAACTAATTAGGATAATGGGTAACTGAGCAGATAAAACTCTTTAAGCTGTTAACTAACAGCTTGCAGAAGGGTGTGGAGCCTTTCCTCCCCTAGCTTAGTAGCAGGGCAGGTAGTGATGCTCCAGTCTGTGATACCAGTGGCTCGAGTCCTGCTGCTCCAGTGATGTCCTGTGTCCAGGAGGGGTCCTGAAGGTATTTCCCTGGGGATTTTTACTTTTTCAGCATCTCTGGTTTTGGGTTGTTTTGGTGTATCTTGCTTAGTTTGGTTTTTTTTCCAGGAAGCCACAAGCCTGAAGTCCCTTTGGGGTTTTTTTTGCACAGATGATGCATTTTCCACACCAGTGCCCCATAACCCTGGGCAAGCTGATGCTTGGCAAGGGAACCTCTGCCAGCTTGAGGCTGGTGATAAGGGTGACTCTGGTGGAGGGCAATCACTTAGTCCCCATCACACCAGTTTTGTGTTTTTCTGGAGTGCTGGACTGCATCTGCTTCTCCCAGACGTGCTACATCACCTCTACCCATCCCCAGCAGCTTGTGGATGGGGTGGGAAAGTGTGGTGCCAGCCCCACTGCATCCCTTCAAGCAGTGCCACCAGCATGGGGTGAGACTGGTGACAAAGCCCTTGGTGCCACTGAAAGAAAGGGCTTCAGGAGTGAGATTTTAACAGGTAAGACAAATAAGGGCTGTGCTGTCTGTAGAGCAGACAGCCCAAACAAAATGTGGGTGTAGGTTTTTCTGTCTCGGAAGAGCTTAGTCAGCTATGGAAAATGCCCAAAGGTTAAAAAATGGAGAATTTCCACCACCACACCCAGGAGTGCTGAAACAAATGAAGTGATATCTACATCGAAAGCATAACAGGCTTATTTCCAGATCCAGGGTACACGATCCCATCAGGAACTGCTCCTCCATCAAAAAAATCACTGAAAGGTGCTCAGCCCAGGCCAGCTTGGTGCTGCCCACTCCTGTACTGGGCAGCCCAGAGCCTGCTGCTCCCCCTGCCCAGCCAGGATCCAGGTCATAGGTGGGAATACTGCTCTCTTCATCTGAGGGGGAGAATTTGAGGCTGAGAGTTGATGTGACCTTGGGCTTGGCCAGGGAGCTGCCACGTGGCCCTCCCCACTGTGTGCTGTAACGGTTACGCTTGGCTCTTGCCCTTTCCTGTGTTCAAAAGAAGCTGTTTTTAGTCACTGCTCTCCCAAAGTGCTTAATGTTTCTCTGATCCCAGCTGGAGAAACAGCCCAAGAGAAGAGCTGATCATGAACCTTTGCAAATCCCTCTCTGGCCCAAGCTCCTTTCTCCATTCACATCACACGTGCAGCGAGCTGGGACCAATGCTGTACCATCCTCTCCCTGAGCAGACATGAGGACTGGATGCAGGGAGCCCTGTCTCACCATGGGGTGCCAGTGGACCACCTTGCACAGCATTAATATGAGGGCTGGGGGCTGTTTTTCCACTGTTCCTTCAGCCTTTGCATCTCAAGGCAGGAGGTGAGCCCACCCTCAGCTCCCTACGCTCATGAAGACCTGCCCACAAAGATGCAAATGCCACACTCTTGATTTTTGGAGCACCCGGGGTAAAACTGCAATTGCAAATTGCAGCTGGTGGGACCTCAGCAGTACCTGCTCTCCCCTGAAATGCCCATGGCTGGTTTACTTCAGGCAGGGTTCCTGGGCTGCTTCCAGCCCTCGTTAGAGTGGGTGGGAAAGGAGCCCTGTTGCCCCTAGCATTGAACAGCTTGGGCCATTTGTTCCACAGTTTGTGGGGGGAACTCGTTTGCCAAGTGCCTGGTGTAATCCTGCATCATCATCATTAGGTCGTTTCTGACAATGACAACCCTTCCCTAAAGGTGTGAGGAACTGCTCAGTGCCCATCCCAACAAAACCCTCTGTCCGATGCCTCCAGAACGTGATCCAGACCCCTCTGCCAGCAGGTCAGACCTGGTAAGGGCATGATGCAATTAAAAATGTGGGGTTTTAAACCTTTCCATCCTCATCCTCGTGGGGCTTTTATCTGAGGGTGGGAGGAGGAAAACTTCATTACTCTGTGCTGGGGTCACTTATTAACCTGCTGGTTCCTAATGATGCACTTATCTCCTCCTGCCAGTCCTGGATGTGATGAGGCACCTCCAGGGGGGCTCTCCTGCCCTACATTGCTCTCTCTTCATTTGCTGTTCATTTTGCTTAATTGTTTCTGTAGATTTGCCCCGGGGTGTCTGACCCGAGGGCTGCCCATGGAGAGATGGGGGTGCAGGGGAGTAGGGCAGTGCTCTGCCCAGGCACAAAGCTGTGCTGAAGCGTGGGAAACCATGATGCCAGTTGACAGTGATGGGAAGAGTAGGCAGTACCGATGGTCTGGGGTAAATATTTGAGCTTGCAGGTATCAAACTAATGCAGGAGAGCACTGAGTACCAGCACTACCCAGCAGCCTTGCAGCTAAAATGTGGCTATCCTCCCATTTGCACCACCTCCCCATGCCTAAAACATGTGCAAGAGCTGCTGGTGTGGGGTGCATCTCCCCCAGGCAGCTGTGGGGTGGGGGAATGTTGCAGCTCCCACGGCCCCACGTGCCCCCCACCCAGCTCTGACCTGCAGTAGTGGTGTCCACATCCTTGGCTGCCAGTTCCTCCACCTCTGCCCTCTTGCGCAGCTCCAGCCGCCGTGAGAAGCCCTCCCTGGGCTTCCAGAGGTCCTGGATGAGCAGCGGCTTCTCGTGGTCACCCAGGACCCTCAGCCCTTCCATCTGCCACCGCTTCTCGGGGCCCTCAAACTTCCCGATGACATCGCACAGGGCGTACTGCCCAGCGCTGAGCTGGCTCAGCCCGTAGCGCTCCAGGGCTTCCTTCACCAGCTCCCGTGCGCCCGAGCTGCCCGTCGCCAGCACGCTCTTGTAGTTGGTGCCCGCGCAGATGTTACCCCCGAAGATCTTCAGGACGCCAGGGGCTGAGAGCTGGGTGGAGAGCTCGGCTGGGTCGTCCTCCCCGGCTGCTGGGGAAGCGGAGGCTGAGCTCCGGTCCTTGTAGCTTAAAGTCCGGTACAAGACCTGGGAGAAAATCCGGCTCTGGCGCTTCAGGCGGTTCTTGGATGGTGGAGCCATGGTGGAGGAGGACCCATAAAACATTGTGCGTGAGGTCATCATAAGGCACAGCTGGGCAGGGAAGAGGAAAAAGGGGAAGGTCAGTGGTTTGGAGGTTGGATGTGCAGCAGGGAAGAGCCACTGTTACCTCCAAGGTGAAAAGGAGCAGCAGCAAGGTAGGGACATTTCCCTTGTGCAGCTTAACACCAGTACCCAAGCTCAGACAGGCTCCTCGGCATCAGCACAGTTAGCCCAGGATGGATTTGTCCCTGAAGAGGTAGCCTGGAGCAGCCCATTTCTCCATCCTATGAAGAGGTCCCTCTCGCCCAAGCAAAATGCAGTGGGAGGAGAGCAGAGCCCAGCAGGAGTTGGCGGAGCCCATCCTGGTCAGGAGCCAAGGAATCAGGAGTTACTTTCACTAACGAGTTTATGGAGCAATCCCATTTTTTTTAGAGGTGAAATGGAAAGCTCAAGTGCAAATTCAATCACTCTGAGGTCACCGCTAAATGCTTTTGCTCACCAAGAGGCACAGGGTGAAAATGGGCTTTAATTAGCCTTTCTAAAAATGTCCTGACTCCAGCAAATCTCTTGGCTGTTGCTAGTTTGTGGAGGATGTTAAAGCACGTGGGGGCATCGCTGACGAGGATGCCCTTGTCATGTTAACCAGGGCAGGGCTGCAACCCTAGGAGAGGTGGCCACGGCCATGCAACGCTTCCCAGCGCACCTTGGTCCCCAGGAATAGACTGAAAACCTCTTCTGACTTTAAGCAGGGAGTGGTCCTGCCTGATGTCACTGCCAATGTCAGCCAGCTTCAGAATGGCATTCTGGATGCACAAACTCCTGGTGCTCACACAGCACTGCTAACGTCACCGGCTGCACCACGAGCCACTGGCAGAGGAGGTCCAGAAAGAGAATTTGAGCATTTCTGCTTTGGCCAGGATGGGGATTTCCCTCACCTCCACATTTATCATGTGAAGGGAACAGGAATGGTGCAAGGACTTGGTGCATACACAGAGGACCCTCCAAAATGTCCCATCCGCAGCTATGGGAGAGCCAGGATGCAGCAGCTGGCATGATCCAGCTCTGTATGGCCAGGGAGACGTGGGGTGCCAGCAGCTTTCTGCATCTGCAGCCTCAGGCAGGATCTCGTCACCATAGCAAACCCAGCACTATCAAGCAGAGTGATGTTGGCCCTGGAAAGCCTCCAAACCACCATCTAATTCAGGAAGAAAAGGCATCCCTGCTGCTAATGGAAGAGGTCACCTTCTAACCCAGAAACAACCTCACTGCTGTGCACAGAGGATTTTTGCAGGGTGTGCATCTCCCCATCCCAGGACCAGAGGCCCACTGAACGCTGCAAACTGGGGCACCAGCAAGCCCTGAGTCTGTGGGACGTGCCTGGGAGCTGTGTGATGTGGCTGCACCCCGAGTCACCCCTTTCCCCAGCCCCACCAGGACTGTGAAAATGCTGGGATTTGTCCTTTTTCCCATCCCACTGGCTTGGCAAGTGAGGGCACAGAGGTCAGGCAGGTGCTGCAGGGCAGGGAGGGGAGGTGGCAGTCCCCCTGGCTCATCGCTGCTGCCTGGATGGCTAAAAGTGGACATAGCAACCAGTCTGGAAAGCAGAGCTTAGCACCTTTTGTTTTGTACCTCCCCAGCTGAGTGTTGGCCCCAAGAGCTTCACTGCAACTCGCCGAGTTTGGGGAAGGCTGTTTCAGCTCCCACCTTGCAACTGGGGAAACTGAGGCAAGGATGGGGTTAGAGCTACAGCTCCCTCCACACTGCTGCTCCCACTGGACACATATCTGGGGACATCCCTTGGAGCTTGCCATGTGACATCTCTGGGAAATTCTGGGGCGGACCCGACCTGGGGAGCAAGTCCGGGCACTGGCAGACAGTCAGGTTCAAGAACAGCTTCCCCGGGCTGTTAGCACAGCCCCACCAGCCCTCATTAACATCGGCCAGAAGAGAAACTACCCCTGTGTCCCTACAAGACCTTGCCATCAAGGATGCAAAAGACAAAACTTTGTCATCAAATCACTGTTTTCAGTTTACAGATTTAATCTCCTCTGCTCTGAACTACCTCCAGCACAAAGGGAAACCTTTTAACATCTGCTGGTGGTAAGATCATTCCTCCAAGCCCACATCACAGAAAGAGACATCATCTTCACTTCTTGCAGGTCCCTGCCTCGTTTTGAATATGTTATTTATAGCTCAGCTATATTCCTTCTCTTTCTATGAAATGCAGCTTCTATAGAGTTCCCAGGGGAAGGTATTTCACGGGGTGAAAATAAGAAGCCTGGATCTGGAGAAGTTTCCAGCCTGGTCACTCTGCTTTTCCAACATCTGGAGCAGCACCGGTGTGATTTCACCAGGCACCAGCCCAGGTCACCTGAGAAATCACAACCTTCTCCTAACACAGTCTTAATCCCCCTGAGGACACAAGTGGATGTGATAAGATGATAAGAAGATTAGGTCTTCCTGCATCTGCGCGCTCAGACACGCTGGCCACTGGCATCTCTGAGGAGGCTGAAGAGAAAGCTGTGGTATGTGCAATGCTGTTGGGTCCTGCTGTGAGCGCTGAGATGCTCCAGCTACCCAGGGACAAGCTGGCAAAGGTGAGAACTGTTCAGGCACATCTTCCTGCAGGTCAGTGGGACACGTGCTCCTGGATCTCCCCAGCCCAGGCAAACCCCCTCCTCCCCACAGGCAGCCCTTGCCACACCAAAACCTGCTCCTTTCCCTGGCCAGCACTGTCTGTATTTATTCTGCAGAGCTGTGACAAATGTTTCTGGTATTCATGTGGCCACCACATGTCCTTCCATTACCACAATCGACACTGCAACCACTGGGGACTTTCCTGCGGGCCTGAAGTTTCCTGCTCTCGCTGTGAGTGAGCAGCTCCTTCCCACTGCCCCCACCCCAACACCCATGCAAAGCCTCTCCTTACCTCGCCATCCTTCTCACGCGCCTTTTCTCCTTCCATTCATCATCTTCCTCAAAACAGGCCTTCCCCCCTGTCATGCATCATCTCGGCTGGGTGTCTGTTGAGTCTCTGCAAGAGGAAGAGGAGGAGCTGTCCTGGGCTGCTCATGGACATTGGCTGCTCACGGTGTGGTCGCTTTGGAGGGCTCAGAGTTGCTGTGATTCCAGTCCCGATGTATATCACGTTTGCATGCAGGCTGCTGAGCCACATCTATACTCCCTAGAGCTCAGCATCCCACTATACTCCCCAAATCAAACAGCTCAAGCGCTCGCTACAGGTGAGAACTGCTGACACCCGGGGCAGAGGAGGCACATCACCCATGGGGGGACATGTGGCTGGTGACACGTGTGTTTGCACATGTTCACCCAGCCACAGATGGGGAAGACCAGCCTGTCCCCAAGCTCAGGCTCCATCACAGCAGGAACACAGCAGTGGTGTTGGGGGGAAGACAGAGCAAACCCAGCCATCACAAAGAGACGGGAGGAGAGCAGCTATGGGAAAAGAAATGCTACTGGAAAGGAAAGACAGAGCGTAGGAGATGGGATTGGCAACAGCCTGATGACATTTATCTCCCAAGCACACGTGTCCCTAGGGACACCAGCCTGGGGACCTTCTTGTTCACAGATGGATGACAAGGCCTGGACCACGCTCCTTCCCCCACCAGCCAGAGCACGCAGGGATGCTCACTGAGACTGGTCTTGAATCAAGAACCAAGCAGCATCCCCTTGCCCTCCCACTGCAGATCTGGTCAGTGAGAAGGAGAAACGAAGCACCTGCAAAGTGCCTGTGGTGATTTCTTGGTGTTTCTCAGAAAGAGCTGCAGGGCACAAAAAAATATGCTTTTCCATGTCTCTGCCGTGATTAAAGACAGCTAATTAAATCACTGAATCAGGGCCTTGGTGCGGGTTCGATCCAACCCCTCTCGCTCGCCCAGCGCTGGGGCTATGGAGAAACTTTCCACAAGGCGATGGATGGGTTGTGATGTGAAAGGCAAAGAGATGCTGAACCCACCTCTGCTGCTCGCCGTGCCTTCCAGTGATTAATCACTCCCGCCGGTTAAATATTTATGCCTTATTTCCAGCGTGTCTGCCTTCAGCTGCCAGACATTGATTCTTGTCATGCTTTTCTCTGCTCAATTAACGAGCTTTTGGCTACCATGTATTTTCTCCTCTGTGAGAGCATTTAGGTGCTTTAATCAAGCCCCCCTCATTCCTCTTTGATTTGATTTATCGGTATGCTAACTGGATGCCCATCTCTCCTCTTGCTTAAGCTGTTTTCTGCAGCCCCTTGCTTCCCACATCTCCACCACTGAGATGGAGAGGCTGAATTTGGCTCTCATAAGCCCCAATTCAGTCTGATAGTGCCCTGATCAAAAGTGCAAATAATGGCTCTTTTTTTTTTTTTCCAGAGCAATATCTCCCATTACCCTGCAAGATTTTCAGTTCTCCAGCACAGAAATCAGGACAGACACACAGCTGCCCCCCAGGCAGTTCCCACTGGAGGAGGGAGCTGGTGAGCCCCTGCGCTGCTTCTCCCAGCATCTGCGAGCAGCTCCTGCCGAAAATTTATCATCCAGATTAAGGACAGGAAAACACGTACAACACCAGCTATTATTTTTGGGCGCATAAAGGTTTCCGTTTCCCGTTCTGCTGCAGTTAGGAGGCCTTTCTCTTGCCCCAGTTTACCAACTGGATTTGTACAAACTCTTAAAGTTGTGCTGCTCTGGGTTAGCCCCAGGTTTTTCCAGAAATTATTTCTATCTCCTTCCAGATTAATGATAAAAGCACTGAAACACTAAGGGCATGCTAACAGCTAGCAGCACCCAGCAGTGATAATCTCCTCTGATAACTGCCTTTGAAATGAATCAGGTTTATTTAATACTGCCTTTCTTGACACTGTATAATGTCAGCTCTAAATACTGGACTGGACTGAATTTTTAATACTGGAAAGTGCAGATTTTTACAAGAATATCACCTCACATAACTCAGATGCTTTGCAGAAGTGTATTACAGCCACCTCTCACGTCAGAAACTGAAATCACTACTTCTTGCCAGGAGTTATTTTCCATGTAGCCACGTTGGATGGCAGGAATTTATTCCTGGTGCTGAAGTCTTTAATCAATTAAAGCCTGCACCAGGTTTCTCCCTCTTCTCCCTGGGGGGATGCTATCAAGCCAATCAACCTGTAGCTACCAGGTCACCTTACTCCCTTTTGGGAAGAGCAGCAACACTATTAAAACACTTTTTAATCTTCTGGAATTTCCCTGGGGCTTGTCCCAATGTAGACGCAGGTCTGCATGGATGGGTGGTGAGATTTCAGCTACAACCATCCCAGAATGGCAGCCAGAAAAGCTGCTTCCCCAGACCTCTATTTGAAAAATTTCCCTCTTTTTCTTTCATTTTTTTTTTGTTTGTTTGTTTGGGGAGTAGGTTGTTTGGTTTGGTTTGGAGTTTTTTTTTTGACAGAAACCACTTGAGTCGCAGCTTTATTCTAATGGCAACGACTGCAGCCTGGATGCTGCGAGCAGAGGGAGAAGCCGCCCCGGCACTGCAATGTGGAACAAATTATAACTCGGAGAGCAAAGGAAATGAGAACACTCTGGACACAGAGGCTTTGACGTGCACTCCTCGGCTCCAAATCCTGCCCCTCTGCAGATCCCATCCCTACAGCTGAGTCTGATGGGGCAGAGCCCAAACCCCTCTGTTCTGGGTCAGAGCCCTCACTCCCATTCAGGATGAAGTCTTTACTTCAGAACCCAGCCTTTTCTTGGGGGAGTTTGATCTGTCTAATCTTGGGACAGATCAGAGGCTGACAATGTCGCTGCCAGCCCCGGTGCCGTCTTTAGCCGGATCAGAGTGGGTAAACTCCTTACCGTGTTATTATTAGCAGCAGGTAGTGTTTAGCTCTGCGGTAGTGCCCTGGACCCCATGGCCCAGCGACCGTTCGAACAGGATAGAAAGGCTGTGCCAGTCCTGCCAAGATGAACTAACAGTTTGTCCTAAAGGCAGCTAGAGCTCTGCAAGCAGATTACAGCGATTTGGGAGCCGATTCTACAAGGACAACAGAAGTCCTTTTAACAGGTTTTATTTTCTTGCTTTTTATTATTATTATTATTATTTTGCAGGGTCTTCTGAGCCACCTACGTGCAGCAGCTCTCCGGCAATGCGCAAGTACAAATGCCAGCCCTCTGCCCAGGCAGCTCTATTCACACACACACACGAGAAACATTTCACAAAGAGCATTTGCTTTACGCTGCCTCCTGAGCAGCAGAGTCTCGGTAGGCTGCCTAATTATAAGATCTTAGGAAATTTTTTTTTTTTTTTCCAGTGATAATTAACTGATCCTGGAGAGTGCTGAAAATAAGCACTTCCTAAGCAAGTAGCAAACTCCCCTGAGTTTTTCTCTGCTAAAGTTACAACTCAGCATGAAACTGCTCCAGCCTCACAGGGACACGGACTATTCCAGCACCTCCCTGCCAAGGCTTGGTATGCCGCGACCGATACAAGCAGCTCAATACAGGTTGAAATAGCGTGTGGGGAATAGCAGTGGGACCCCAAGGAATCTCCGATGGGGAGAAAGATCCCCAGGTTTCTGGCAACAGGGCGAGGATCCCGAGGTGCTGCGTACCCGCAACGCAGCCCTCCCTGCCCTCCCGGTGCCGTTGGGCAGGCAGCAGGGCAGGGTGGGTCTCCAACGGCAACCGGGCAAGCCGCAGCCTTCGCCGCCGCTTTCCTCCTGCCTCCACTTTTCCAAGGGGACGAGAAACAAACCTTCCAGTCCGGGCAGCTGCGGCGCGGCGGCGGAACCTGCTGGCTCTGTCCCAGGGCCAGGATCCCGAGTGCAGAAGGTCAGGGCGGAGCGGGCAGCGAGAGTGTCCCGGGGATGCTACAGCGGGAATCTGCCCGTGTGTGTCCCCCCCCGTCCCCCCGCCAAAACAAAAAAAAAGGGGGTACCTGAGGTAAAGTCTCCGGCACCCCCCTCCATGCGCTTCCCCCCCCGCCCCGGTACTCACCGTGCGGGGCTCTGCGGGGCAGCCTCGGCGCGGCCCCCGGCGGTTGCAGCGCCCGGAGCCACCGGGGCTGCGCGGCGCGTCCCGCCGCCGCCGGGGCGGAGCGGAGCGGCACGGAACGGAACGGCACGGAGCGGAACGGCACGGAGCGGAGCGGCATCGCCGCGCCTCCCAGCGGCCGCCCACCGCCAGCCGCGCAGCGCCCAGAACCCCGGGACGGGCCCGCGGGCGGAGCGGGCGCGGGTGGAAGGGGCCGCAGCTCCCCCGCCGTGCGTGGACAACGGCTGCGAGTGATCGTGCTCGGGTCACGCCGGCGGCTCCCGGGCACGGTGCCCGGTTAAAGGGTAAGGGAGTGAGGCAGGTAGGGCTGCACCGCGAGCTGCTGGCTTTGGCTGAACAGTTTTATCATCTTTGGGACTCGTGAGAAAGATGGGGACAGAGTTTTTAGCAGGGCCTGTTGTGAGAGGACAAGGGCAGATGGCTTTAAACTAAAAGAAGGAGGCTTAGACTGGATGGAAGGAAGACGTTCTTTACACTGAGGATGATGAAACCCTGGCCCAGATTGTCCAGAGAGATGGTCACTGCTGCCCCATCCCTGGCACCATTGCAGGGGAGGTTGCCCGGGGCTCTGAGCACCCTGCTCTAGCTGCAGATGGCCCTGCTCCCTGCAGGGGGTTGGACCAGATGAGCTTGCAAGGTCCCTTCCCACCCAAACCAGCCTGGGATTCTATGATTCTATGAAACTAGCTTCACAGTCAGTTGGGAGCCTGCTGTGGTTGTGCACAGGGCAGCGGCTGAAATTGGGAAGGGATGGAAGAGAAGAATGGTCTAGAGAAGAACAAGCATTATGAGGAGCAGCCAAGCAAACTGTGGTTGTTCAGTCTGGAGGAAAAAAGGCTCAAGAGAGACCTTCTCATGCTCTGCAAATACCTGAAAGGAGGTTGTAGCGAGGTGGGGATTGGTCTCTTCTCCCAAGTAACAAGCAATAGGACAAGAGGAGATGGCCTCGAGCTTCACCAGGGGAGGTTTAGATTGGACATTGGGAAAAATTTATTCCCTGCAAGGATTGTCAAGCACGGGAACAGGCTGCCCAGGGAAGTGGTGGAGTCCCCATTCCTGGAGATATTTAAAAGACACGTAAGTGGGACAGGGTTTACTGGTGGACTTGGCTGTGCTGGGTTACTGGTTGAACTCCATGATCTTTAAGGTCTTTTACAACCCAAATGATTCCATGATTCTGTGACCGCACCGGGGAGTTGATCAAGAAGGGGCGATTGCTGATACTCTGCTTCTCTTGAAGGCGTGTTTCTGGAGCTGATAGCGCAGAGGTTCCCCTTTGGGTGGGAAGGTGCGTCAGCCACCCAGACACCCTCTGGGAATGACAGCACCAAAGCAGAACAAAGCCAGGAGGCCTGCCAGTCCAGCCTGACTGCCAGCAGCAAAGACATCATGGGCGAGGCTCGAGTTGTGGGTCAGGTTCTGGGGTGAGTTCAGCTGCCCCTGAAAGAGTAGAACCCTCCCCAGCTCCCTGGGGAAGCTGCCAAGTGTCACAGCCTCGGGGGGTGGGGGGGATCCAGCCCTGGTGTAATTAGGATGGAGAGGTGTGAGCAAGAGGGCAGACAGTGGGTGTGCAGAGCCCAGGGCAGGCAGCACTCCCTGGATGGAGGCAAATTCTCCAAGAGGCTGTGGGAGAAGCTGGTGGGAGCCAGTGATGATGATGGGATGGATTTCCCCTCTGGGGTCCACAGCGAGCAGTGCTTACCCTCTGCCCAGTCTGCCACAGACTTTCCTCCTCCCCAGACCTGGCATCCTTCCTCCCCTGCGGTGGCAGCTCCAGGGCTTGACCCACATCAGCTGCATCCCCGGCCACCATGGGAGGAGAAACGACAGGGCCAGAGCGTGATGGGCTTCACGCTGAACCCACTCTGGGGAGACTCTGGCAAGCCCTGCAGGCAGTGCCACTCAGCACAAGGCCACCCTCAGCGAACTCACTGATTTCTATCCTTTTGCTTTTTTTTTTTTTTAAGGAAACTCTGCTGCTTGGAGCTTAACCCATGCCCAACCTCCTGAATCTCCCCGAGCAGCTGGTGGGAAGGGTGAAGCTGGTGGGAAGGGTGAAGCTGGTGGGAAGGGTGAAGCGGCACCGACCCCTCCCCGCAGAGAGCCGAGGCAGCAGCTGGTGTTGCCATCCATGCACCAAGGTGAGTCGGTGCTCAGGTCTCCATCACCGTGAGCGCGGCCTCGCTGCAACTGGTTGAGTGGCTCCTCCCCTCACCCCTCTCCAGGGAGCGATGCCATGAGGGGAAAGGCAGGCAGAAAATGGGTTTCTTTCCAGGTGCTGCAGGGAAACTAATTTTAATCTAATGAGCAGGCAGTAGTGAGGTATCTTGAGTTTTTATTTCAATCCTACTCCACAGGAAACAATATTCACTAGCGTCATCTTCCTTACATTTGTTTTCACTGGACTCGACACTTTGTTAAATATAAAATACTGATTGAACAAGAATGGACGGTGAAAAACATGAGATGCTAAAAAGGTCCCTCGAACTCTCCTCTGCAAATATCTTGCATGTTACAAGTCTTTTAAAATTAGTATAAAATCGGAGGACAAGTGGATAACCTGCTGTGTGCCCTCCACCCTGCTTTTCAAGGGAAGGATTTAGGAAGCAAGAGAAGAAGGGGGACTTCTCAATTACAGAGAAGCCCACTTAGCACATCCAGGCTCAAGGCAGGGTGGTAATGTCCCTGATGGAGCCAGGCCACCCCTTCCCACTCAGGCATCTGCCCTGACCTGGGTTTTCAACAGGAAGCTGAGACAAAGTGGCCTCGGAAAGGTCCTTCTGGCACCTCCCTGTACCTTGGGAGCCCCTGGGATGAATCTGGGGCCAAAAGCCCCCAGTGGCAAAACAGCTTCTGAGATAAATCCCGTGGGATGAAGCCTGTGGACAAAACAGGATGGTGGTCCCTGGGCATCTTCAGCCCCTGCCAGGGAACATTCGCCCGGCTGGGACTGCTGTGTGCACAGTCTGTACCCAGGGTGGTTCCCCTGTGGGATTTAGTGATGGAAGGGCAGGAACCCTGGGCATGCTGAGCCACAGTTGTCGCTGTGCCCCATGGTGGCTCTGGGAATCTGGTCCCCCAGACTTGGTGAAAATTGAAGCGTGGGTTTGTAAAGCACTGGTTGTCCTCCAGCTTCATGAGGTCCTCACATGAGCCCTGTGAGGTAGGTCGGTGTCTTCATCCCCATTTTACAGATGGGGAAACTGAGGCACAGAGAAGGGTAATGACTTGCCAGACAGGAAAAAAATGGCATCTCCTGTTCTGGGTCCCTGTATCCTGCTATTCCAGCCCCAGTCATGCTCCACCAGCTGCTGGTTACTCACAGCTTGTCCTTCTCCACCCCTCCATCTGCAGCAGATGATGGAACAAGGGCCTGGAAGAGGCAGCAGCAGAGACTGGGCTCACAGCAGGTCATTCAGCCCCTGTCCCTAAGACCACACATCCCCCCAGGAGGTGTACTAGCCCAAAGACTGCTTCGGTGTGCCCTGGGCAGAGACCCCTCAGCAGCCCCATGCTGGGCTGGGGTGCCAGGCAGAGCACCTAGAGCCCCTTATAGGATCCTTCTGACTATGGAAATGAAAACCGACTAGACTTTTTACCAGACTGGTGATCAGAGCCACCACGTCAGGATGGGACAAGTATCTTGATGCTTTGCTTTGGTAATTTGCTGCCAAACGGCGTGGCCCTGGAGAGCTAGTCCTGGGCACTGCAGGCTGGAGGGACCCTAAGCTCTGTGGGAGGCGAGGCAGAGCCAGGAGCTTTGCTCCTCAGCATGCTGCTGGAGGAACAGGAGGTGTGGAACGGTGGCCATAAAGCTTCTTCTCTAGCCACATTGTGCCGAGTCTGCTGTGGTTGTCATTAATCAAGAGGCCAAAGAGAGATGATGGAAAATCGATGCCTTTGAGGACTCCCAGGGGAGGTGCAGGCAGGGCTGAGAACAGCGCTGCTCTGCCCGCTGGCTCCCAGCACACACCAGAGCTCAGCACCAGACCCTTCTGGCTCCAGGCAGCTCTGCTGGTGTGTTTGAGGAGCAGGACTGGCTGTCGTTTTCCCATTCCATCAGCAACTGGGCTGCTTTTGATGGCTGGACAGGAGCTCCATAGCCCATTAGGCCATCACTAGGACCTTTCCATCACAGCTCACTCAGAGCGTCACGTGGATGCATCCCTTCCCTGCAGCATTCCCAAGAATGTTGGAATTCCTCCCAAAAGTGGAATTACATCTGATTATGAGCCTACTGCTCATCATCAAAATGGGAGCAGAGAAGGCAGGCAGCTCCGTGATCCCAACCCAAGGAGGTTCGCCTCCCTTCCTCGAGGAGAAAGAAAATCCCTTGATGAGGATGGACTGACCCCAGCCAGGTGGATGCCAGGAGCTGGATCACCCTCTGCTCCTCACTGAAGGCACACGCTCAGCAGAGCCTGGCAGTGGGGCTGAGCTTCAGGGCTGCTGCTGGCACTGGGACCAGAGAGGAAAACAGAGCACCCAAGGGAGAAAATATCTGGGGAGGCTCCAAGGGCCTGTCTAGGGGGGGACGTGCTGAGTTGTGCACTTAATACTGGCTTCGAGAAAGGGGTTTCCAGACTCCAGGGAGCCCTGGAAGAGATTCAAGTTTTAATCCCATGTAAGGCTTTGTTGACTCTGGACCTTCTCATCAAGAACTTGGGAGGGGGCAGTTAATACTGACATGACTCAGGAGCATTCAGGAGCTGAGCCTGGGTGGCACAGGGATGCCAACGTGTCCCTCTCCCAGCTGGGGCAGCCACGTGTCCAGGCACCCTGGGGGGAAGAGGCCAGGTCTCTCCCTCCACTCTGATGCCTCCAGTCCCCTGGGTGGCCCGCAGTTAGGGCTCTGGTAGCCAAACCCAGGGTGTCATTAGCCAGAGGCATGTGGGGCCAGGGCCCCTGCTCCCATGGGATGCTCAGGGTCAGGCAGGTGAGCGAGACCTCCCAAAACCTCTGGTGAGGGGTTGATCCCCTACCACCCGCAGCCAGTCGGTCGGCCGCCCTATTACAAGAAAAAATGAACAGTTCCCGAGCTTAAAAATGAAAATATCTGTTTAAAAATCAACCTCCAGGCTCTCCTGGCTGTGCGGGAAGGGCACCAGTGGCTGCTGCCTGTGGGGCAAGCGGGTGCTCTGGAGCAAGCCCCCCGGGGCCATCTCCCCGCTCTCTTCCGTGCCCCGTGTGCCAGTTGGCAATCACGACGTCGTTAAGGCATCTACCGGGATGTTTTAGCCTCCAGCGCGCCGGGCCGGTAGAGGTACCTCCAAATGGCATAGTAGTGGATACCAGCTCCGATGGCCACGAAGAGGTGCCAGATGGCGTGGGCGAAGGGGATGCGGCCGTCGCTTTTGAAGAAGACCATGCCCAGGCAGTAGAAGAGTCCACCAGCCACCAGCTCCAGGAGGCCATCCCTGTTGGGCTGGTAGCAGGCAGGGAGGCAGGGCTCAGTGACAGCCTTGTCATGCCTGCCCTTTCCCCACTGCCTCATCAAGACCAGAAGTATGGTCCCGGGTGCAGAACCCTCTACTCTGCCTTCTGCTACACCCTCCCATCCAGCAAGGCAGTGGGGACCCAGCAGCTTGACTTCACTGGGAGGATTTCAGTGCAATGGAGCCTGGAGAGGAGGTCCACTGGAGATGCATGTGGTATCTGCTGGGCACCCAAGGCACTTTCAAACTGGAGCCAGGCCACATCGTATTTGGGGATGGCTTTACCCACCACACAGCCTGGACCGTGCCAACCCCCTGGAGATAAAAGCCCTACTGGGATGTGTCCCTCACGCTGAGCCCGCATGCTTCCCAGCAGTGGCTTACCATGGAGAGAATGACCAAGGCAGGGAAGAAGCCCATGATAACGTAGCACACCAGCTCCACCAGCTTGTACCTTCAACCAACAGAGAAGCTGCTTAGAGACAGTTGCAGATGGACCGTTGAGTTTTACGCTTGCAATGTTCACTGCCATGCAGTAGGAAAAGGGGTGGAGGCACCATCACAGCGTGTTCCATGTGAGCCACGCCACCATGGCAGGGCTGGCACCCTGCTCAGCGGGTGATGGACCCCCACGCTGGTTTGGGAGCTGCCAACTCAGGGCCAGGCTCTTGGGACTTCTGGGAGACATCTGGGACCTTTTGCTATCTATTTGGTGCCACCACGTGGAAGAAGCAACACATGGCAGCACATCCCCGCTCCAACGTCCCTGCTCCATCCCTCCTCCCACATCGCTGCCACCAAAGCTCCTAAACTAGGGTGCAGATGGGGAAGGCCGTGGACCAAGGAAGCTCTCCACTCTCAGTTGATCAGGAGCCTGCCCAGGGACCCTGTACCTATTTATCTGTCTATCTCCATCCTTCTTGCTTTCCTCTGGAGCTTGACTACCACCAGGGCACGGCAGAGCTGAGTGAGACTGTGATACCCACCATCATGGAGCCAGGTAAAGGCACTCACCGTTCATGGAAGAAGAAAACATAGACGGTTCCAATAGATGCCATGATCCAGATGATCCAGCGCATGTGAGAGGCCCAGGGACCCAACTCCCTCAGGTTCAGCCTGCAAGACCCAGGTCTGCAGTGAGGTAGGTCTAGGGCAGGACCTTGGTCTGGGCTGCAGGCAGCGAGGTACCAGGGAAACGCTGCCCTCACCCCCATGGCTGTCCCACCAAAGGATCTTCCCAACTTGTAACTTCAACTTAAAGGGGTTGCAATCTATAGGATAGAAAGGTTTTGTGGGAAGGGGTAAGGTACAGCCTCGAGCAGAGCCAAACCCGGAGAGGGAAACCCTGTTTGTATAACCTGGGTTGATTTCCTCCCTTCCAGCGGGGCCAAGTGATGGCCCTCACCCAACCAGCAACTCACCAGGGAGCATATGATGCTGCGATGAAGAAGTAGATGACCATCCTGTCAAACATGTGCAAGCAGTGCTCCACGGTCCTGCGGGACAGACACACAGACAGGTCACAGCCTGCAGCACCAAGGGGCTCTGGACCTCATTGCACTCCCTGAGCCCCAGGCAATGAGGCAATGAGGGCTGGCACCTGAGATGCCTCTTCTTCCAGGAGATGGTGTGGAAGATGGTGGAGACAATGAAGAGGCTGGACAAGCCAAAGCCATAGATCCAGGCTGAGATAGTTTCCCACCGGTCATCAGAAAGGATGTAGAGGATGGAGCTGCCAAGGATGCTGGGCAGGATCCAGAGCTGGAAGGGAGAAGCAAACCTGTTGTTGACTCTCTGCGTTTCTTTTGAGCAGCTACAACACAGTCTCTGCTTTTACTGTGATTCTTCTGCTTCTGGTCAAAGCTACCACCCATAAGGGGCAGGCTGGCCACCTGCAAGGGCCACTCAGGGTCTCTCCCTGCATGCTGCAGCTCCAAAATAGCTTCTCCAGGTGGAGGTAGGGAGGAGGAGGAAGGCGCAGGGGGGATGGCTACCTCTAAGTCATCTCCCAGGGCTCGGAGTGGGAGCTGCCAGCTCTTGAGAGAGACCCTGATGTGGGGAGCTCTTGCTCCCTCTGCCACCTAGGCAGCCCCATGGGGTGCCTGCCACTTTTCCTGCTGGGGAAAACACTCCATTTTCAGGGAGCTCTGCAAAATCTTCCTGCTCCACTAAGCCCACAGTCAGCTCCCTGAGGGACACGAGGCCGTGGTGGGTGAGAGCAAGGGAGACACACGCCAGCTTCTCAGGGCAGAAGGAGGGAGAGTTTCTCCGCTCCCCAGGAGCATCTGGAGCACATCTGCCTCATCACAGCCCTGACACCCTCAGCAGCTGCTCCATAGCTGAACACAGACATTTTTAGGTGTTCCTCGAGGTTCCTCAGGGAATCTCAAGAGATCTGAGCACCATCCTCCCTCGCCCTGGGTATGGGGACAAGGACTCACTGCGTGGGTGGCACAGTTGGCTGCGTGCTCGTATTCGGTCGGCTGGTACCTGCGGTTGGACGGGACACGGTGATTCATGAACCTGCAGCGAGAAACACGCTCAGGGGCTGGGGTTTGGGAGGAAAGTCCTTTTGGAGCTGTCCGCACAGGGACTCCCCCCAGCCCCCCCAGCCTGGAGCCCCCACCTCAGCTGAGCTTTGCTCCAGCTGTCCTGCAGAAGTGACCCCAGCACTGGGAATGGCTTCTCCATCTGGTTGGTCTCAACTGCCAGGACCCCAGGTCTTGTTCAGCTATGGCTCAGGCTGAAGCATTTCCACCCTGGTAGCTGCTGTTGCTTGGGGAGCAGAAGGCAGGAGCCAGCTCTGCCCACTGCTGCGGGCAGGAGAGGGCAGACAAGGGCAGCGGTGGGAAGAGCCCCAGCACTGAAGAGGGCACCCGGGGTACTGAGGGGACCCGCTGTGGGTCCCTGGCCCATCTGGGGGTGACACCCTCATGCCACAGCAGCGTACCCAGCTCTGATGAGGTTATCCCCGCGATGCCTTTGGTTTCTGGGTACCACCTGCATCTACCTCCTACCCTCAGGGGCTGCGTGTCCCAGCAGAGATGGCTGCTGGGGGAAACCCCACCACACTCCCTTGGAAACCGGTGTCTTTATTTCTGTTTCCCATAGTCTGAGGTATCCAGTTGCTCTTGGTGTTTGGAGGAACAGATCGATTTCCCGTCAGATCGAGACACGGCGATAAAAAAAATAGCGTCGGGCTTGGCGAGTCGACGGCTGGGTACACAACACTGCCTTAAGAGGCAAATTAAACGTGCATCCATGGTAACAGGTCAGAGCTACGTGGTGCCTTGCCCAGTGTCCTCTTCTGGCAGTGGCCAGCAGCGGAGGCTTAGCGAAAGGGAATAAGAAACAGGCAGATGGGGAGGGATCCTTCCCTGGATGTTCCTGGTAACGAGAGGTTTAAAGACTTCTTCTGCCACGGCTCAGATCAGGGTGGCCGAGCTGAGTGCACGCTGGCGGGGCCAGCTAATTGCTGGGCTAATTGCTGGGCTAATTGCTTTCTGACCTGGTTTGCTCTCAGCTCCAGCACCATCTGTAGCATGCTTCACAGCTGAGCTGTGCCCGGCGAAGGGGCTCCAGGGGCTGATAGGACCTTGCCACTGGGCACAGGGTGACCCCTCATTCCGGTGCACTGGAATATAAGTCTTCTCTCTCTCTGTCCCCAAGCCACCTATGCCTGTGGGGGCTCCTCTGCCATCTCCTGCCTGCTCAGCCCCACCACCTGAGTCGCTCAGTCCATTAAAAGTGAGCCAGGATGGATGAAATCACTCAAATGACAAGGTTTTGAGTGTGAGAGGAGTGTGGGCACGGTCCCTGGCCAGTGGTAGTGACAACCTACGCAGAGATCCTGTCCCCAGCCCCTGCCCTGCCTGCTGCCAGACCCCAGCCCTGCAGGAAGATGTGTGGTCATCATCACCAAGAAACTCCTGGAATGAGGAGAGGGAAATGGAGAGGCTAAGCTCCCACTGCTCTGCAAATTGACAACCTGTGCTGGCTAAATCAGAGCTTAGCAAGGTTGTCATGGCCGGGAAGCAGCCAGGCATCCCTGGAGAGGTGGTCATCACCTCCATGCCAGGGGACACCAGGGATGGCCTCCCCATCCTGTCCCTCCAGCCACAAGCACGAGAGCTGGCCAGGCTCCCCGTGCTGGAGCCATGTCCCCCTGGCAGGAGAACATTACTGTCCCCAGCGTTGCCAGGACACTGTCCCCAGCTCCCCTTCGCTTTCTGCTTCCCTTTCTTTTCCCTTTTAATAATAAGAAGGCGGGGGGGGGGGGGGGGGGGGGGAGGGGAAGGCCAGACATCCCGCGTGACATCATGGTTGCTGAGGAAACAACGTTCAAGGCCTTTTCCTTTAATTTATTTGTTTTAACAAAGCCCTGCACTATCTCTCCTCCATTCTGGTGGTTGCTGTTCAGAGCAGGAGAGGGGAGCAGCAGTGGGGCTGGTTCCCACAGCCCCCTTACCCCAGGGCCAAGGGGTGCCTGGACTTTTTGGGCAGAAATCCCTGGGGTGCAAATATCCTTCCTAGCTCTGGTACGGGGATGGAGAAGCCAAGGAGGGCCACCACAGCCCTCCCTATAGGATGAAGTCAAACCCCCCAGGGCTGCAAAGGCCATCTCCTCATCTTCTCTCCTGGAACCTTAGCTACCTCCCAGACCATGCCAGGATGCCATCCAGCTCATTTCATCCCTGTCCACACTGGCACGGGTGCAGGGAGCCCTGCATCATTCCCAGCCTGCAGAAAGTTGCCATACCAGTGTGCAAAACCAGCCCCAAACCTGAGCTCCAGCCTGGAAAAAGGGATGGACACACTTGTAGAGGGCACCTGAGACTCTCCTTAGAGCTGATGAAAGCCAAGAGGCCCAGGGGAGGCTGGCATGTGTTTCCCAGACCCAGCTCTGTGCGCCTGGGGTCAGGAGAAGGGGAATAGCCAGCATCCAGGTAGAGCTCTTCGTTTTTTCAGTGAAAAAAAAATAAGGAGATAAAGAGATACACCCCTCCAAACTTAGATCTCATCCCCAGAGCAAGCGTCCTGCCTGGCTGGCTAAATCCACGATCATCTCCAGCTCTCTGTCATTGCACTTGTATGCTTGGGGACACCCTGGCAATGTCCCCAGGCTGGGAGAGCTGGGGGGGGTTCAGCCTGCAGAGGAGAAGCATCCGAGGAGACCTTCTTGGTGCCTTTGAGGACTTCAAGGGGCCTGGCAGGAAGATGGGGACAGACTTTTGAGTAGAGCCTGTTGGGACAGGACAAGGGGTGATGGCTTTAGATGAAAAGAGGAAATTTAGACTGGAGAGAAGGAAGACAATATTTATGCTGAGGATGCTGAGAGCCTGTGCCAGGCTGCCCAGAGAGGTGGTGGCTGCCCCATCCCTGGCACCATTGCAGGGGAGGTTGCCCGGGGCTCTGAGCACCCTGCTCTAGTTGCAGATGGCCCTGCTCCCTGCAGGGGGGTTGGACCAGATGAGCTGGAAAGGTCCCTTCCCACCCAAACCAGTCTGGGATTCTACGATTCTCTGTTCATTTTCAGGGATGGTTCATGGGAACCAGAGACGCAAGGGGCTCCCGGGCACCTTTTTCTCCCAGTGCTGTTTCTGGGAGACACTCTACAGCTATATGAAGATGGGGGGTCTGGTGGGGGGTCTGAGCAGGGGTTACTCACTGCAGCCCCAGGGGGTTTTGCCTGCCCTGCTCGTGCCTGCTTCCCCCTGGCCCCTTTCCCAGGGAAGGAGACTGAAAAGGGCCAGTGCAGCAGGCTCTGGACAGGGAAACAAAGAGTCCCTTGTCCCAGGCAGACGGGGCAAAGTGCAGAGCTGGCTTCCCAGGCTTGTTCCTTTCTCCTTCTCTTTGTCCCACTCAACTTTTCTGTGACTTTCAGGGATTTTTTTTTTTTCTTTTTTATATATATAGTTTTGAAGTTTTTAAAGACTTTTATCCAAGAACAAAGTTCTGAGCCCAAAAATCATGTGGATCTGCCTGGCTCTTGCTTTGTTAGAGTGAGGGAGAAGAAGGTAAAAAGGGGATTAAATTAAATTATTCCGTGGGATGGCTCATGTGTGAGCATTTGAGCATCTGAACTCTCCTGGGGGCACCAAGACAACCTGCATCAGCCACTCCATGGGCACCATGCACTCACACGGGCAGAGCCATGGGACACTTTGCAGGAGAGCTGTCCCCTCTGCATGTGGTGGGGGAATGGCCCTGATGGAGACCCAGGCCAAGCTGCAATTCGGGAGAGATGGAGTTTAGCCTCGCCTTCGACACTGACTCTCTGGCTGGCCTCTGCCACGTCGCTTCATTTCCCTCTCGCCCACCCCTTCCCCTCTCCAAGTGAGGATAATAATTTTAACATCTGTTAGGTGAGCTGGTGGAAGGATAATATGAGGAGGGTGTAAAATCACCACTAAGCCAGGGATGGGGAAGAGTGAGATGGTCTCCCACTAAGCAGCTCCTGTCCTTGGAAAGAGCTGGTCCAACACCTGACACCCCCAGCTCTGCTATAAATCAGGTATATAGATGACACGTGGCTGTGTTTCTATACATTGAGGAGCTGGGCTCCCCCTGCACATTGCTGAGGCCACAATCATGATACTTGAAGAGCCAACACATCCCCTTCACAACCCGTGGAGCACTAAATGCCAAAGCCACGTGTTGCACCATGGGCTGGGTGCTGTGGGGACAAGGGAGCAGCCAGCATGGCCAAGGTTGCTCCCAGGTGATGTGAATCTCCCCAGACCAGTTAATGTCTACAGGGTTCACCTGAAAAGGGCTTATAAAAGAGCTGGGCTTGCTCAGGTTCTGACCTGATGTCACTGGAGTTAGGAAGCTGGTTTGTTGGGTGTCTGTCCTCCTGCCCAGGGAGCTGGGGTGTTTCTGGGCTGTGTTCCTTGCTGCAGCTCTTGGGGGTTTGACTGGAAATTGAGATTTCTCCTCCTTGTGACTTGGTGTCACAGCTGCTTTTGGAGTAACAGAGGAGGCTTGTATCCTGATGGTGGTATCTTGTCAGAGAGGAAGGCTGGAGAAAGCATTTGCTGGATGCTGACTGGCAGTGGTGGTAAGTCTCGCTGGGGCTGGTTGAGTTGTCCGTGTTGAGATGCCTGAGGTGACAGTGATGGAGCAGCTGTGTCCCTGTAGGGCAGACAGGCTCCAGAACCTACTTCAGTTTCTGGTCTGGATTTGCCCTAAGGAGTGCAGAGGCTGCACACCCAGTGCAGATGTTGGGACTTTGTCCTAAGGCTTATGAGCTGCAGCTGCACATCCTTGTCAGCTGGGGCTTGGCATGTGCTCTGCTTCTGACCCGTAAACTGGTAATGCTCCAGCTGCAGTCCCTGGTAGAGGTTTCATCCCCTGGAGCAACTCTGGGGTTTGTAATTAGCTCAGTCCTGGGGAGCTGTGTGTGATGCTGCAGCGCAGGGCCCTGAGTGCTGCTCGTGCCTGGGATACGATCACAGGATGCGGGAGACAGTAGGACCACAGGGATGTACTCGGGGCCTCCCTTGAGTCCACACCCCTGATTCTGCAACATGGCCACATAGGAAAGGCTCAGCAGCCCTTCTCTCTGCTCCCATGGCTGCAGCTTTACCCAGCCCGGGAACACTCAAGAAATCCTGCTCTTCCTTTCTACCCATTGACACGGGAACACTTACCCCTGGGAAGCAGAAATGTAAAGGCTCAGGCTGATGCTGCCCAGCCATGCCATCTGCAGAGCCACCCCCGCGGGCCTGTGCATGGCTGCGTGGCACCCCAGTAAGAGCTGAAACCTCTATTTCCATGTCTGCTCCTCCATGTTGCTGCTCCTACGCAAACATATGGCGCTCCTGCTTTGGAAAGCTGAGCTGTGTGCTCTGTAAGCTTGTGAGTTGGCTCCCTGGGCTGGGGGAAGAAGGGGCAGCTCGGATGAGCCTGTTCTGTTCCTTTAAGTCCAGCCCATCCCAAGTGAGAAGGGGCAGGATGGCTGTCAGGGCAAGACAGAGTGACATTTTCTTTTGTATTGCTTCCTGGCATCGTGCAAAGAGCTGGCAGCTTGGGCAGGGAGCAGAAAATAAAAGGCTTTTAGTCTAAACCAGCAGTTCTCAACCTTTCTGATGGATAAATTCTTATGGAATTCTTCTGATCCTTTCTTATGGATCACCAGATTTCTGGAGGAACCTGCCCAGGTGCCCCAGTGCAAGCTTGGCTTCCCCAGAGCAAGTCAAAACAGGCTGCAGATGGAGTTGTCATTCATCACCTCTGATTACCCTCCTCCCCATTTTGGTTGTTCCCAGCACTCTGACATGTGGTAACACCCTGGGCTGGCTCTAGACCATCCCCTGGCACTGCATCGCCTGCGTGCTATGAGAAATGATGAACCAGTCTGCCTGCCAAGTTAGAGATGTTCCCAGACAGGGACCATGTGTTCAGCCATGTCCATGCTGTACCTGGCTCTCAACCACAGGCGCAGATGTCCCCCATGAAGGGACAGGGAACACAACCCCCTGGCACAGCCTTGCTGCCACAGCAGTGGGTACAAGGGGTCCAAGGCTGGTGGGAAGGAATATGCTGCTATTTCCCTGAACAGCCCAGGGACCACTCCAAGGCTACACCTGATTCCTCTCCCTTGCTCCTCAACCTAGCAGAGACAAGCACTGGAGGCTTCAAGCCAGGCTGGGTGCAGATGTAGACCACTTCTTCACCCAAGAGCCCATCCGTCTATCTATCAGAGCTTGGTTGGTGTGTGGAAACTCAGCAGGGTCACAGTTGTCCATATTCCCACCCTCTGTACAGGGCTATTTCTTTTTCTCCCCATCAGGCTTTCTGCTCTTTATGTAGATGGTATCTCAAACTCTTCCAAGGCAATTCATGACCCTGCAGAGCTGTTTGTTTATTCACAACAGATGGGGTTGGTGAGTGTTTCCCAAATTACTTTCTGAGCTGGGACTTCTTGTTTCATTTGGTACTCGTGAGACCTCCAACAACAGCTGATTAGTCACAAAATGACTCTGATGTCCCAGGTGTTTTGTGAATGTTAGGAGGACTGTTCCCAGAACTGAAAATTCTCTATTATTCACTACTCGCCTGTTTGGAAAGCCATTGTGCGTGTTCCTTACTGCATTGCCCTAAGGACAGAAGTTAATGGGACAAATTCTGCTCTGCAACAGCCCAAGGTGGGCAGGACTGAGTGTGAGGACCAGTCCCTCTGCCTGCTGGCAGAGGATTTAAACAGTCTGGGGGATGGAGCCTTCCCAGCCTCTAGCCCTGGCTGTGAAATTCCATGGGCAGGTCATGGTTTCTCGGGTCTGTAAGATCTCTCCATAGCATCCCTTGGCTCTCACTTGAGGATTTCTGGATGCTACTCAAGTAAAAATTATTTGTGAACTCTTCAGCAAATGCCTCTGGACAATGAAGGCATGGGAGGAGAACCATGCATTTCACCAGCCAGGCAAACACATACTAGGGATTTCCGTTTGTATTATTTGCAAGAGAGACCAGGGTTGTGTCTGATGCTGCAGTACCAGCCAGTGCTGCTCAGCACAGCAGAGGAGGTGACTCCTTGCCCCTTGACCTGCTGATCTCTTTCTGCAGAAAATCCTTTCCTCAGTAGAAAACCTCAACTGTAAACTTGAAGAGAAGCATAGGCTTGGATCCAAATTCTCCTGAAGGTCAGCACTGCTCATCTCAACTAATTGGCATCTGAAGCAAACCTGAGGACTATGATGGTCTTGTTATCATAAGAAGTTGCTGTGTCTTGCATCGAGCCCCCCAAGATTTTCACTGAGGTTCAGTTATGCCTGGAGAATCCCAAGGGGAGACCTGAGCTCTGGGTGTTTGGTCACATCTCCTCTGCCTTGCTCAGCTCCTGCTCTGAGTATCCATCCCCTTGCAGCATCTTTGAGAATTCAACCAATTTCTTTTTGCAGCTGCAGCCAAGCACTCCCCAAGAGCAATGAACTGAAATAAGTAGTGTTCTCTTCCCTTCCTTTCTGTAGCCGTAGTTGGTTCGCATGGCTTTGTCTTGCTGTGGAGCTGGGGGTGTGGGAAGGGAGGAGGAGGGGAAGGTGATCCTGGGAGCAGTCCTGGCAGAGCTCTGGTTCTCATATTCACTGACCTGCCGTGCTGGGCAGTGGCTTGAGTTTCCCATGAATGGTGTTGGCTGCTAGGTTGTGAAGCTGGCCGTAGTGAGCTGTGCCAAAGAATCACATCAGGCTGACATCCAACACCAGCTAAAGGAGGGAAAAGACCATTGTGCATCCCTTTCCCAGGCAGCCCAGAGACTGTCCTTCCCCCAAGAGCACAAAGCACAGGGCTTGGCTTGCCCACTGCTGCACATCTCTGGTGTGGTGATCCCCACCTGAGCCTCTCCTGCCAGATCCCCCAAACCTCCTGAAAGAGGCAGTTTGAGGGAACACCCCATTACAAGTGATGCTCTGAGTAGCTTCTGCCTTCCAAATATCTGTCTGCAATAACTGCAACCTGGGCATCTAAGCATCTAAACCTGCATGAGATGAATCCTACCAGTGCTGACTTAAAAGGATATCTAAGGCAACTTGGCCCCACAGAGGATCGAATATTAAATTGGTGGCATCAGGTGATGCTGAGTTTTCCTAGATATCCTGGGGATTTCTGCATCTCTGGGAGCAGTGTCTTTTGCTCAGCTGGGAGCAGCCTGGAATGTCTCACTGGGGATGGTGGGATGGGGCTGGTGCTTGAATGGTGAGAAGCCTTTGCCTCTCAAGCAGCTCTGAGCTGTGCTATCAATGCTGAAAGCATTCCCCTTCTCACTGCTTCATCCCACGTGGACTGTGGGGGAAGCAGAGCTCTTGGAAAGCATCTCGATGTGTGTGGGAGCAGGCAAGGGCTGCTCATGCTTTTGTCACAAAGCAAATGGGGGCCAGATCTTCCTGATGCAGTAGCTCTGCTCTGGCTGTCAGACTGGCATTGCTTTTTCTTGTGAGCACCCCAATATTTCCTTTCATTCCTATATTCCTGCTCATCCCCCACTCCCCCTCTTGCCTGGAGATGCTGGAGGAGGAGTCAGCAAATGTCTTCCTGCTCAGTAATTACAGGTGCAGGGAGCAGTAAGGAAGGTTTTCCCAGCTGCATGTCCCCAAACTCAGAGGATTTGCCTTTGAGGCAGGTGTAGAGTTCAGATTTCCATCCTCTTGTGCTAGTGAGGACGTGGCAGTGTCTACATTGTGGACACTGGGCAGGTGAGGACAAGCCTGGACCACGCACCTACAGATGCTTCTGCTCTCCCTAACCTCCTGCTTCTGGGCTGAGACATTATTGTGGATTTTTCTGGCTGCTCTTCTCTGTGCAGGGCAAGACAAGCAAACACAATAAGATTTAGAGCCTTTTACAGGATCAAATCGTGAACTGCTATCAGTTTATTAGGATGATTCAGTGCCCTGCGCAGGCTGCAGCTCCCAGCAAAGCCCTCTCCACCAGCTGCTCCTGGGCTGCTGAAGCTGGCCAGATACAGCAGCTCCTGCTTAATCATGTTTCCCTTCAATTATGGCTCTGGATGGTCAAAGTCTGGAAAGTATTTTGTGTCCCTGCAAGGAGGTTGGGGCTGAGCCACAGCCCCATGGTAGCTATGTGAGCAGGAAGCACTGGACCACATCTGAGTGGGCCAAATGAGGTCAAAGCTGATGGTGAGGTGGAGGGAGGGATTGATTACCACCTCGGTGTAACCTGGCTGATGAGATGGTGATGAAGATGCAACCTGCAGTGATCTGTTGCGCTGGGGGAAGGCAGCACCATGTTGAAGAGCTGGGAGGAGAAGAAAGAGGTGGAGGGCGAGTGAGGGAATAACTCTGGTGATTGGAGAAAGCAGGAGGAATTTCGTCTGCTTGCACCCTGTCACTGTGTGCTGCTGCTGGTGTCACGGCTGAATTTGGCCCGTTAGGCAGGTGATGGATATCCCTTGCCACAGTGCAGGCTGTGAGTGACAGGGAAAGCCTTGCAGAGACTGCTTTTTAACTCCCTTTCCCCAGATGGCAGATGATGGAAGAGCCTCCTGGACTTTGCAGCAGAGCAGAAACCAGAGAGAGCCTCATTTATAACCACAACCCGCTCAAAAGGCATTGCCATGCATCCCTATTCCCACCACGGTGACAATCTCCTCCCTTTGCTTTCCTCCCCCCCTGTGCCCCATCTGTGATGCTCCATCTCCAAAGCCCAGCTGGGAGGTTTTTGGGGACACTCCAGTGCCCCTCCATCCCCAAGCTTTCTCCTGGCAGCTCACAAAACGCTCCCACATTGATTGTTGCCTTTCATCTCTTTGTTCAAAGCCTGGTGCCTTTCACACAACAGGTCTTTCATCAGCATGCTGTATTTTATTTATTCCTCTTGGCAGGTGTATCAATGGCCAAGTTCCTCCATTCTTGGTCCTCGCACAAAATTGGATAAAAGGATATTAAAAATGAATCTGTTCCAGGCTTTTCCACTACATGGAAAACTTACTGCTATTTTTTTTTTCTCCAAGGAAGGCCCCAAGTAAGAGTTTCTCATCCTCTGAAAAGATGTTGCAAGATGCTTCTGATGCCCTGAAGGGCATAAGCCCTGTGGCTTCTGCTCACCCCAGTCCCATGGCAGACCCTGGTCCCTTTTGCTTGCAGCCCAGGGAAGCTGAAAGAGCATCCCCTTCAAAAAGAAAGGAGCAACTTTTTAGGGGTTTGTTTTGGGATATGCTGCAGAGTATTTCTGTGGAGATAAGAGCTGATGTGTGGAGTGCGGGGTGGGGGGGAACGGGGATTAGCAACTGTTATTTTTAAGCACTAGGTTAAGAGGATCTCTGTGGCGACGTAAGAAGCTCTGGGTTAGCATCACGTGCTGGCAACTGCCTTGGGATGAAAGCCAAGAGAGTACCCATCTCCTCCTGTTCCCTGTCCAGGCCTGGCAGCCAGCGAGAGGTGGAGGATGCCCCTGCAGACCTGACCTTTCCTGTGCCCTGCAGCCCCTGCCCTTCTCTCTGCAACACCTCACCCCCATTTAACAAGTTGTCTCCAGAAAGGACTACGACAAGGTTTGAGCACACTGATTTTGGCTAAATCAAGCAACAGGTTGGCAGGTGGACTCTGCTGGAAGGGATTTTGGGGGGGGGGGGGGGGGGGGTGGGAGCAGCCCTGGCTCTGCTGCCCGGCTCCCACCGAGCCTCTGCATCACTACTGTTGGGCAAAGGTACAGTTTTCCTCCTGCTCTGTGGGTACAGAGCTTTGTTCAGCTCCATCCTCTCTGGTCCTGTCCTCTGCATACCAGCAAGGAAAAAAAGGGTTTGAATTCTCTGTTTTCACAAGGAGTTTTGTCCCAGAGGCTTTGCATCCTTCTGGGCACCTCCTGCATCTGCCCCATGCAAAGGTTATTATGAGGTAGCTACCTCAGCAAAATTATCTTTGAGCAGGTGCCCACGTGTTTCAGTCAGCTTTTGGAGGTGCAAGCATGGATCTTCCCTGTGGGACACCTGGAAGGAGAGAAGCTGGTCGCTTGTGGGGGGGGCAATGAGAAGATCTCCTGCCCTTATCCAGCCCATACATCCCTCAGGGATACTCCTGCCTGAAGCAGGCAAGAAACACTACCACCACTTCTTTCCAGACAAGTTTTTCTTTGGTATATGACTCTAACAGGACCACTGGGAATCTGGCTGTGGTAGCCCCAGAGCCGAGTGTTCCCAGGAATTGTGCCAGCCCATGGGACCTTCTGCGGTCATGAAAACATTCCTGCCCACAGTCCCAGGGATCTGAAAGCAAAGCTCATCCTTGGTGCACAACTGAGCACCCCTAGCACCTCCCTGAAGCCCTGGCTGGCTGGGCAGCACCCAGTGCTGTGAGATCTCGGTCACCCAGTGTGCCAGAGAGCTGCAGGTGGCCCTTGTCCCCACCTCACCCCCCAGCTCCCTGCTAAAGGCCACATCTGATCCCGCAGCAGCCTGCATGGCCGACTGCCCTCTGACCTGTGCCCAGCAGTCCTCAGGTTTCCCCCAAGGCAGGCAACACCAGGAGGTTTCCTGATCCACCTGAGCTTTTAAACAAGTCCCTGCTGCTGGTGGAACACATGCACATGCACAACCCACCGCCCCAGGAGTTTCATGGAAGGGGAGAAGGGTCTGCCACTGGTGCATCCTATGGGAGCCCCGTGGAGCCCCCAGGTCCAGGCTGAAGTGATTTCCCCTGGGTACAGTGAGACCCTGGGCAACCTTGGTGTCCCCACAGAGGGTTTGCAGCGAGCAGGGGGGTCGGTCCCCAAAAGGAGCTGGGCTCCTGGTCCCCCGGCAGTGGGAAGATGGTGAAGTTAGACCCAGCGAAAGGCAGCGAGGGCTCCCAAGGATGCTCCGAATCCCTTAGGGATGCAGAGAAGCAGGTAGCCTTCTCCCAAAAGAGCAGCCCGCACCTGTCTTCGGCTTTGGAGCACTCAGCAGCTTTCCAAGGTCCCTTCGGGTTCCATCCCCACCGGAGCCGAGCCCCGGGCTGGGGCTGTCCCGGACCTCCGCAAGCACCCGGGGGATGTGGGGACCGCCGCACCGACGGCTTTACCTGGCGTAACGCGTCTTCTGGAAATCCAGGAGCCGGGACAGGAACATCGCGGCCGTGCCATGGGGGGGGTGTCCCGGGGGCCGGCGGCTGCTCAGCCCCGCAGCGGGGACAGGAGCTCCCGCCCGGGGGGAACCGCAGCAACTCCGCGGGGCTCCGGCGGGGCGAGGAGGAGAAGGGGCGGCCAGCCCAGCCCAGCCCCGGCCCCCTCCCGCCCCCCCGGCTGCTCGGGAAAGCGACACGGGGAAAACAAAGGCGACCTCCGGGAGAGGAGGGGGAGCCAGCCCCGCTGCCGCCCTCAGATGTGCAAAGAGGAGGAGGAGGAGGAAGGAAAAAGGGAGGTGGGGGGGGATCCCGTCCAACTCTGCCCGGCCACAGCAACCTGCGCGATCTCCCTCAGGCTCCCCGGTAGCTTTAAGCACAGCTAAAAATATTCCCCTCCCCGCCGCCACCCCCGGAGGATCAAATAGCAGCAGATTGGAATTGAGAATGTGATTAAAGCATCGGGGAGGAAGGGAGGGGGGGAAGGAGGGAGGGAGGGAGCGGCGGGGGCAAGCAGCCTGCCCGCCCCCCCCCATCCGCGCTGCCCACGGCCAGACCCTCCAGGAGGGGCACCGAGATGTCCCTACCTGCATCCCTGCCTGCATCCCTGCCTGCATCCCTGCCTGCCCCAGGGCAGAGCCAGCCCGCCCCGGCACCCCCAGGGAGTTGCTTTGTTTGGCTTTGGTTTTATTTGATTTTAGTGTTTTGGTTTGTGGTTTTTTTTCCCCCCATTATTTTCCAAGGGCCCATGCAAGGGTGGGCAGCTTGGCCCCAGCCCCATCACTGTGGGGTGCCTGTGGGTGTGGGCACGACTCCCTCCAGCATCCTGCCATCCTTTCCCCGCTCGGAAGAAGCAGCATGACATCAAGGCAAGGACTGGAGACCCCAGGATCCCCCACCCCCATTTCCATCCTAAGCCTTCACCCCTCCATCTGCTACATCACCCAGGGAGGCTTTCACAGGAGGTGAGATCCTGATGTACATCTGAGGTTGGGTGGCTCAGAGAGAGGCTGTAAAGGGTGATGGGGCTTGTCTGCAGGCAGATGGGCATCATCTGTGCCCACCCTGTGCCAGAGACTGCAAGCACCTTCAGACCATCAGCTAAAGGATGAGGAAGGTGACTAAGGCCAGCAGCAACAGGAGGAGGAGAGCTCTGGTCTCCCCAGCACAACCTCTCCTTGCTGATGCTGTAATAACGTTGACGGGAGGAAGGTGGAACAGCTGATGACATTTCAACATGGAGGGTTATGCTCATATGGCCATTTCCATGGGAAATCAAACAAACACACATCTTCCAAAAGCCAAAATGGACAAAAATTAAAGGGTCCCTTAATTAAAGACACGAGTTAATCCTGGCACCCTCTGCAACCCCTTCCAAAAGCAGCTCATCCTCAAGGGATGCCAAAGGGGTGATGCTCCAGGTGCGTGTTGCATTGTGGACACACACGAGAAACACCCCAGTTCCCTGATGCTGGGAGCTGGCAGCCTTCCTGCACATATTCCATCGTGGATGGAAGATGCCATTGGGGACCAGGCTGGTGACAGCAGGATCTAGAAGGTGCAGGGGAAACAAAATAAACTTTCCCAGCGTATGTGGGACAGCCAAGACCTGGCTGAGAGCAGCAGGTCCAAGCTAAGATGCAGTGAGATCATCTCTGAAAACCTCTCCCACGCTCTGCCACGTAGCCAGCAAGATTTTTTTTCAAGTTCCTTCCCCAGCCTTCTAGATGACGAGGCTTTGGCAAAGGCTATTTCGTGATGCCTGTGCCCTGCTTTACCTTTTCTCTGGACCTGAACAGGGGAGGGAGATAAAACGGTGATAAACTACATTTAATAGAATAACCCCTGTCCCTGAAGCCCCCAGCCCACAGCTGGGGGTGCTGGTGAAGGACACCTGAAGTGAACCTTCAGTCCTGAAATAGATCTGTCTCAGAGGGCAAAAGGCAAATTGAATGAAAAATAAGTTACTATTTTTGAAGCCTGAATCCAGTTGTTATGGCAACCAAAGCCTCGCGCATGGTGCTGGGGAATGGCTCCAGCCCCAGCGCTGCCTCCAAACCCAGCGGCCAGAGAATCATAGGCATCCGGGAGCAGATAGATGTTGGGATGCAGAGATGTTCACACTTACACCATCCATACCCTGCTGGGTCGTGTCCCCTCCCTGTATGGCAGCTGCCCTCACGTATCAGCCGGCCACGAGACCACCTTGCTTTTCCTTCCTCCCCCATCCCTGGTGCAAAGATCTGAGTGATCGTAATGCTAGAATCATAGAATCATTTAGGTTGGAAAAGACCTTTCAGATCAAGTCCAACCATCAACCCAGCACTGCCAGGGCACCACTGACCCCTGTCCCTCAGCACCACAGCTCCACAGCTTTGAAACCCCTCCAGGGATCATGGGGACACCACCACTGCCCTGGGGAGCCTAGGCCAGGCCTGGACAATGCTTGTTGGGAAGAAATTGTTCCTCATATCCAATCTAAAGCTCGCCTGGGGCAACTTGAGGGTGTTTCCTGACAACAGGTCCCAGTGGGATGCCAGCTGTGAAAGGTGTGAACATGCACCCCTTTGGGTGCTATAATGGTGGTGTGGGGCTCTCTGGCAGTGCACACTGTAACCACATGTCCCCAAAGAGGGAAGTTTTCCTGTGCATTAAGCTGCTGGAGCCAGCAGGCAAGGAAAGAGACAATTTGAAATTAAAATCTGCCATCTCTTAGCAGGAAAAGCCTCCCTGCAAGAGAAGAAACTTTGGATGGGTAGAAGGAGTTATGGGACACATGGATGGGTTGCCAGCAGCTGTAGTGGAGGCAGAGGCAAATATTTGGGGCAGTGTGGGGGGCAGGACCTACTGAGAGGTGTGAATGGGCCAAGGTGTTGTGGATACAGAGCAGCAGGGTACCTGGGCAGGACCACTTGGCTTTAAACTATTTGGAGGAGTCTCCTCACCAGCAGCTAGAGGGTGGTGAAACGTGGGGGACCCCACAGGGTCTCTTATCCATGGGGAGCTACTGATCACTCCTCACCGCTGCGTGTGCATCACTCACAAACCCTCCCGGACGAGCTGGCCCCGGAGGCATGAACCCCATCACCCTGTGCTCCCCAGCAAGGCTCACTTCCCCGACATTCATTCTTCTCAGGACCAAGCTCTTGATTTCAATCCAGTTTCCAGATGTTCCTACTCCAGGTTTTTGTGTTGGGTTTTTGTTTGGTTTTTTTTTTGTCTGCAATGTATGTTATCTCCTAAGGAGCTGCTCCCTGCACCTGGCAGCCCGGGATAGCCCTTGCTCTGGAATGGTCTCCTGCCCACGTCTGGCTGGGGGTCCCCAACAGCAGATGTCCCCCCCGGACTCTGCACCCAGTTGTGAGGTCCCCAGGACGGACTGTGCCCGCCCGCTGTCCCATCTGCTGAGCCTTGGGGACCTCCCGTGGCACGAAGCAGAACTGCAGCAGCGGGACCGCGCAGGGTTTGACTCTGCGGGACCCGCAGGGGCCGCGAAGGCACCGCGACAGCCGCGACCGAGGACGGGGAGACAGCGGGGACGCGCCTGACGATCAGGGGAGCTTACGCTGCCTCACGCGTCTCTCATCCAGCTGCCGACCCCCGTAGCTCCTGCTTAGCTTTAAAACACCGCTAACGCCTCCGCCCCCCCGCCCAACGGCGCTTGGCCCCGCCTTTGCCCAACCAAGTCGGGCGCCGCCACGCGAGCGCATGCGCGGCTCCTGTCGGGGGCGGGGCGGGCAGGCGGCGGCGGTACGGTGGCCGGCAGGGGCGGGGCGGGGCCGCGCAGGCGCGAGAGCCGCTCCGCCGCCCGCCGCGTAAACAAGGGGCCGGCGGGGATGAGGAGGCCGCGGGTGCGCGGCGGGGGCCGGGGCCGCCGGGGCTGAGGGGTGACTGATTGCCTGCCGGAGGCGTTTCCTCCCTCCCTCCTTCCCCCGCCGGACGGGGGTGGCGAGGGCCGTCCCGCCATGAACTTGGCCAGTCAGAGCGGCGACGCCGGCAGCGGCCATCTGCTCTTCGCCAACTTCAACCAGGACAACACGTAAGGGGGGCGGCGCCCAGGCCTGAGGGGAGGCCCGGCCGGGCCGGGGTGGGGGCCTGGTCGCGGGGAGCGGAGGGCGTCCGCTGGGGGACGCTGAGGAGGCCTGGGCAATGTGGGGGGGGTGTGGTGAGCCCATCCCCCTCCTTTCCTTCCCTCTGGGGTCTCCCCTTCCCATGGCGGGGAGCCCCGCTGCATCCTCTGCCCTCGCTGCCAGAGGGGGGCCAGGGTCCCTCCCGCCTCATCCCTGCATCGAGGAGGGATGGGAACAGGCCCGCTCCCCTCCGGCTGGCGCGGGGAGCCGCAAGGGTCGGTGTGAGGCCGCTCTCGCAGGGACACGCAGCAGAAGGCTAATGGGCTGCTTGAGCTGTGGTTGCAGCATATTGTCTTCTCCCTCCCTCAGACTGTTGCCCTAGGGAGCTTTGCCGCCTTCTACTTGCGAGGCGTTGCTCGCTGTTGCTCTGGGAAAGGGAGGGAGGGAAGGCTGCTTCTGTTTCTTGGCGATGCCCAGCTTTTAGGAGGGCTTGAGATAAAAGATTTCATCTGAAAGTTCATTATAATTGTCTTTTCATATAGCTTTTTTTATTATTTTCACCTGCTGTCTTTGAAGCAGTATGCCTCGGGCTGAAAGGTATTTTTATAAGCCCATGCTTCTTTTGGTTTTGACTTTGAAACAGAGGCCTTTCGCATTCAGTGCTTGAAACTGCATTTATTTGTGTTTCAATTCTAGAAACAGTCAGTTCATGCTGCTCATCATGCAAATTATTTAACTGATGCAGGTTACTTAGATTAATTACTGCACGTTATTTTTCATATGGAGTTTTAAAAAGCAATATTTCTCAATTTAAGAAATCCCTAGCAGCTGGAATTGGAGCACTAAAGATCCTTTAAAGAATTCGACTGTCTTAAATACCGAAGAGATGAAACTGGGGGGGGAGCAATAATCGAAAGAACTTGTACTTGAGAAAGGAGGAGTTTTGTTTTAGGAAATGAGTAAGAGGAAATGATCTCAGGTTGGCATCAGGGAGCATAAAGCACGTGTGGTGGCGGGGCTTTTCTTTTAACAAGTTCTTTTTCATTTTACAAGCAATGATATCTTGTCCTCACAAGAGAATTCTTTGCCTGCCTTTGGCGTGTACTGTAGCATATGGGAATTGTCAAGGCAAGAAGATGTATTTGTGGTGGCTGCCGAGATAGAGGAGAAAGGTCATGTCACCCAAGGAAATACTGTTTGCTTTTGTAGGTTTTGTTGGGGGTGAAGAGGTGGAACAAATGGAGCTGGGTAGCCTTGAGACAAGAGATTTTAACAGTTAAAAGCATAAATGATGTGGGTGGGGAGCAGTAGTCTTCTATGTATGTGTAAGTAAATCATTATCCATATATTGATTCAAGCCAGAGACTTTTGCAACTGCTTGTCACATTTTTTTCGAGTACCATATAGACCTTGCTCTGTCATTGTGCCTGTAAACCTTGCCCATACCAGCCATTTTTTACCTATTACTAAATAAAACAAATCATAATAACTAAGAAATCTGTCACCTCTTTCTTTTGCAGTTTATAAAGGTCATTATTATGTATGTTTTTGAAGTTAAACTGTGCTGTCCAATGCAGAGATCTAAAGCCATAGTATTTCTCCTGCCTTAAAGCACCTGCCTGTTTCCAGCTGCACCTTAGCTTTGTGGAGAGCTGTGTATATTTAAAGGTCACCAACTTGTGACAAAACCCTCTTCTGTTGAGCAGGAAAGCTGCAGGTCTGACTTGAGAACAAACCCAAAACAGAAGTGAGAAGAAAGCAAATGTAATACAAGCTTAACTAGCTCTTTTCTAGCTTGTGCAGCTTGAAATATTTCTCCAAGGAAGAGTAAAGTGTGATTCCTTTTTAAGTTTATGGTGTGTGGGGGGGGAAGAGGACAATTGGCTAATGATTTCTTATTTCTTTCCTCAATTGTGTATATGCTACTTTGCTCCTTTTCCCATTTGCTTTTTGTAAATACCCAGAAAGTTTTCTTCAGTATCTGTGCTACAGCTGTTTGTTTGCTTTTATTGTTAGGGCTTGGGGGTTTTTTTGGTATCCAGCATTTTAATGTCTATTGTGCAAGTTGATTCATACATTTTTTACATATTATTTATAAATGTAAAGCACCTGGAGACTGGTTGACAAGAACTTTGGGGATGTATTTTCATTTTTTGATGTGATCCAGACCTGGCCCATGTATCTTTTGCCATTCAGAGCCTTGGGATAGGTCTTTTGTGTTACTTTTGAATATTTTTGCCTTTTCAGATATCCATGAAGGAAATGACATAAATGTAAAAAGACTCCTGTTTCTATTTTTTGTCTCAAAATTAGGAGAATAATTTAAAAGGCCACTTCCTTTGAGACACATGAGGTCATGGATGGTGTCAAACGAGTATCCCTTCTTTCTAATAGTATCTTGAAGAAATTTAAGAGAAGTAGTAAGGATAAAGCAGGTCTTCAGATGTCTTTGCAAGCAGCTTCTTGCGAAAACACTTGTCTGATGTGGTGAGTGAAACAAATAATGAAGCTGCATTACAGTTCTTAAACCGAGGAGCATTTAGTGGTTGTGCAAGTTATTTCGACTGGAATTTATTTGATTTCCACCCCCCCAACCTGTGATCTCAGTTTCTTGTTTGAACAGAGAGACAAGAAGTCAGCTCTCTACATTTATGAGTATACTATTCTATAGATCTAGAAGATCACTGTGTACCAGGTGAGCAGAGCTGAAAAGAACTTCTTGGGAATGAATTCCACTTTCCCATGCTGGGCCTCAGAAAGCTTACTGACTTTCAACTTGTATTACAAGCAACTGGAGTCCTTCTCCAGACAGGCAAGGTAAACAAATGCATATTCTTTCAGCCACTATATGAAAGATGAGCTTTGTTTACATCTTCCCAGTCAGTAGAGTTCACAGGATGTTTTAAGGTGTGCTGCAGTAATTAGAAAAGTTGCTGACAAACAAAACTGGAAAATAAATGACATGGGCACATTGTTGTTTTTACCTTCAACTTAACAGAGTGCCAGTTCCACTCAGGCGTGTAGTGGTGACCTAAACAGCAGAGCCAATGGCCTTGTGCTAGGAAAAGATGGTACTTGTTGCTGGTGAAAACAGGTATCAAGCTAACTTGTCCTAGGCTTTATGAAGGGTTGTTAGTGAACTGTTGTCCCTTGTAGGAAGGAGATGAGTTTCGTGGTAACTTTTATCTTGGGAAATTGGATTGCTGGCAGTTAGAAGCATGTTGTTGACATAAAAGGTGCTGTTGCTTTTCCCAGTTGTTGCAGTACCTGCTGACTGAAGCAGATATCCTCTATCTTGCTTTCAGGTTGTTTTGTTTGGGGTTTTTTTTGGTGTGTTTTTTTTCCCCTGACTTAACCTTTAAAAAAAGAAGAAAAAGTCATTACTGAATTCTCTCTGTATGTAGTGACACTGTTTCTTGGAATACTATCTCCATATTCCAAGTGCTGCCTTGCATCTGTATTCTGTGTTGCCCTAAGCTTTATTTATGTGAGAGTTTTGAATTATTGGCGAGGACTGGAACTCTGCCCGAAAACACTCCACCTGTAATGCAGCAGAAGCAGCTGCTTTGTGGCTTCTCTTTGATATAATATGTTTTCATTAAGTAAAAACCTGGAGAAGGTCATTTTCAGAAGATGTTGGTGTGCTTATTTTGGGCCTAGCCCTTTTCCCCAGTGAATCAATGATTGCCCAACTCCAGCATGACTGGCATTCTCTGACTGAGAGGCAGAAGCTCCAGCTCGCAGACCAAAGTGAAGTAACCGAGCAGAATTCAGGTATCCAAACCAAACTGCACTGTGGGTGATCCCAGGGCTGGGTATGTTACAGCAGTTGGAAAGCTTTATTGACAGATACTTGGGAAGAAGTGCTGCTTAAACCCGAGTGCTGTTTGTGTTACTTCTGGGGGAGCTACTAAACTCGCCTCACAAACTCCTGGAAACCTGAAAACCCATAAAGGAGATGCCTAAAGGAATAGAAGCTTCACACTCTTTAAGCAAAGTGTGGCTTCAAGATCTCAAAGCTTATATCTATCTATAAAATAGGTAAAACTTTCAATCTTGAAATAGTTATGTGGATCTTTAAATTGTTACACACTTCCAAATATTGGAAGAACTTGAAAATTAACTTGTATGGTGTCCTGATGCAGTTTACAAAAACAACAAAAACCAACCCCAAAGAACTGGCTCGTGAATTAGTGCAAGTCAACAGACTATAGAGGAGTTTCAGTTGCCTTTTTAAAAATAAGCAATCAGATGACAGCACTTGGAAATGAATAGTCACTGTAGTTTTGAAAACAGTCTCCTGGTGAGAGGACAAAAGGAAGCCTTGCATGTGGACTCCTAATGAAAGCCCTGGATGCCTTATCTGCATGATCTTCTGTCTGTGCTTTCATTTGTCTGGAGTTCCTGTCACTCCATATATCTAGTATTTCTGATTTAATTCTGCCTTATTTTTTCCCCAAATAAATGAATTTCATTCTGCCCCCCCCCCATAAGTGTATTTCATGCTGTATTGTAAGCAAATGCTCGTAGCTGTGAAGTTGTATACCATGCTTCATGCTGCAGGAGTTGGGTTCTAGTTCCCTTACTGTGTGGTGGTTGGATCTCTGTAGTAGAGTGCTCATGGTGAGAGGAGCGAGGGTTAGGTGCAGAGCATTCACTCCTGCTTTTGCTTCTCCTAGGTGTAAGTCACCTGTGATCCTAGAGAACAGGATTGCTCTGTATTCCAAGGAGGTTTTGAAGCTAAACAAAAAAAAAAGGGGGAATGCAGGCAAGAGGGATCTCACAGCTCTCCTACTCAGGGAAGGTATCCCAGAGAAGCAGTCATGTGCTGTGTTGCTCGCTGTTGTCACACTGGAGGTAGCAGCAGAGGTGGGCCTGCCAGAGGAACTCTTCCTCAGTGTGTCACAACTTGGATGGGAATCTGGCCAGAGAGCAGTGATGTTTACTTGGATTGTGGCCTTTCTGTTGCCCCAGCCTATTGCTGCACGTTAAGTGATGAGCAAACGTGGTCTCCTGTTGCTGTAGCAGATTTCAGTTGGGTTTGGTTTCCTTTTACTACAAGAACAATGAGAATATCTGCTGTGGGTTGTCAGCATTGCTGACAAGTCTGTTGAACATATGAGTCTGTGTATCTAGCTCTTGTCCAAAACAATGACATCCCTGACCTTTCTCTTAAGGCACGTCTGCAAGATGTTACAGCTTCAGTTTCAGCAGGCATTTGGCCGTGGGGGAATAAAGCCAAGTTAGTTCCTTAGTAATTCTTTTCTTGTGTAATTTCGTTGATTTTTCTTTTTTAAATTTATTTATTTTCTTCCTCTTGGTCCAATGTTTTGTCTTTGGAAATTTACATTGGTTTTGAAACGAGGTGGAGCATTAGTATAATGAGGCTGTATCATAAAGCAGGTTTAATTAACTACTTATTTAAAATAGTAATGACTTCTGGAGTTGTGTTTATACTGCAGCTGCAATTGATTTTAATCTGTGAGAGAGCTGCCCTTAGTAGGAGCTCTCTGATTAATGTAGAATATTTCTGATTAATAGTTAAGGTGCTCTATGATACTGAGAGGGAAAAACTGGTTTTCTTCCTTCTGTATGTACATTAAAGAAGGAAAAGAAAACCTGGATGATTCTAACCCATCTGAAAGAACTTGTTTCTAAATAGCCAGAGAGATGGGAGCAGCTGATTTCCCACTGTAGGTGAGGAGGCTTACAGTGACTGTCTGATAACCCTGCTCACTTGATGAGGTTAGGTTTAATTGTTTGACAGCTGCTCTTGAACGTGCTCACAGGATTTTTGTAGTCTTGGACCAGACGATGGTATTATCTCTGAAAAAAGTAGGTAAACACAGTTTCATAAATCATGGCTGTATTGGTAATTTTGTACTGACTGGACAACCTTGATGATGAAATAGCTCAAAGTCTGCGGTTCAAGGTGTGCGATAGAGGCTACACATAATAGAGCTAAAAACTCACTTGTGTGTAGCATAATGTTTGAAGCAAAAGGGCAGGGTTTTTTTTTATATTGATTTTATTTTCAATTTCAGTCTCTCATCAGCTTCTGAAAATGGGTGATAATAAAGCATAACACCCACATTGTAAAAGGAGCTTCTGATAAACTACAGTCGCTTCTTGTTGGCCACTATTTGAGCAATGGCTGAATGGCTTATTGATCATATTTCTTCCCCATATGGTTGCACATTTTTTTGGAGGTGAGGTAATTTTGGCTAGGTACTTGTTTTGTGGATTTGGTCATTTAGATAGCTATTGGATGTCTTAAGGGCTTAAGTGTAATATCTGTGCAGGGGAGGATGGGGGATTTAAATCATCATGATTACGCTGGTATAACTCAGCCTAGTGAGTTCTCTTATTACATATAAAAAGCCTTTTGCCAATAGTTTCATAAGAAGTAATTTGGAAGTAAATTAAAAAAAAAAAAAGATAACAAACCATACCTTCCAAACCCAGGATTGCTGTTCTAGAAGAAAAATAGGTTGTTTTGCAGTTCTGCTTGTATATTGAAATGGGCTTAATTATACTGACTCAAAGTGTTCTGTGTAAACAAATGATTTGTGACTTCAGCACCTTGATCCTGAAAGAAATAACAAAAAGCAGTTGCCACGGATGGAGAGATCCCTTCTGTGCTTCTTCATTTTGGCTTCTAATGGGTCTAATGATTTTTCTCCTGTATACAACTTGCTTTCACCATTGCCTGAAGCTTATTTAAATGAGCGATAGGCAGTCGGTAGGACAAGAAAAAGGGTCTTCCTTACTGCTTTCAGTGCCACTGTCAGTAAAGCAGTGATACAGCACTATTCTGTTTCTAAAGCTGCAAGTACAATACAGGCATCAGTTCTGCCTAGAAATACATTGACAGAGAGCTGCTGTGTGGAATTCTCTGTGAGGAAATCATCCCCTGTCTTCTGTAGATTGTTTATATTGCAAGGAGTCCTGTGACTCCGTTTATTTTTAACTCGCTTGAGTGCTTGTTTACCTTTGTGAAGTGACAGTTTTAATGTCATTCTTTGTTAAACGTTCTTTTGAGGGAAGCAGTAGATAGTTAAGAAAAGCTAACTCATTACTTTTTTTTTCCCCCCTCCAAATTAGCTCCCTATTTTTTAATAAATTAAGATTTTTCACTGAGTTGTACAAAGGTAGTCGAGGACAAACCACAGAAGCATCTTTGATCGGGTTCAGTCTGTTGAAGATACCAGTTTTGTCTGAAAATCAAATTCAGTAGCTCTAAGGTGACTTAAAGGAGCAGCAACAAATTTTTTGTTGTATAGTTGCTTCTCTTATCTCTAAGCCTGATAGGCTTTTTTAATATCTCAGTTATTGAATCTGGGGAGGCTTACTTCTCTTTCCTGGATGGTGTCTGTTTTAATTTGAAGGTTTAAGCCTTCTCAAATATGATTCGTTAACCAGAAGCATGCCAGTTGTATGTTTTTCCTTTTTCCTAGAAGAGGTGGTCATACCATCCTACAGAAGTTGATTTTTATAGCTTGGAATCTTAATTTCATGAGGGTGAGCTGTTGGAGGAACCATGTTTAATCTGGGTAACTTGAAGTCTAAAAAGGGCTCAGTTTGGAGCCACAAGAGGAAAACACGGCAAGAAATCTAGGAATCTGTAGTGTATTCTAAATGCAGAACTAATTGTTAGTGCATCTGAATTCTAGAGAATGGTCTTGCTGGCTCCAGAGGGGAGTTTTGGCAGGCTGACTGGCAGCGTTGGGTTTGAGCCTTGTGCTGAATGACACGCCACAGTTTGGCAGCGTATCAAAATTAATTTCATTGGAATTTAAATAGTTTTTCTCCCTCTATCCTGCCAGTAAGAAATACATGAATTATAAGCATACTAATACCCTTCTGCACAACTGAATTGACTGTTAATTTTCTTTTTCTGTGGGATAAAATCATCCTCCGCACGGGGAGGGGAAAATAAGAATGTGCCATTGTCTGCTGCCTTGATGTGTAAAGACCAGTGAGACAAGCCTAAAGGTTTTTCTAGCTTAAAATTTAAGACCTGTCTTTGACTGGAAAAGCAATTAAATGGTCTGTGAGCTAAGTGTGAAAATTGAGTAATGGAGGAGAGAAGGGCTTGTAGTCAGTTTTTTAATGTTCTACTATTGTTACAATCTGTTCAACATCAGTGACTAGCATTTTTTAAGAGGGTGCCTCTGATCAAAGATTCGACGGGAGTATTTGTGAGACTGAGACCTAACAATGTTCTTTGGAGGTGCTAGAATATCATCAAATAAAACCGGGGAAAATGAGAGTTGGCAGTCTTTAATTCCTTTTTATTTTCTATTTTTAATATGAAAGCTCTTTTGGGGTGGTTAGGGAAGGTTACAGTATAAAGAGTGGGAAAAAAAAATCCCCAGACAACCCAGTTTAAAAGGTCATAGAGGTCACCTCTAATGATGAGGCAATGATGTAATTGGTTTGCATTCCAGTATTCAATTCATCATCTTTCCTCCATGGTAAAGCTTTTAGTCTGTGTGGAGAAATCCCCAGTAGGAATTGGGAGCAGGCTGTGAACTCACATTTCATAAAATGAGAAGCAGGATTCCACACCTGGAGTAATTCTGAAGCTGTTTGGCCTCTTTGGAGTTAAGGAAGCTCTTTCTATCTATCGTGGCTTCTTTGGCCAGGCTTTTTATCATTTTTCTTGCTGAGCTAACACAACTGGAGTTGTAGAAAAACTAGGGTAAGAATCTGTCCAAAGGTAAGCACAACTGATGTAGTTTATGTTCCTGACTGGCTTGTATCTTTTTCAGATCCCTTGCAGTTGGCAGTAAATCAGGCTACAAATTCTTCTCCCTTTCTTCTGTGGACAAATTAGAGCAGATCTATGAATGCAGTGAGTATCTTCTTTTTTTTTTTTTTTTAATTCTACTTTGTTTTTATCCCTTCATTTGGCCTATTGTGGGAAGAATAAGACATGTTTCATTTTTTCACAGGTTGTTTGAAAGTGACATAAGAGGAACCTTAAGTGTATGATGAAATATCACACAAATACAAAACAATTGATTGCTGGCAGGGTAAAAACTATACATCAGTGTTCTGCATTGAAATTTATCTGGTCTGTTGTGAAAGTTGGTAATAGCTATAAGGGGGACTCTTTTTTTTTTTTTTAAAGCCCAGCTGCTACATAACCTGTCTACTGGACATAAAATTAGAAAAACAAAGAGTTTACTGGTGAGAGAGAATGTCTCACACTCCCAGAGGGTCTTTATACTGTCTGTTTGGGCAGACAACCACTAATCAAAGAAGTGATATACCTTTATCAAATAAGAAGAGAAAGCCTTGATTGTCTTTTTCTTTAATCTTAGTGTTTGCTGTTAGAAGAATACTTTTTTAACATGATAGCTGGAGGTTTACTCATCCAAAAGGGTGAATAATCCAAATTTCCATAACTTCTCTATACTGGTGACAGTTCAGTAGGACATGGGATGAAATGGAGGGAGGCTTGGGGAGAAGTGGCATCTCCTGTTTTGCCAACAGTTCGCAGACTTCCCTTTTTTTGAGGTGCTAATAAACTATGAATGCTATGTATGAGTGTCCTTGCTTTTTTTTTTTTTTAAACTCCATGTGAATAGATGGTACCAACAGCTATGATGTCAGCACTTCCAGTAGGATCCCAGTGTACCGTGCTACACAACAGAGTCGTCTTCAGACTCCATTCCCAGAGTGACCTGACCCTGTGGCATCTTAAGTTTGAAGATGGTGTGTGATTCAGATCACCTATTACCAGTGGTGACAGCCTGGTTCCATATACAGTCAATGGAGAGAAGTCATCAGGAGGTTCAAATTAGGCATCCGTGGTCAGGTTAAATTGTGTTGCAAGTACTTCTGCCTGTTTGAGTCACGGTCTGGTTGTACTGGTTAATGGGTGGCTTGAATTCCATTTTATGCCGTTGAGTTTAGGTACCTGACCTCTGTAGTATGTTAGGCACTTCCAGTATCTGGCCTGATACCACCCCAGGAGATTTGGTGAAGATGACTCCTCTTACACGAGACACTGAATCAACATGCTGAGAGAGTCTCAGCTGAACTTTGCAGGACTGCTTCTTCTGGGTAGTTCTTGAAAGAAAAAGTACAGAATGGGTCAAGTGCCTTGTTCAAAATCTTGCAATAAACTGATAAAGCAGCTGGGATTGGAATTTAGACCTGCTGATTCCAGCCCCATCTTCAGTCTGTTCTGGGATGCCTGCATTGGCTTAACCTCTTTTGATACTGTCAGTTTTCTTCCATGAGTGTTACATCTGTAGATACGAAGCACAGAGGGTGAGGCAACGTTTAGTAGAAAATTGGATTGCTTGACCTGTGTAAGCCAGCCTGCCTTGCTTTGCTTTGCTCACGGGGCCTGCAGTGTCTGCAGCAGATCTGTGTATTTGAGATCTTCATTTTTTTGTATGCAATTAAACATCTTTCAGTCTTGGCTGGGCAAGCCATGCCTGTTTAAAACTTGATAGGGGAGTAGAGGCTTCCTGTGTATTGAGTACCTCTTTTCTGCAAGGAAAGGTATCTCGAGACCTCCCAGCCATGTGCCTCCTGCCTTACAATTTAGTTTAAGTGGGTCTGGTGTTGCTTTGAGTGAGTGCTTTTAAGGACCCCCTCCCTCTCTTCTGTAAGATTGATCTGTGTAGGTGTCTAAAGTAAACTGCAGAATATTCCCCAGCTGCCTTGCGTTTGAGAGAGCGACAGAGAAGAATGGGAGGTTTCTTTGTCTGCTCCCATCACTGACTTCTACTGTGACTCTCTCCAGCTTTCTTAACTCCCTGCTCAGTTCATCTCCCTGTAAAAATAACTATTAGATTGGAGGCTGCTTTAAGGCTTAATGAATGCTTATGATATGCTTCATGTTCCGGGATTAAAAACGGAATAAAAGCGCAGCTGATCATAATCTAGCTGGTTCTAACCAGCTCTTGTCTGTGATGCGACATGCTCGTGTTTATGAAGCTGTGATCTTGTTATGCATTTGCTTGTTCTCCCCTTGCTGCTGATACTTAAGTCATTTTATACTACTTTTTTTTTTTTTTGTTCTTGCTGTATTTTGAATCTGAGGTTTTGGCAGTGCTTACTTGTGTAGCGTAAAGGAGAAAATAAAAAAACACAAGTAGAAGAAAACCCCCGTGGTAAACAGCACTGCTATAGGACTTCACTAGTGATTCATTCAGGTCAGCTGAATGCAGGACCTGCGGTCTAGCCTGGTACTGGACTCAAATAGTTGCTGCTTAGGAAGCCTACATGACTTCTCAGCTGGGAAGAGATGTTACTGGTTCTTCCTGTTAGGGGAAGACGAAGGGACAGCGGTCCATCCTGTCTTTTTAGAGTGAATTTAATTAAAAGCCCATCACAAAGCCTTTCTCTAAAGGTAACTGCATTATACTAAGTCTTTTTGTGGTGAGACTGAAGGACTGCCCATACCTTTTAAGTGTTTTCTTTGTAGAAAGTTGTTTGTTTTCTCTCTGTGACTGCTTAGTTCTTGATAGCACTCTGTGCCTTCCCCACTGCCTATGCTTCCCAGCACTGCAGCATGGAACAGTGCTCTTTCAGTTGTATCTCTGCTCCTGTTTCTCCTCTGAAATACCAGTTCTCCTGCTGCTTGGGATTGTAACCAACCCCAGAAGCTCTCTCTTAACACAGTTGCCCCTGAACGGTGAAAGAAGCTGTCCTGGCCCAGGAGCAGGGAGCAGTCAGGCTGGGGTTTGTGGGTCCCTGTGTGCTGGCAAAGGATGCCATCGTTGTGAAGGACTCCAGGCTTAGATGGAAAAATGATAACCTATGCTGTAAAATATTTGAGAACCCTTTGTGTTACTGGTCTGACTCAAGGAGCATGGACCTTAGCATTTCAAAGTCTGTGCATAAATTTAGGGAACCAGATTTTGATATTTCTTCTTTGTGTGTTGTGTGGGGCATCGGGAAGATGGAGAACAATTCCTTGAAAGCAAAGTCCTTGCTAAAATGCATGATTATCCCTGTTGCATGAGGAAACTGCATTTTTCAAAGCCCCTGTGAGCTCTTATCTCCTGAAAAAGTACCATATCTAAATCTCATCTTTAAAAAGTCTGTTTTGTTGCATAGAACACTGAAAATGTGTAGTATAAACCTGCTCCTTTTCCATAAGAAGCTGTTTCTCTAAAAAGAATATAAAGCATTAAATATTTTCTATTCTTTTTCTTGAAAACTGCCCAGGAAAAAAAAAACCATTTTCAAAGCAGATGTGTCCCCCAGTGATGTCAGTGTCATATGCTGAGCGTGTTGGTCAGAACTTTTTTTTTTTCAGGGAATTTCTGTCATTGTTGATGAGAACAGTGCCAGTTAATTATTTAATGTGTCTCTTGGCCAAAACAGAAGCTTTCAGAAATGAGCTTTATGGTTTTTTACTGGCAGTTTTACAGTTTGAAATGTGTTAAGCATTGAGCTAATCCAGATACTGAGTTCTGAACAGTTTGGTTGTTTCGATGGACCAAGGCCAACAGATCAAGTCACTCATCTTGGTTCAGTTCTGGAATGGGAGCTGTGGAGTGGTAAAACTCTCTCCAGATTTCTCCTGCTGTGAAAACTATGCCCACTGTTTCTCTGGGGCTTTTGGAGAGAAGCTTCAGGGGTGGAGGAGGAAGCAAAGGTACCTGGTGGTGGGACCTGGGCTCCTACCAGCTTGGTTCAATACTGTACTATAGTCAAGTGCTCTGAAAGTGCTGCTTTGCTAGAGATCCTCAACTCCCATGCCTCCTGCTGTCTTCCCACATTTTGAATGATAATTGTGCTTGTCCTTTGCCTCCAGGGCTTCCACAGTAGAACGCTTGATAAAAGTCAAGATTTTTTTATGGCTCTGTGTAGCTGCTGGGTTTCATGGTTCCTGTACAGATTGGTTGTAGGGACTGTCAGGTCTTTTGGTGGTACGTGTGAAAATACAAATGGGTAGCGAAACAGTCTGATAACAAATGAGTTTACCAGCTTCTTTGAGTACAAGAACCTTTCTTTCTTCATGGAGAGGTATGCAGAAGCTCCAAGGGTTTTGGCCTTCAAAACCCCTTCCATGAATAGTATGGCTTTAAAAACAAAACAAAAAACACACCCCAAAAAAACCCAACCAAATAACAAAAAACCCTCACAAGACGGCCCTTTGCTTCTCTAGATTTCTACAGAGACAGAGGAAGATGGTAAAATTCTGGAATTTGACAGTTTGCCATTTTTGGATCTTGGGAGAGAGGAGTAGACGCTCTGTTCTGAAGCATAAACTTGGAGGACACCTCACAGGGGAGCAGGGGCTGAACAACTTTGTAAATCAGCGTTCACTGTGTAGATTTTCTGCTTTAAGAACCTGTCCTGCATCCCACGTTGACTCTGAGCTGTTGTGGCAAAACGTTTGTGCTGTTAGACTGTATTTTTCTTAGTGTTTCCTGTTGATGTGCATCATTCTTCTTCCCTGAAATTTCCCTCTGTATTTTTCCCCTCGTTGCTACGAACGATTCTTCAGCTGACACGGAAGATGTGTGCATTGTGGAGAGGCTGTTCTCCAGTAGTCTGGTGGCCATAGTTAGCCTTAAAGCTCCACGCAAGCTGAAAGTTTGTCACTTTAAGAAGGGGACAGAGATTTGCAACTACAGTTACTCCAACACCATCTTGGCTGTCAAGCTCAATAGGCAGGTGAGTAGTAATTTTGATGAGGTGGAAAGCTGGGATGGGGTGGATCTTGTTCTGGTGCTTACTCTGCCAACTGATGTCTCTTCCTCTGGTGGTAGAACTGCTATTTGAAATGAGCTTGTACTTTTCCACCTGTAGCTTGCATATGGCATCTCGGTGCTCATATTTGGTTATGTAGTTTTGGTTCTGTGTTTATGGATTTAATTAAGAAAATACCCTGAGTAAGCTGGGCATGCTTCGAGTAGGAGATTAGACTAGAGACCTCCTGAGGTGTCTTCCAGTACGACTCATCCTGTGATCCTATGTGTCAAAGTGTGTCAAACTGACAGTTTCTTTCCAGGCCTGAACTTAAAAGTTATTATCTATTCACATTTTGTGTGTTGTGGTTTGGGCTTTTTTTTAGTAGAAAAAATAGCACCTGAAGGAGAAAAATCTTCTTAGTGTCCCTCCTTGCCCCCATAAATCAGGTGTGGGAAGATGAGATTCCTGTTTGAAATCATAAGGGAAACAGTGGAGTTAAACAACATCATGTTAGCCATGCACGTGTAGTCTGTGAATGTCTAAATGAGATGTTGAAGAATTTGGTTTTAAAAAATAAATAAAATCCTCACAAATGATTCAAACATTAATCATCAAACAGGCTTTATTAATAGTTAAAGTCTGTATGTTTGGGTTTTTTTCCCTGTTTAGCCAAAGCAGAAAATTATTTCCACAGGTGAATTGGCATCTTGGGGGTGGGGTGTGTGTAAAAATACATAAGGGCAGATACAGAATAAGAATGAAATAGCTTTAAATGAAGGTTTCTGCCTTGCTGACTGAAACTAGTAATGTAAACCATTTTCATTTAAATCAGATTGCACTAGAGTGGTTGAGAGAAGTCAAGTGCACTGGTCAGTTCCAGTGACCGAGCGCAGTATTGCGCTGTTGAAGGCTCGTGGAGAGGTGTATCTTGTGTATCTTCTCTCACACTCTTATTTCTTCCCATCAGGTGGGCACAACCTTTTCTCTATTGGAAGGCACCTACTGCATTTTTTGATATAATTTTTTTATTATTAATTTTTTTTTTTAGGATTGATAAATTAGTATAAACTTCAGTTTGATCTCAGCATTTTGTCCTCTTTCCCACGTCTAGAGGCTGATAGTATGTCTGGAAGAGTCTCTTTATATACACAACATCCGAGACATGAAGGTGTTACATACAATCAGGGAGACACCTCCCAATCCTGCAGGTAAGTGCATTGTTAGAAGCTAATATAGCTCTGAAAAGCACAAGTCTCTGCCAACACATGATGTTGGGACATTGGGAATTCCTCTTTCAAAGCAATAATTAAATACATGAGTGTTGTCTTAAAGCTTCCATATTTAATCCTGGTGAGTATTTTGAGGACAAATAGCAGACTCTGCCTTAAACTGCATCTTCCCGGTATCTTAGTCTCCTGGAGCGGATGTGTCGATGTGTTTAGAAAGAAGGAGCAGAGAAGCAAACTGTATTTTGCCAACACTTGGTATAGTTAAAGGCTTTGTCAGGTTAATGCTTTAGGGGTCATGGCAGACATGGGAGATTCTGCTGCTTAATCAGTTATCGTAGCTATGTTGGTATTCTTCCATTTAAACTTTAACTTATGTTAAGTAGTTCAGTGTGTTGCAGGTTGGCCCAGAGGTTACTCACCCTTGTTCTGTTTCTGTGGGTGCCTTGTATGGATAACTTGAGTTATTTTTGGAATATTCAAACATAAAATCAGAACCTTTTGTTGCACAAGTCTTGGAATTGTCCTCTTTCTAATTGTGTCTCTGCATCCCTTCTAGGGTTGTGTGCTTTATCAATAAACAATGATAACTGCTACCTGGCCTATCCGGGAAGCGCAACCATCGGAGAAGTCCAAGTCTTTGACACCATCAATCTGGTAAGGGTCTGTGGGAATGCTCTCTTTCTAAAGAAGCAGTTTTTGGAAATAACTTTCTCAGAGAGGAATTACTAGATGCTCAGTTAAGTTCCTCTCCAGCAGTTTGCAGTATCTGTTGTAGCTGGCCTTCAGAGACCATCAGCAAAGGAAATACAGATGCTAATATTAGATTTGATGAGCAGAGTTGAGCAAATGGGTGGAGCAAAGTAAAGTAACTTTTATTTGAATTATCTTTCAAGTATCCTTTGACTGCTTGTACTTGTTATGCACATGTTCAGTGATAATTTTATGTACTTAGCAGTTACTGAAAGAAATATTGATGCTTTCATCTGTAAAATAATACCCGTATTTACCTTGCATGCTCTTAAATATGCAACGTTAAGCTGCAGACATGTAGTTTTTAGCCTGTACTGTACTAAAGTTATATTTTATTGATTGACTCCTGCAGAGAGCTGCTAATATGATCCCAGCTCACGATAGTCCCTTGGCTGCTTTGGCATTTGACGCGAGTGGTACTAAACTTGCCACAGCATCAGAAAAGGTAAGAGAGCTTTTTATTGACTTGCTGAGAGTGGTAAAAATGAAATGTTTCGAAGCATTTTAAGTTGAAGCGTGCACAATTCCATATGCAAATGCCAAAAAAAAGAAGGCTTACAGTTATAATGGCAAATCTAAGTTAGGAACTGTTAATGATATTTAGCACTATTTCCATGCTGTGAATTGTTGGCTAATAAGGTTATTGAAAAAAACACATTTTAATCTGGCTGTAATTAGGGCAATCCTCTAAGTGTTTCTCCCTTTAATGCAGGATACTCATTAGAAATTAGTTGTCTTGTTTGATTCTGTCTTCCTAATGACAATAAGGCAGTTAAAATAGAAAGAAGTGTCTTGCCAGCCTTGGGCACGAGATGACAAATTGTCCATCTAAATTGTATAAATTAAAGTCTGAAGCCTCTGCATCTTGAGTAATAAGCTTAGAATGTAAAGTTGTAACTGCATCTGATCCAGGCACAAAGGCGTCTAGGTGACTATACTTGTGGTACTTGTCTAGCGTGGTCATTTGCATGATCAAATATGATAAGAAGGGCTGTTCTTGATGCATGGCTTGTTCTCTGCATTAGTAGCTCCCACCTCTTGTGGTTTCTCCACTCTTCAAACACATCCCACGAACAAGCTCCATAAATATTTCATGCTAGTATGTGGTGTGCATCAACAGCAGTGAGTTAACAGCAAAATGGTTTGCTGCTTCTGGTTGTACTCTGCTCGTTATTGCTAATACATAATGAACGAATTTGAAATGAAAAACTTTTCTTTCTTTTTTTTTTTTTTTTCTTTACAGGGGACAGTAATAAGAGTGTTTTCCATTCCAGAGGGACAGAAGCTCTTTGAATTCCGAAGGGGAGTCAAGAGGTAACGTTCAACTGGGATAATTACCTGAAGCTCGTTCTGTATGGTAGATCTCAGAATGTTCTGTGACTGAGCTGGCATCCTGATTTTTGCTTATTTTCATCTTCATTCATCCCTGCCTGTATGCTTATAACAGTGCCAGCTTCAGTGTCTTCCAATTTCAGTCCTTTGGACTTTCTACAAATGAGTCTTGTCAGAATTCTACTCCCTCTTGCCTTTTAACATTTTATTGGTGAGGGAACGTCTTTAATGTGGGTCACCTTTTGTAAGATATGTTGTATTCTTACAGCAGTCGTAGGCAGCACATCTAATATCCTCACTGTCTTCTAAATTTGTGTAGTGCTGTGATCATTGATTAGCCATTGTGAAACGGTACTAGACTTGTGGTACTGGTAATTGTAGTTCTACTGTGCTTTATACAGAGGTAAGGCTGAGTTCAGGTTGTTACTAATTGCCCCCCGTATCTGGTACACATCAGAGTTGACCATCATGAATGGGAATCTTGCTCTTGAAGTTCTTTAAGAAGCTATCAGAGAATTCAGCATGCTTACTATGGAAATGTTCTTTTTTCTTATTTGCGAAGCAGTGGTGACTGAGGAATCTGCTTAATTATTAATTAAGCCAAATACTTTGGCTTAAGTGCAAGTCACCTGCAATCTCTGACAGGAGAAGAGGAGCAGGTGAGTCTACCGTGCAGCCACAGTTCTCCCAGCTCTCACAGTCCAGCTCCTGGGAACATTCTGGAACTCGTTAGTGGTGAATGTGCAGAAAGACTCCTGCCTACCTAAATGGAGAAGTAATATTCTCATCTAAGTCAATTCCCATAAGTTAGTTACACCAGCTTACACCAACTGGTACAGTATTAGAATGTCAAAAATAACACTTGGGTTTTCTTTGTTTTGGGTTTTTTCCCCCCCTAGGTGTGTGAGCATCTGTTCATTGGCTTTCAGCATGGATGGCATGTTCTTGTCTGCATCCAGTAACACAGAGACGGTGCATATCTTCAAACTTGAGACTGTGAAAGAAAAGTAGGTTTCAGAGGTGTCTTAGATTTTTTTTTTTTTTTAAGGAAAAGGCTTTAAAATTCATTGTACTCAACAGGATAAGCTCTCCAAAGCGTGGACAGACTTCCTTTGAATGCTTCTGTAAAGTAAAAGGCATAAGAAGTCACTTATGAATCAGCAAGTGTAGCTGAGCTCTGTACTGTTCTCCCAGAGAATAACAAAGGTATTTTGGGCAAAGAGAAATTGGCCATCCTTGGCGGCGTGGAGCAGCTCTAACATTTTCAGTTACGTTTGTGTTTCACCTCTTCTGACATCCCTATGAGAAGAGCCATCTCAGCCATGCCTTCCAGCTGCCTGTAGGGCTTTCAAAGGCACAATGTCCTAAAAGGTTCCTATTTCTGATTTGAGAGGACAGTCTTACTTACATTTCTGTGGAAGTTGTTGGAAACAATGATTTGCTTGGTGATAAACAGGTGAACAAAATCTTGAAGTGTAGCACTTACTGGTACATCTTGTTCTTGTATAATGAACCTTATGAAATGCAATTTTATAAGCAGAAGTATCAGTTTACAATCAAACACGCTTAAATAACAGGCTGAGGGTACTGTAGGACACGGTGTGCCTGGGAGCATAAAATGGAGTGCATTAGAGTTCTCAAGAGTGTTTAGTTATTTCTGGAGAGAAACAAGTAGCTGCTTAATATCCTTAAAAATAAAAAGGTGTTTCAAAGTGTTTACATGCCTTTCTAATGTGAGGATAAAGTTGGTCGTTTTGGGGTTTTGTTTTTTTTTCTCTTCTGACTTGTAGACCTCAGGAAGAGCCTACAACCTGGACAGGTTACTTTGGGAAAGTGCTGATGGCTTCAACCAGCTACCTGCCCTCTCAAGTAACAGAAATGTTCAACCAGGGTAGAGCCTTTGCGACAGTCCGCCTGCCGTTCTGTGGGCACAAGAACATCTGTGCGCTTGCCACGTGAGTAAAGAGAACTGGAGCCTGCCTTCGCCACCACCCTGGGCTCTGGAGAGCCTGGTGCTGTAGAATGTAACCCTGGCTCTAGCTGAGCAGGTAACGCTGAGTCCTGGATCTCCTGTCATCATTTCAAAGCCTCTTCCACTTTAAGAGCAACGTGTGAAGAGCTAACACCTCCCAGGCCTGTGAGGGGAGGAAGGAAAGGCTTAATATTTGGATGAGAATAGACTATTTCTAAGTGTTGATTAAAGAGTTCTTTTAATTTTGAGAGAAGAATGTTGAGAACAGACCCATGGGCTTAGGACATTTGCTTCCATTAGTGCAAGGGGGAGTGATACTGAGCATTGTGTAGTAAATTAGAAAATTACATCGTCCAGACTAACCATTAACAGAGCTTTGAAAGCAACTTCATATTATTCTTGTCTCTAAAACAGTGTAGCAAACATTAAACTTAATTTTGAGGACAAAATCTAATCTTTATTCTGTCTTCACTGAAGGCAGGTCCCATTTCACACAGCTACAAAAGCAATAAGCTGAGCAGTAGTAAACTTATTTTGTGGGGGTTTTATAGTTGTTACGCTAAATTGACTTCATGTTTGTACTCTCGCTTCTGATCTCAAAGCACCCTTTAAGAAGCAGTTAAGCCTTGTAACACTTCAGAAATAAGCAAATACTTCCCATTAGAATATTTGTCTCTAGAGTTGCAGAGAGCTGGATAAGAGGATGGTAACTTCTGAATCTGTTTTACTGGGTTATATATAAATTGCTTGATTCCTGTGGCATCCTATTAGCTACAGAATGTGGTTATGCCTTACTTCCTTTTTTTATTTTACACACAGTTATTTCCTAGGTGCTCTAACTGTTGTGCTCCCTGTCTAGAAGCAAGAGTGTGGAAAATAATGGCTTAAAATCATGGGGGGGAGGGGGGAGATTGTGAGGCTAATAAGAACTTCAGGTTTGTAACGTGTCACTCTCCCCTAAACCTCTTCAGAATCCAGAAGATCCCTCGTTTATTGGTGGGAGCTGCTGATGGGTATCTCTACATGTACAACCTAGACCCCCAAGAAGGAGGAGAGTGCACACTAATGAAGCAGCACAAGTAAGTCCACGTTAGCTGAGGACTGTTGTGCTTCTTGCTTTGTTTTTTGGTGTTTGGGTTGGGTTTTTTTGTTTGGTTGGGTTTTGATTCCTGCTTTTTGGTTTTGACAAAATCCAGTTTGTTCTTAAACTTAGTTCTCTTCTGCAAAAGTCTAACTTGGAACAGCTCATTTCCTTAAGCAAATCTTTTTCCAGACCTCTGACATGAATGAGTAATTTCAGAATCCCCTTGTGCCTCCCTTCCTAGTATCTACTACACTTAGCAGCACTTTACCAGCAGAAACTTAACACTGGCCGATCACGGCGAAGGATCAATCGCTGTTAGCTCTGTGATCCTGTTTCCTCTTACTTGGCAGTTTGAGTTGAGTTACTTAGACAAGAACTCAAAACGTCTGACACCATCCTCTTCATCAATAAATGAAGTGGTTGCAGAGATGGGAGAGAAGTTACTCTGACTTCGAGGGGAATCTGGCCTATGAAATGTTCTGTGTTCTCTCTTCTGCTGTCCTTGCTGAACCTCCTTGCAGATACTCCAACTAACACTCTAGCCATACTGTAGAACAATGCAGAAAATATGACAAGGTGGTGTTATTTTTTTAATCAGGTTTGGCAGGAATAACTAGGATAATATAGTCAGATTACTTACATGATACAGTTAAAGCCAATAACTCACAATGATCCTTCAGGTTTGCAACTCCATAATCCCGGTCAAAAATCATACTCTTATCTGAACATTTTAAGGTATGACCTCTGTTTTCACCTGTAGATGCTTAAAAACTTCCCTCCAAGACCTCACTTCAAGTTCTTAATCTCCAGAATGCTCTTAATACCTTCATTAGAGGGTTTTCTAGTATTTCTGTACGAAGCAGCTGCTTCTGCTATGGACAGAGCTCAAGAGGCAATCTGTAACATTGCTGATAGGAATGGGTAGTATTTTTTTAATCACAGACTCTTGAGTTGTTTTGGGGTTGGTTTTTTTTTTGCCCCTTGCATCAGCTGCTAGGGTTTAGATCCTGATGCCGTGTCAAAGGCAAGCATGTCACTGATGAGTCTTCAGTCTTAAAAGTGAAATGTTGTCAGATGACTTCTTGACAGTCCCCTGGCTTGGAGGTACCCAGTTCCTCCTGTTGCACGTGTCTGTGTATTATTCCTGCACATCTAATGAGATACTCTTCTGTAGATAAATCTTCTGAAGCTGTATGATGCCCAGGTAGATCATCTCTCCAGCTAACCTCTCTCTGCTTGGCAGGCTCGATGGCAGCATGGAGCCAGCCAACGAAATTCTAGAGTCTGCATCCCACGACCGGCCGTTGGTAGCGCAGACGTACAGTGCCGCTGTGACTAAAGGTACATATGTGCCTTCCTCACCCACAAGGCATGGTAAGGAGAAGGCTGGATGTGGGGCAGGGAGCACCTCTGCCTATTGCTTCGTTCTAGATGGCTACGTGAGCTCGTCTGCTTCAACCCTGGGCTTTTCATAACTGCGGGTGTGATGTGGAGCATTGGTGAGCGGTAGGAAAGAAAGCACTTGTGATGTACAGTAGCCTCCTATAGATGGATCGATAATCTCTGCTGCTTTCTAAGTAGAACATTGTCTCTAATTGTAGTTAATTACTGTAGTGATAGTTGCAGTACTTGCCAAATAGTTCTCAAGATGCCCTGACGCGATTATTTCATACAGTGATTCTGCATCCAGACCTCATGCAAAGCATCTGAATTAGAGCCCCCTTTTCTATTTATTTTTTCTTTAACAAGCCCGTTGTTCCTTATGGGAACAGTGACCCTTTAGCCTGACTTACTGCTCTGCTAAATTGAAAGGATGAGAGTTTGGCTAGTGCTGCACAATTCCCCATGGAGCTTCTACCATCTTCGTATGGCACTTGGGTCAGTGCTTCAGCTGCAGAGAAAGGACAGCCTGCAGGTATAGCATCAGTACTGCAGCTGTAACGCGTGGGTGGAGACTAAGGAAAACATCAGCCTGCCCAAAGCACGAGTGCACGCTGCACACAGGCAGAGCATTTAATTTTGATTGTAAACTACTCTGGGCTTGGAGAAACCTGGTCACAATAAAAGCAAACATAGGGTGGCAGTGACGCCGTTGCAGGTAATGTCTGGTACTTCAGGTCTGATCACTCGCCTTGGATCCAAGCCCTTAGTTTGTGCTGCTGATCCCCCACCTACTTGTTCCTTTCTCTCCAGCCTATACAGATGACCTGGGTGCTGTGGGTGGAACTTGCCTGGAAGATGAAACCAACTCGCTTAGATTGGATGAAGACAGTGAGCATCCTCCCATGATCCTTCGGACAGACTAAACTTTGACCTGTGAACTCACTCCTGAAGCAGAGAACACTGGCTTGATGTTTCTTGAGGAATCTCGTGTTATGCTGCTATGAACTTTGACATGAGTTGGGAGAGAGGATGACAGACTCTTACAGTTTTAAGTCGTAGCTGTAATTCTAATTCTATACAATTGGAAAAATATATGGTTTTCAATTCAGTGGCTTTTAATCTTGCTTATCTATTTTAGCTGTGTTTATTTTTTTTTGTTGCCAAAACCTGCTGTTTGTGCAGCCCTCAGAGCCTACCAGCTTTGCATGCGTTCATGTGCCAAGCAAGCATAGGAGGGGGAGAGAGAGAAGCCACTTTATAACAAACCCGAGTTTGTATTTTTTTTATATATGTATATAATATTTAGCTTATATAAGGAAGGAGGAGAGAAGTGGTTCTGGAAGCTGAGACGAGTTCTGCACTGACAAAGGTCCAAATGGTTTCCTGTGCACGGGCTTGCAGGCAGACCTAGTGACTGACATGCAACCTTTCAAATGCAATGGCCTGGTTTTTTTTTTTGGGTTCTCCCTCCCCTTTCCTGGACCAGTTTGTTAATTAAAATTCCTTCTGAATGTTGTGTATTTGTGGGACTGTTCTGTTTGTTGGGATGGAAATCTGGAAGTGTTTCCCTGCATAAGGATAGAGATTACAGAAAGTGCCTTTACAGGGGAGAAAAGGAAGAAAGGTGAAATGAAAGAGGAATTGCTGGAGGCTCTTGTTTGTACACCTTTAGCACTTGCCTGTCTATAGCCCAGAGTGGCTGATAAGCTTGTGGGTTTTTTAGAGAAGACTTAGAATGCACTTTCTTTCTCTCCTGTAGATTGTCTTATTTCCTTGGCAGAGTAGCAATAATCTTTTTTTACACTTTTTTTTTTAAGTAGCCAAAGCAAGGATTCTGTGAGGCTTGAGGGAAGAGGCTGGAGGGAAGTCCCTGGAGAGTGTGGCAGCCCCACTCTTTAAAGAGCCTTAAGGTTTTTCAGCTGGAAGGTGGAGCTCTCAATTCTTGCTTCTCTTTAGTCTGAGGCTGAGTGTACTGCTCTAATAGGGAAGGTTCATGATTTTGGGGTTTTTTTCTAGATAATGATGTAAATATAAATGATTTTGAAAGATTCATTTTCTTCAGGGTCCTCTTCTGCTTGATAACAGTGCTTTTCTTCTCTATATGGTTTTTTTTCCCTATTTTCCCCTTTATCAGAGTACCTCTTGTGATATCCTCCAAGGACTGGTCGTCTCTTTGGCAGGTTTGGAATAAATCCTTACCTGCCCTGACCCTGACCAGGGCTTTCCAAGGCTGAGCAGTGCTGCAAACTATTTTTAGGATTGTAATGTGCCTTCTCTTAAGTCTTGGATAACAGTTAGCGAGCAAGTGATTAGCAAAAGTACTTGGTGAGTGTTTCTTTCCTCTGCCAAAATGAGCCTGCTTAGACTTTTGTGTAGCTGTGTGGGTTGCTTCCTTTCCCTCTGCTGACTGATTGCAGAGGAATAAAAGCAGATAAGGAAACTGCAGATCTTGAGAGGAGGGCTGAAGCTTCGTGTGAACTCCCTACCACAACTGGGCAGTGATGTGCTTTTAGGATCTGGTACCGTTGTCTTCTCTCAAGCAGCAGCAGCAGCAGGCAGTGATCTTTGTCCCCAGGGCCCTGTGTGGGTCGGTGGGCTTCCCCTTCCTTGGAAAGCGTGGAAGGTGGTGGTAGCCCCTGCCAAGAGAACTTGAACTCTGTCAGTGAGGCTGCTGTTAGTCCACATGTTGGAGAGAAGGGATCGGGCTTGTTTATTGACTGAGAACCCTTGGCTGTCCCAAGTAGTTGGCTGGAGTGGCTTGTGGTGTCCTCTCCAGAACCCAGCACATTCACAGCAAACCACGGGGCCGTGCTGAGATGTCATTTAGTCTCTCCACTTTAAGCTCTGTCTGCCAACTAAATTCCATGGTCTGGAATGATATTTTGTTGGGTTTTGTTTAGGTTTTTGGTTTGTAGATTTTTTGGTTTTTTAACTGCAAGAGCTATCGGCTTTGCTGTGCCGCTCGTAGCCGCAGAGTAAAATTCACGTCTTGAAGTAAATACAAGCTCAGTGAGCTTTGCTGGCAAACTGAACCACCCAGGAGCTGTCAGATGTCTGCTCATTCCAGACTAAGGCTGGTAACATTCCTGCTAACATACTGGAGGCTTGGCGGAGACTCCGCCGGCAGAGTTAGCGGTAAACACGTGTAAGCAACGCAGGTCTGCTAAGCACACGAGTCTTGCGACTCAGGAGTGTAACAAAGGCCGTGTTACATCACAAGATTTACCCCCCTGATGTCATTACTAACTTGTACTGCTAAAAATTGACAACATTTCTCATATTAATTTTACCCCCTTCTTAAATCTCACACCACCTCTTCCCCGGGTAAGTTGGAGATGCCACGTTTGCTGTATTCGTGTCTTCCACGTGCCGTAGCGCGCTCCTGCACCGCACGGGCTGCTGAATCGCTGTGCCCAGCTTGGTTCACTCTTTGGTAGAAGATAGAAACCAGTTAGTGTCTACTTTTTTTTGTTGTTGTAGTTGTAACTTTTTTCTGAGAGCAAGGGTATTAATATTCTGAGGTTAGTGACCAGCGTGGAGCTAGTAGGGTGGAGTAGGTGAGGTCTAGGCCACACTGATGTATTTTAGAGTGGTAGTTAAGGCTTTGTCGTAAGTTCATTGCATGAGGATATCAACTTTTTCTCAGATAGAGTATGACTAATACCATTTCCCTCTGATGGCCTTAGGCCCTCAGTAACCACGCTGTGGTGGTATGCTACCAAAGTTAGAAGCCTTTCAGGTTGGGGTTTCATCCCAGTGACACAAAGATGTATTTTTTTAATTTTTTTTTTTCTTAAACATACCAGTTGGCAGCTGCATCCTCCCCGGAGTATGGAGCATATGATTGCACTGTTACTCTCTGCAGATCGGGTAGTGTCTGAACTTCTGTTCTGATGGCCCTGGATTGCCCAGGGTAAGCCAAGGAGGCTGTGGCCATGGCCTTCTAGTCGTACAATACGGGAACACCTTTACAGCCCCTCTCGGTTTAGACTGACCTTCCTTGGAAGGACAGCATTTGTCCCATGACAGTGTCTCTCTAGGTACAGGCTGCACTTCTTGATAGCTTTTCTTAACCCCATTGGGTCAGGGGCAGAGGTAGACAACTGAGACAACCAAAGCTGGGGAGGGGGCAACGCTTACAAACTTGGAATCCTAAACTCAGGTCTTAGGTTGCAGTGGGATCTGTTCCCAGTGAGTACCGTAGGGAAGGAGCTGTTTCTCTTGATGTGCAAATAGGCGGTGAGCGTACACGCTCGGCTGCTGTCTCCACATCGGGCTGTTTACCCTACTTTGTATTGCAACTTCTGAGGCAGAAAGTTTATCTGCTCTTCTGATGTCGCTGTTTCCAAAACACGAGTGATAAGATACAAATCTAGCAGTTGAAAGGCTGGGCCTGGCAGAGGAGGAGGAGGAAGTAAAAAAGCATAACGAGGTTAGTAAAAGCTGTTTCTTCCGAGGCCCTGTTCAGCAAGGCATTGGTGCGCGCGTTCCCTCCGGGATGAGATGCGTGCAGGTCCTACACGGGCCTGTTCCTGCAGAGCCTGGGGGCAGGGGTAGTGTCTGAATGCAAAGACATACCCGAGAAGACACTTCACTCAGTGACCGGTGTCTCCGCGGAGGAAACTCGCAGCTGACCTACACGTAAGAGTAACCAGGGAGGAATTAAGTGAAGAGCCACCAGCTCGGTGATCAGGTTAGCGTAGAGCCCCGAGAAGCCCATCAGCAGAGCGCTCTTTGTCACATCCCATGCAGTGCTTTCTTGGCTCTGATAATGGCATTAGCACCGAAGCAGCACGCAGTAAGGTGGTAGAATTTCTTTCCTTGTGGGTGGCTGAGCTATTCAGGGCACTTTGCGGAGCGACGGGAGTCTGGCCAAAGCATCGATGGAGATTAATCGCTGCAGAGGTTTGGGGAGATTCATTCTCTGCTCCAGTTGTCCTGGCTCACAGTTGCCTTGATTTAACCTGTTTGAGGGCAAGGCAGAGCGTCCTCTTCACGTGTGCAGAGCAGGCCTTTCTTGTTCTGGAATCTGCGGCACCGTGCAAGGCTCGCAGACAGTGCAGCTCTGACTGTGAAAAAGTCCTTTCAGATTCCAGTCGCACAACCAAAGGAATTCAGCAAATTCCTGTTTTTCTAACCATGCCACGCCTTCGTCGTCACACCTTTCCGATTGGCAACTCTCATCTCGCACTGCCTGGAAAATAACGGATGAGAAGTTTTTTCTCCTGGCTTGCAAACAGCTCCAGCTGCATTTGTCCCCGGTGTCTGGGTGCCGTGGCTTTGGCCGTTGCGGCTGCAGCGACCCGTGCGCTGACTCCCCCTGCTCTGCCTTTGCATGTATCCCGCTCGTTTCTCAGGAGTGGGGACTTCTTCCCGAACCTGTAGCTCTGGGTTTAGACCAGGTGCTGACTCAACCCTTTTGTCTACCTGGATTTATTTGCTCTTGCACTTGCTTCCTCACCCCTGCATCCTACAGTGCTCACTTACTCTGTTTGGTATCTGTGTGGACAAGTGGAAAAAAAAAAATCTGTCTTAACATTCCACCTCACCAAGTGTCCGGCTCTCACTGCTAGCCCATCGCTCTTTGTAATTTTATAACTGCCTAAGAAATTAAATCTGTGTTGTGATAAGTATCCTGTGTCTTCTTCCTTTCGTTTGCTGCTGGGAGATGGGGCTGGATAAGATCAGGGTGTCTCCACACGTGTTCTGCACTGAGACCCAAAGCGGAAGGCCAGCAGTAACGAGCCCTCGGCCCGAGCTGTGCTTCGCAGCCCCTCTCAAAAGCCACTGTCAGCTTGGGCTTTGCAGGGGCTGGGAAAGGATGAGCTGAGCTTCTCCTCGCACATTTTGCTTGCAAGTGTAATTTTTCCCCTCTTGTTCCTCTTAAAGCTGCTCTCTCGGGACTCTTGCTCATGGGGTTTTTTTCTCCTGCTCCTCAGGTAAGTTTAGATAAGTTCCTTTATTCTTTCTCTTAGAGGTTGCATCTGAAGCAGTGCTTTCACGTACACACCCTGCCCGCTGTGCTGCCTCTCCAGGCTTCTGGTGCTGCTTACCTTCAAGCCCCAGAGGATCTGGAGCGAGCCTGCGCAGGTGAGAGCGAGGGCATCGCCGCTTCTCCACGGACCTTTCCTTTTGCAGAGCCACGGCAAACGCTTTTTTTCGGGGCGGCTGAGAGGAGAAAAAGCCTTTCTGCTCTTGTTAGCAATCGTGGAGCACGTGATGGTGATTCTCGTGATTCTCCTGGTTCTCCTGCCCGCCTGTTTCATGGCGAGGCCTCAGCTGTGACACTGCAGGCACCTCTTCTCCTGCTCCGGCTCCGGAGGGCAATGCTGTCCTGGCAGTGCCGTTTGTGTGCCTCCGTTTGCTTCGGGCAAGCTGGGCTGTGTTGATTCGGGTGAGTGTTCCTAAACTGTTCCTTTGGCTGCTGGTGGCGCTTCCCATCTTCTGCCTGGAGCAAACTGAAGAGCTGCTGGTGGAGTCAGTAAGTGACAGCAGCTTCCAGCCGTGGTGGTAATGCTGAGAACCTCTCTGTCCCCCAGGCCCCAGGTGGATATAGTGATCCAGACCCACTGATGTTTCAGGAGGTCCAACTCTCCTCTGCTGCCCTAGGAGAACAAAGCAGAGCGTTCCCCAGTTAGCAGGGGAGGAATTGTAAATAAGGGGTCAAACCCAGCCCTGCTGCATTCCAAGCAGCAGCCTCGTGTCTGTCTGCTGCTACGGAGTCTGGCCTGTGGAGCACAAACTCCCAGGGAAGGGACTGAGAAATCTCATCTCTAATTATTTATTGTATTACAAGGGTAGAAATGGACTTGTGCCCATGTTCCTTCCCAAAACGCTTTCTCTGGATATGGGGTAGGCCTTTGGGTTTAGCTGTGCTGTGGTGGCCTACCAAGTGCTTAGGCTCTGAGGCTCTTTGCTGTGCAGGACTTGGGTCCAAGATGAGTAATGTGACTCTGGTGTAAACAGCCCAACCTGCTGGGCTGGGGCTGTGCCAAGTGCGCTACTGGGAGCGGAGGAAGGAGCAGAGATACAGGGCAGAGCAGCTCTGGCGGGCTCACGCCAGCTTGCAGCATCACTGGTTTTTACAGCAAGCAGATGCTGGGGCAGTGCTGGGAGAGCAGCAGCCAGAAGCGAGCACCAGCACCTCCCTGACCCAGCCCCTGTTTGGGAGCAGCTTGTCCCCCTGCAGCACCTGCCCCCAGCCCAGTGCTGCCCCTGCCTGGAGCATGCTCCTTTTCCACACCCTGTGGAACTTGGCCCCGGGTGAGCCTTGGCCCAGCCCTTGGCAGAGACTTTTCCAGCTAATTAATGGTGTAATGTGAGCTAATGAGGGTTTTCCTCCCAACCCACTGGAGCTGAGGAAATTTGGTGCCTGCTTGTTCCAGCACCTTGTTATGTTTTGGAGGGGATTTAAGGTTTTTATTTATTAATTATTTATTAGCAGCAAGTTCCATGAAGTTACAAGTTCTAAGAAATTATTGGGAGGTCATGAAGTCCAGGTAGGTCCATAAAATAGGCTAAATAGTAGCACCTCTACTACTTCTCTGGCAGCATCCTAGCCTTTTAACCCTGGAAAATCCATCTTCTTTCCTCCATTCCCTGGGAGCATCCCAGCTTTCTGCCCCTGGAGCATCCCTGTTCTTTCCTCATCAGCATCCCAGCCCTTTTCCCACACCCAGAGCGTCCCTGCTTCGTCTAGGGCAGCACCCCAGCCTTTGCTTCCCCGTGCATTCCTGTTCCTTGTTACTTCTTGGAGCATCTCTGCCCACTTGTACAGCAGGGACCTTGGGTGAGTGCTCAGGGCCCCTCCTCTGCCCTGATGCTCCATGACTTGGAGCAAAACAAGATAGAATAATAAAAAAAGGTCTGTGTCTGCCCTCAGCCAGCCACTGAGACAAAGATACTCAGGGAGGCAGAGGGCTCTTGGCTGCTCTATGTTCCACAAGCCTCTTGCAGGGGAAAGCTGCTGGGAGGCTGGAGAAGCAGCTTGTCTGTGGCTGGGCTGGGCTGGGGGGGCTGTGGTGGGGCCAGGCAGTAGCAGAGCAGGGGTGCTTTTAGCTGTGTGTTTAAGGCAGTGATGGTTCCACTGCTCTGCCACATTTTCCTGAGCAAATCATGTTCATAGAATCATGGAATTGTCAGGGTTGGAAGGGACCTTAAAGACCATCCAGTTCCAGCCCCCCTGCCATGGGCAGGGACACCTCCCACTAGAGCAGGTTGCTCACAGCCCCAGCCAGCCTGGGCTTAAACACTTCCAAGGATGGGGCTTCCACCCCCTCTCTGGGCAACCTGTGCCAGTGTCTCACCACCCTCACGGGGAAGAAATTCTTCCTACTGTCCAACCTGAACTGACCTCTCTCTAGTTTTAATCCATCCCCTCCAGTCCTATCACTGCCCCACAGCCTAACAAGTCCCTCCCCAGCTTTCCTGTAGCCCCCTTCAGATACTGGAAGGCCACAATAAGGTCTCCCTGGAGCCTTCTCTTCTCCAGACTGAACAACCCCAACTCTGTCATGTTGGTGCTTTTGAAGCTGGCCCCCAGAAGAGGGTTGTGGCAGGAGGAAGCAAAGCTCTGGGCTTCACCTGGCCCTCCACCCTCTGCTGAAGCCTGGAGCAGGTTGGGTTTGTAGGGAAACACAGAGCCCAGGCTGTGAATCCTCCCCGTACACCAGTGGGGCACAGGGCCCCCACAGCCTTTCCGTGCCCCACGCTGGCTCTGTGCGGGCACCAGGCAGGGTGAGATCAGAGAGCATCTCCTGTCTCCTCGCCCGAAAACAATTCTGAAAATGAAAGCAGGGAGGCAGAGCCCGGAGCTGTTCTCTCTCTTCAGAGAGGAACCAGCCTTTCTCCTCTCCCAGCACGGGAGGCGAGCTGCATTTCAAGAGGCTGGGACTTTACCTATTTATTTTTACCATCTGAAATTAGCTCTTAAAAGTCTGTTGGGCAACAAAACAACACCGCGAGGGAAAGATGGCCTCCGCAGGCTCAGCTTAACCGCTGCTGTCATCCCTGATTTCCGAGGATGCTGAAGTGAGGAGGTGGCGGCAGCGCCAGCGATGCAGAAGGTACAAAACCAGGAGCTCCCCTGCAGGACCAGAGCTGTGCCAGCCTGGGTGGGGGGGACCTGTCGGGCTCATGGGGACAGGGGTGTCCCCTGGCCCTCGGGGGGCTTTGCCCACCGTTGCCACGCACAAGCTGGGCTCTGGAAGGGCGAGGATAACTCAGTGACCCCCAACCCCTGCTCCCTGCAGCTCCCACGCTCGCCAGGGAGCGAGACCTCAGCCTGGCCCCGGCAATCCAATTCTGCTTAATAAAAAGCCTCTGGCAGCCCCGAGCTTGGCCGGGGTTTGCTGGGTGCTGCTGGCTTTGTTTTCTCAGCTGCTGCCTCTCCCCTCCCCGAGCTCACCGCTGCCGCTTATTTATATTGGAGTTTGCATTAGCAGATGCACTCTGGGATATTCAATTACTTCTAAAGAGCTGGAGCAACGCAAGCCTTTGCTGGAGCGATCGAGGGGGTTGGTTTCATGTTGGGTGGTTTTTTTTTTTTCCTCCCTTTGGTTTTGGGTATTGTGTTGTGTTGGTTGATTTTTTTTTTTTTTGTGTGTGTTGTTATTTTTTTTACTTGCTTTTAAAAGAGATGCAGGGATGGGTAAAGTGGTGGTGTTGAGTTAAGGAGGGGGGAAAAAAAAAAAGTGCAGTAAAAAGGGGGAGAAATAAATAAATAATCCTGTTTATGAAATGAAACAGCCGGGTAGAAAAATGATCTCCGGGAAGAAAGCAGCTCCCAGGGCTATTTTTAGCTCTTTTGTTTCTTTTTCTCAGCCCCCCCCAACCCTGCAGGCTGTGGGTTTGGTGCATGTCAGTCCTGCTCTTCTCCCTCACCTCCTGAGTGCCAGGTGATGCTTTTTTTTTTTTATTATTATTATTTATCTTATTTATAGCATGGAGGCGGGGGGAAGGGCTGCAGCAGGCAGCAGAGGCCGGGCAGGCATCACCCTCAGCCCTGGCTGGGAAAACTGGGGGCAAACTCTGGTTGGAGGGGGGAAGTTGAAGCAGTGCCAGCAGTGGGGTTACCCCGGAGCTGGATGTGGGCTTCCCTCTTTGCTCCTCAGCAGCTTCAGGGGTTGTTGTAACCCTCCCAAGTCCCCTGGGGCTGGGTCCTGGGGGGCTGGAGGTGCTGAGCTCCCTGCAGCTCTGGGGCAGGAGTCTCGTTTGGCCCAGTTTCACACTTTGAGAGCCCCATGCTCTTGTAGCAATTGGGGCTGGAGGAGCCCTGGACATCCATGGGGTCCTTCTCCTCCCCCTGGGTCCTGTCGCTCCTCAACCCATCCCAGCAAAGCTTTCCTGGCACGGGTCACTGCGGCTTTCCCCCGGCATCCGTATCCTCCCTTGGCCCCAGATCTCTCCTCGCTGCTGCCCCAGGACCCCTCTCTTCTCCTCTCCTCTGCCACCAGCTCCCCCGGTGCAAACATCAGCGTGGGCTCCCATCTTTGTGCCTTTATAGAAGCAACACATAATTCTTTTATTATTCAATTAGGAATTTAACACACAATCAGGTGATCGCTTTAAGAGGATTTCCTATAAGGCAGGATTTGAATAACCGAGCTACGAGTAATATATTCCCTTAACTGGTTTATTCCTTTATCAGATTCCCACCCCCCCCCTCCCCACCAAGCACTTTAATGCATTTACTTCCCCATTGTCGACACTTTTCTCCACGCTCTTCCTCCCTCCCCAAGCTTATGCAAATCCCTGTAAGGCGTTTAATGTGCTCTGTGTGTCAAGAGTGGAGAAAACTTCAGCAGGGCATTAGGCTTCATGCATGCCCCAGCTGATTAAGAGGGGTGCTGGGGCCAGCCTGTGCCCCAGCCCCCCTTTCAGCCCTTGCCAGGGGGCTGGGGAAGGGGCCCCTGAGCTGGGAGCTGCATTTTTTTCTAGAGAAAAGGCTGGAGCTGAAAGTAGCTCTTTTCTTTGGCAGAGTGAACCGTGAAGAGGGAGAGTGGGGTTGACCTGGCTGCTGCCCTTTGCTGCCCTGTCGCTCAGCTCTTGGGGTGCTGGGAGGGTTAAACTGCTGGGGGGCAATGCCTGGGGGTGGGGTGTGAGCAGAGGAGGAAGAGGAGGGTGGCAAAATAAACCAAGCACCAATATCAGCATCAATTTTCTTGCATGTCACCTGCCTGCTTGGCAGGGAGTGGGCAGGGTTCCTTGGCTCTGGGTGCCCACCCAACCCCTGGAGCCCTGTGGGAGAGGGCAGGAAAAGCAGATTTATTTATTATTGTGCTGGCCAGGGCCTAGGTCAGGTCAGCTGGGTGCTCTGCCCATTGCCGTGGTGCTGGGAGATGCTGCTGGGCCTCCACTTCACCACGGCGTTGCTCTCTGAGGAGGCAGCATCTTGATGATAGGCCTGGCTTGCTGTCCTCTGAGTGTAGTCGGTGGGAGGGTTAACAGCCTTCGTGACCACAGGGGTTTAATGTGCCTAGTGAGCAGGGGAGAAGCCTGGAGCACCAGCTCGGGAGGATGCATTTGCCCTCCTCACCTTGGTGGAGCGTTCACTCTGAAACCTACAGACAACCACTTGTACACTGGAAAAAGGGAAGCACGAGGAGGAGGGCAGCGTGTGGTAGCACAATGGGAATGGCTAAAGGAGCTGTATAGCCTGTATCTCATGGTTTCCTCTTTGCCAGAAGGGCTCAGGCTCCTGGTGAGACCCTTTGTGAGCCTGACGGGGGGGGGGGAACAAAAAAAACCCCTCCCAAGGATGGTTGTCACTGTCTTCTTCCAGAGAAAAATGTTTTCTATCAACCTGAGTCTTTAAATAACCCAGAGAGTGGGAGCGAGCTGAACTGGCCCTTCCCGGCCCTTGTTTCCTCTGCACCCACTGCTGATTGTCTCCTTTTTTATCCAGTCCTGCCGCTCTGCCTGTGCGCGCAGCAATTATGCAAAGTTGCAATCAAGGAGCTGAATTAGCAGCTCATCTTGGATTAATTAGTGATGGATGCAAATCTCCTCCAACAAAGAAGCCAGGGTAGGAAAGGCAAAGGCTGTGGGTATCCTCTGGGGTTGCTCCAGCTCTCCCAGGCTGGTTGAGCTGATCTGGGGGCAGGAGGGGTGCACAGAGTAACCCCTGCCAGGAGAATCGGGGAAGAAGTTGGTCCTTGGCCTGGGGAAGAGGGCTGGGTGCCCCAAAGCTGGTGCTCAGCTCAGCCCCTGCATCTCCCTGGAGCATTTAAACCCAGCGCTTTCGGCTTAAAGCCGCTCCTCCTCCCACCCCAGTCCTGTTGCAAAGCCTGGGGAAAACCCAGTTAATCCCCACAGCCTCCAGAGCCGAGCTCCCTCCAGCCCTGGGGATTTCTGTTTGCCTGCAATCCGATTGCAGCAAACCCCTCTGCTTGCACTGAACAAATTCCCTGGCTCCTGCCTGCTTCTCGCGGGTCCCGATAATCCCCCAAGTGTGACTCTGGCCAAGAGACAGCATCCCTGCCTAATCCCCCCCTCTCCCTGCAAAGCTGGTGCTGTGGGTGCCAGCACGGCACGCTCGGCCGGCACTGGGAGCAGAGCCCAGGGAAGGCTGAGATGCTGTTTGCAGGAGTTTTTCCCGGCTCAGGGAGCTCTTCCCTTCCCGTGAAGCGGAAGAGATGGATGCACAGCGCTGCAGGCAGCACTGAGCGGGGGGATGTGGGCAGAACAGATCCCTCAGCAATGGCAGGGATGGTGCCACTCACCCCGGCTGGTGCAGAGGGGACATGGGGCATGGGATGCCCAGAGCCCCCTTAGAATCACAGAATCGTTTTGGTTGGAAGAGACCTTTCAGATGGTTGAGTCCAACAATTCCCCCAGCACTGCCAGGGCACCACTGCCCCCTGTCCCCCAGCACCACAGCTCCACGCCTTGGAAACCCCTCCAGGGACCACGGGGACTCCACCGCTGCCCTGGGACAGCCCTGGATGACCCTCGAGGGGAGGAGAGTTTTTTCTTCATCTCCAACCTAAACCTCCCCTGGTGCAACTTGAGGCTGTTTCCTCTCATCCTATTGCTTATTGTGACCCCAGCGCAGAACTCAGCACTGGGCCTTGTTGACCCTCATCCAATTGCCTTCCCGCACCCGCCATGGGTTTAAAGCCATGGCTTGAGGTTGTTGGCAGCACTGTGGGATGCAAACACCCGAAATGTCTCTCCTTCCTCTCACCTCCACACCACCAGTGATTTATAAAACCTGACACCTCGGGAAGGGCAAGAGAAAAACTGCAATATCGGGGCTTTCTAGAGCCCATCCTGACCCAAGGGCTCCAAGCCAAATGAGTCAGCAGCATCTCCTTCTGCCCGGGAGCATTAATCACTGTTTGACCAGGCTCTGGGAAAGCGAGGTGAGGCTCTGATGAGCAAGGAGCTGTGGCAAGGAGGCCGCAGGGTGTTAGGTGGTTCACAGAGCCGAGTAAATCCCTCTTCGTAATCCAGTCAGTGCCACGGGGCTGCTTCTGCTTGTGCCAGGAATTGTGGGACAGTGGGGAGAGGCAGGAAAAGGGGAGGAGGCCAAAACAGCTCTGAAAAGCTGTGGTTTGGGCAAGGGTTCTGTGGTCCACGTTGCTGGATGTGAAGGTGTAGAGGAAGACCCCAGGAGGAGGCTCTTGTGTGGGGGATGTCCCTCCTGCCCCGGGGACCAGGGTGTCTGGGTCAGCCTTGCCCTGAGCATCCTGCCCGCCGGGGTTGTGTGGCTCTTAAAGTGGGTCAAGCAGAAACCCAAGGAGCACATGAGCTCACCAGCATCGAGCCAGCTACATCAACGCTGAATTATTCAGGGCCAGCTTGAAAAATTGAAGAGCCCAGCAAAACTCAGGGAGAGCCCAGCTCACAGGGCCACCCCCCATGGCCCATTGGACAGAGGCAGCTCGGCCTGCCCGTGCTCAGGGAGCACCTTGGGACCTTTGGGAGGGAAGGCAGCGTCATTTGGATCTAACACTGCCCTTGGGGATGGGGAAAGCAGAGAGAAAAGACTTGGAGACATTCATCCTGATGGAGTCACTTCCCTGTAGTCCTCCATCACCCTCCAAGCTGTAGCACGTACCCCAGGACAGAACTAGAAGAAAAGGAACCCCTCTTGTCACCCAGAATGGGGCTCGAGAGGTCGTGTGTTTTCAGAGAGGACACTAAAAGTCAGGAGCTTGCTCTTTGCCATGAGGTGCTCGGTGGCAGCATCTCCCCTCTGCTCAGAGAGCACCGAGGGCAGCTGGGAGCAGAGCTGTGCCCCTGAGCTCGGTCTCTTTTAAAGGACATCCCCCCACACTCACCCAGCTCCACACCTGGGGCTGCGGGAGGGGGAGAACCTGGGGGGAACCCCTGCGGGATCCCTGGGTGAGTAACGCTGCCTGGTGAGCGCCGAGGCAGCTGGGCTTCGCTGGCACGCCGCGAAAGGCGGCAGCACATATGCTTCAGCTCCTCCTGCTCTTTTTGTCGAGCTCTCGCACCTCCCGGGTGCCAGCTGGCAACAGGTGTGGTCTGGGCACCCCCATCCTGGGCACCCCCATCCCAGCCACCCCCATCCCGGGCATCCCCATCCCGGGCATCCCCATCCCGGGCACCCCCATCCCAGCCACCCCCTTCTCTTATATTTCCAGGGTGCCTGGTAGGGAGTGACTGGGTCCAGTCTATGCCAAGGGGACGTACCCCAGGAGGAGGGAGGTGGGTTGGGGTTTTACTACCAAACGAGAGCTTGACCAAACCCAAGTGAAACGAGCAGCCTGCAAAAGCTCCCCTGGCACTGGTGGGCTGAGCTGTGCAGGTGCTCAGCCGAGGGGGGAGTGGGGGAGGCTGAGCCCCTGGCTGCGGGCAGAGCTTGGCACAGCCGTCTGCCTCGCTCGGAGCCAAACTCCGGCTAGTTCAGCCAAGGAGAAAAGATGGAAATTTCCACCTGGCCTGTTTTCCTCCCTGCTCTGAATTTGCAGGAGACCCTTTGCTCAGCCCTGCTTGCTGGCAGGAGGGCGGCTGAGGATGCACAGGAGGTTTCACCTCTAATTTCCCCTGGCGTGAGCGGCGCATCCCCCGGCCCCGCGCGCTGCTTTGCACAACGCGGCGTTTATCGGCTGCCAGAAGGTTGGCATGCAGAGCCCGGCACCTTGCAGCCACGGCGTGTCAGCGGGGATGGTACCCCTGCTCTCTTCCTCTCCTCCTTCCCGGTGCTGCCATCCTCCCAGGCTCCAGGTGGGGAGAAGCCAGCGAGGGTTGCTCCCCTCGGGGCTCTCACCCAGCTCGGTGGGAGGGGGCACCTGCTGTGGTCCCCACCCCTGTTCCTTGCTGCTCCTGCGAGACAAACCTGAGAGCATCGTTTTGTGATTGTCCCCCCGGTGAGGATGCACATCAAATCCTGGGGGCAGTTTTGGGCTCCTCACTCTCAGAGGACATTGAGGGGCTGGAGCATGGCTGGAGAAGGGCAGCAAAGATGGGGAAGGGGCTGGAGCACAAGGGTGGTGAGGAGAGGCTGAGGGACCTGAGTTTGTTCAGCCTGGAGAGAAGGAGGCTGAGGGGAGACCTTCTGGCTCTGACAGCTCCTGACAGGAGGATGGAGCCGGGGGGGGGTCAGGCTCTGCTCTGAAGGAGCAAACAACAGGACAAGAGGAACTGGCTCAAGTTGCACCAGGGGAGGTTTAGGTTGGACATGAGGAAAAATGTTTCTTCTCTTCAAGGGTTGTCCAGGGCTGTCCCAGGCTGCCCAGGGCAATGGTGGAGTGCCTGTGATCCCTGGAGGGGTTTCCAAGCCGTGGAGCTGTGGTGCTGAGGGCCATGGGTTACTGGTGCCCTGGCAGTGCTGAGTTAACGGTTGGTCTCAATGATCTGAAAGGTCTTTCCAACAAAAACAATTCTATAATCTGTGATGTTGCCTGCAGCCTTCACCAGGTTAAGCGGCTCAGGATGGTAGGGAACAAACACCCATGGTGTCCCTGCCTGGAGCATCCTCCCTGGGACCACAAGTCCTCTCCCTAGACATCTATTCCCACTGCCCCACACTGCTGGTTCCCTTCCTCCTCTGCTCCCATCCTCTGGTTATGACAGGCAGCAGAGACACTCTCATTTGCTCCCCCAAAAAAGCCGTGAGATTGCTGTGTTCTGCTAGGCAGAACTGTAGTCTGTCCATCCGTCCATCCATCCATCCATCCATCCATCCATCCATCATCTATTCTTCCCTCCTAGCTCATGTTCCCAATGAAATGACTAGGGCTTTATTCCTAATGAGCCTCTCTTTGCAATCAGCTCCAGGCCCCCGAACCCCCCCTAAAGCCCCTATAGGCGGTGCCTCTGGGCAGTGCCTATAGGCGGGAGCTATAGACAGGGTTACGAACGTGCTCTGTTCACTGGAAAAACCTTTCCTGTGGTCCCCGGGGCTACCCCAGAGCTGGACAGGAGCTGGCGAGGGGGAGGAGGAGGAGAAGGGGGTGGGCTCGGGGCTCTCCGGTGAAGGGGGAGCGGGGGCTGCGGGGGGAGCGGAGGGAGGCGGGAGGAGGAGGAGGAGGAGGAGGAGGAAGGGGGGGGGGGGGATCGGGAGGCAGGGCCGGGGCCGAGGCCGCCTTCGCTCCGAGCCCGCAGCCGCCGCACTCCGCTCCGAGCCCCCCCTGCTGCCCCCCCGGGCATGGCGGGGCCGGGGGCCGAGCGGGGCTGAGCCGAGCGGGGCGGGGGCAGCGCCGGTACCGCAGAGCCGCCACCGAGGAGCGAGGTAAGAGCCGCCGACCTGTTGTTGGGCACGGCCGGGACCGGGGAGACGCCTCCCCGCCCTCCCCGAGCCCCCTCGGCCCCCGCCTTGCCCTCCCCGGCTCCCCAGCATCCTTCCCCCCCGGGCCGGGGTTCCCTCCCCGCCGCCTCCAGACAAGCGCCCGGGGAAAGGGGGGGGGGTTATTGAATTTCCCCCGGTTTATTGCAACTTCGCCGCCTGCAAGATGTCGGGGGGACCCTTGTGCAAGAGCAGAAATCGTGGCTTTGCTCTGCCGGGGGCCGGGAGTCCCCCCAGCATCCCTCTGCCCGGCTCTGCGGGTACCGCGTCCCCGGGTGAGACCCCCCCCCCGCCTCCCCCGATGGCGATGGAGGGACCCCTTCCTCTCCCACCCTGGGTCCAAATCCCCTCCCGCGTAGACGGGTGTAAATCCGAAGGGCGTGGGGTGAAGGATTTACCGCGGCGCAGGGATGCTGGGAGGGAGGATGGAGGACTGGTCCAGCACCCTGGCTGTGCAGCGCATCCCGCTCCGCTGCCAGGCACCCCGGGAAGTTTGGGCCCCAGTAGGTACGGGGTGTTTCCAGCCAGCACGTTAATTACTTTATAAGCTGTACTAGGCTGTGCTCACTTTCTGGATAAGCTGTACTAGGCTGTGCTCCTCGGGGCTTGAAGTATTCCTCTGAAATCCAGCCCTGCCCGCCAAAGAGGCAAGCTCCACGACATTAGTTGAAGGATTCAGATGGGAGGAAATGACCTCAAGTTGTGCCAGGGGAGGTTTAGGTTGGACGTGAGGAAAAATGTCTTCCCCAGAGGGCTTGTCCAGGCCTGGCCCAGGGTGCCCAGGGCAGTGGTGGAGTCCCCGTGATCCCTGGAGGGGTTTCCAAACCTCCCATGGAGCTGTGGTGCTGAGGGACAGGGGGCAGTGGTGCCCTGGCAGTGCTGGGTTAGTGGTTGGACTCGATGATCTGAAAGGTCTTTTCCAACCTGAATGATGCTGTAATTCTGTGATTCTGTGTTCTCCAGCTGGGATGTCTACTATGGAAAATCCCCTTCAAAGGGCTTTCCCGCTATCCCAGGAGATGCTTCCCACTGGGTTTCACTGCCTGGGGGAGCATCAGGCACAGGAGAGTGCTCAGCGGAGGGGATCACAGCCAGCTTCTCCACAAGCAATGGGATGGAGTGGTGTCCCCAGTCAAAACGTGCCCCACTGGCCTGTCCTGCTCACTGTGCTCCAGGAAGGGGGGGTCCTTGGGGCCCAGACCAACGTGGCGCAGGCTGAGGACCCAGCCTGGCCCCATCCAGGCTTCCACACAGCCTCTGAGCCACGGCAGAGCTGCTCTGTGCCACCAGTCCCTGCAGCGAGCAGATGCGTTTTAGGCTCTCGGGTTGCACTCGTGGGGTCTGTGGGCACCACCTTTGCCCTGCCCCCCAGGGCCCCCAGCATCTGACCTGTCCTGGCAGCTGGGGAGATGCTGGAAAAACCTCTCTGCTCCTGCAAATGCCACGCTTGGCAGGGACACCAGAGAAATCACTATCATTGATTTTTCTTCCCTTGCCTGCCTCGACCTCCTGCCTTGGAGGAGGTTGGGGGTTTTTTGGCAAACACCCCCCCCACACAGAGCTGGCTGGAGGGTCTGCAGGTGGTGGGCTCGGAGGTGGACTGGCATCTACCAGCTGGTGCTAGTAACACAGAGCATCCCCCACACTGCCCAGGGCTGCTCCCCAGGGCCTGGTCTGTCCCCAGAAGGATGAACCCTGCTTTAGGTGGCTCTGGTAGGGTCACTGGAGGATATCATGTTTTTGGGCAGCTCACTTTGGGGTGTGTTTGGTGAGAACCCTCTCAGAGAGCTGCTGAGGTCCCTTCAGTGGCTCTCTGAGCACGTCCCTGGTGTGACATGGTGCCTTGGAGAAGCAGACCTGAAACGTTCACCTTGAAAGGCAGGTCTCATCCCATCCTCTCCCTGAAAAGGCTACAGGACTGTGTCTGCCCAGGCTGGTGGCCATGCCCCAGCCCCAGGCAGCAGAGCTGCTGAAACAGGACCAAAACCAAAGCGAGCGAGTGCTGCCTGCAGAGATGGAGGGCTTCCTGAAGCAACTGGGATCTTCCCCAGCAGCCGCCCTCCGTGGGTGGTTTTCACCCATTAATTTCTCTAATTGCTTTTGGAACTGGCAGCCGGGTTTGGCAGCTGTAGCATCCCAGTGGGCTGGGGTGAGCGCTGTGCCTTGGCGTGGCTCGTAGGGACTCCCCTGGCTCACCACCCCACTCCTGCCCAGAGGGGGTCCTTTGCAGACCCCTGGCATCACCCGGGGGATGATGCCCGGAGGGGGACACATGAGCCATGAGCTACCTGTGTGCCCCAGGGGTGTCACCGCTCTCCCTCCCAGGTCCCCCAGGATGGGTTCGGTGGGAGCCGAGCGCTTCAAGGAGCTGAGCCCGGCGGGGACCCCGGAGGGCAATGTGGTGATGAGCTTCAGCTTCGACAGCTACCAGCTGGAGGAGGACGAGCTGCAGAGGGGCAGCCAGGCCAAGGGTGTCCTCACCTTCATGGAGCCGGGTGAGGGCAAGCACGGCCCCGACTCCCAGCCTGGAGTCACATTCTCTCCTGGTTTCCCACCCATTTAGGAGTTTCCTGAGATGGGTTTAATAGCCACGCCTGGTCTGAAATGGCATAAAATAGCAGGTTTTTCAGACCTGTTTCTACCTGTGTGAGCCACAACAGCATCCCATGGCACTGGGCTCTGGTTGTCCTGCCTGTCCTCACCCCCCAGCCTGCAGTTTCACCCTTCCCATGAAGGGCTCAGGGATGCTTCTGGGATTTACCCCAGACCTGCTCCACATCTTGGAGCAGCCCTGTCCACCTCCAGGCCCCACCTCAACCCCTCCTGCACCTTGACCTTGAATTTGGCTGTTACCTGCACTGCCTGGCTCTAAGGTTATTTGACTGCAATTAAAACTCATCAGCCCCCAGAGCCCGAGCAGTCTCCTGCCTCTGGGGTCTCTCACTGAAATGCCTTTGTTCAGAGATGTTGTTTCTTGGGGCTTGGGCCACTTATTTGTGAGACCTGTGTGGTGCTGGGCTGGTTGCTGTGGGTAGGACCCCACCAGGACACCCCCCCCCCCCCCCCCCCCCCATTTACCATTCAGCTTGTGGAAGGACCATGTGTCGTCCCAAGGCTGGGCACTGCTGCAGGTCCCATGGGTGGAACAGTGCCACGGTCATGTCTTTTTTTTTCTCTCTTCTTTTCCCTCCTGGGGCAGTTTCTGAGGATCCTGAGCCCCAGGATCGATATCATGGGATTTACTTTGCCATGCTGCTGGCTGGGGTGGGATTTCTTCTGCCATACAACAGCTTTATCACCGATGTGGACTATCTGCACCATAAATACCCAGGTAGGTCTCCAGCAGCTGCACCACTTCCCAGCTACCCCAAACCCGAGCTTGGTCCCACTTCCAGAGGAACCAGACCCCTGAAACCTCCCCCCCCCCATCACCCACCTCTCTGCAGGGACCTCCATCGTCTTTGACATGAGCCTCACCTACATCCTCGTTGCCTTGGTGGCTGTCATCCTCAATAACGCTCTGGTGGAGCTGCTGAGCTTGCACACCCGCATCTCCGTGGGTGAGTGGGGGGTCCCCACACCCTCTCAGCAGCGCTGGCCCCGTGCCGTCCCCCACCACCAACCTCCTCCATCTCCCACCCACAGGCTATCTCTTCGCCCTGGGGCCCTTGCTCTTCGTCAGCATCTGCGATGTCTGGCTGGAGCTCTTCACCCGCAGTCAAGCCTACGCCATCAACCTGGTGGCTGTCGGGGTGGTGGCCTTTGGCTGCACAGGTATGCAGGATGCTGTCTGGCACTGGGCCCTTCAGACAGAGGTGGGGAAACAGCCCCATCCCCAAGAGCTGTGGTGTCCTGGCACAACCTCTTGCTCTGGTTGCTATGAGATGACCCTTGTGTCCCTACTCCTTCTCCTCCGCTTCTGTCCAAGCACCACGGGACTGACCAGGGACATCAGCACCAAACTGTACGTTGGTCCCTGACACCACTGACGGGGGGGGGCCTCCACGATGGCTTTGCTATCTGGGCTACCATGATGCCTTCCCAAGCCCCTGCATCTGGTGTCCACCATGGTGGGGCAACCAGGGAGGGCAACCCAACCTCCCCCACGCTTTTGGGGCAAGGAGGCTGTTGGGGAAGAGTGCAGCTCCTGCATGGCACAGCACATGGGCACTCCCACTGGGGTTTCTTCCCCCTGCCTGTCGGTTCGGCTGCAGCAATAATCCCTCCTTCTCCCCTGGGTGCATCTCTCCTGAAGTGCAGCAATCCAGCTTCTACGGCTACACGGGGCTGCTGCCCAAGCGCTACACGCAGGGAGTGATGACGGGCGAGAGTGAGTACCCGCGGCCGGGCCCGCGTCCCTTCTGACCACAGGGGCTTGCTCAGCAGGACCCTCCTGCGCCTTCTCCTGGGGCCCCAGTGACAGATCAGGGATTCCCCAGGGTGCTCCTCAGCAAACTGAGGTGTTTAATGGTTTCTAAATCACTTGGAAGACCCACTGTACTGCCACGACACGCTGGGGGTGGGGGGGGTGGGGATGTCTTCCAGGACCTGGCTTCATCACCCCAAAAATCACCACTGGTAGCTCCTCCACACCTGGAGGGATCTCATCCATGGGGTTGGGGGGGGGTTGATGGTGGCCCCTGAGTCATGGGGCTCAGCGGAACGCGGTGCCAAGAGCTCTCCCACGCCACCAGGCACCGCCGGGGTCATCATCTCGCTCAGCCGCATCTTCACCAAGCTGCTGCTGTCAGACGAGAAGGAGAACACGGTCATCTTCTTCTTCATCTCCATCGGCATGGAGCTGACGTGCTTCGTCCTTCACCTCCTGGTGAAGCGCACCCGCTTCGTCCGCTACTACACAGCCTGCTCCCGCAAGGGGCTCCCCGAGCCCGGGGGGCCTGCCGGCTGCGGGACGGGATACCGCGTCCACCATGATGTCACTGCTGAGGACATCCGATTTGTAAGCCAAGGGCAGGTTTCCCCGCTGGACCCCGGGGACCCTCTCACCACCAGAGCTCAGCACTGGTGTCCCTTCTCCCCCCCCCCCACCCAGGAGAACCGGCAGCGGGGGCAGCCGAGCTCCCCGCGGGGCAGCCTGGGCCCCGAAGCTGAGCTGACTGGCAGCGGCACCTACATGCGCTTCGACGTCCCTCGGCCCAAAATCAAGAGGAGCTGGCCCAGCTTCAGAGGTGGGTGGTGGACTCAGAGGGGGTTCAACAGGGTGGTTTGGCAGCATTTTGTGGGGCAGAATGAGTGACTGGTGGACCAGGGCTTTTTGGAAGGGTTGTCCCTTTCTCAATGTGACGAAAGACATGAGGCAGTCTCATCTTTGGAAGCCGTCCTTGGGATGCAGGCAAGACTTTCAGGCTCTGGAAGGGGAGAACTGCAGGTTTTGGCTGAGCTGTGCTGCTTGTCCCTGCCAGACATGCTGCTCCACCGCTACGTCGTGTCCCGGCTGATCTGGGCTTACATGCTCTCCATTGCCATGACCTACTTCATCACGCTGTGCCTCTTTCCCGGGCTGGAGTCGGAGATCCACAACTGCACGCTGGGGGAGTGGCTCCCCATCCTCATCATGGCCATCTTCAACCTCTCCGACTTCGTCGGCAAGGTAGGAGAGAGGCCAGCACCAGTGCAGCGGGGGACTGCCTCCTATTTGTGTCCTCTTCTAAAGATGTTTGGTTCCACCAAGGGTCATCTCCACCCCACGGGTATCTAACCAGCATGAGGTTGCTCACCGGCCTGGTCACGGCTGGGTTCCTGCAGCAGCTGGTCTTTCTACCATCTCACCTCCTTGCTGCCCCATTTTAGGCACCATGTTGCTCTCCCCAGCCTCGTGTCTGTCCCTCGCTGCAGATCCTGGCTGCCTTGCCCTATGACTGGAGAGGGACTCACCTCCTTGTCTATTCCTGCCTTCGTGTGGTCTTCATCCCCCTCTTCATCATGTGCGTCTACCCCAATGGAAGGCCCACCTTTGGCCACCCCGCCTGGCCCTGCATCTTCTCCCTCCTCATGGGCATCACCAACGGCTACTTCGGCAGCGTCCCCATGATCCTGGCCGCTGGCAAAGTGAGCCCCGAGCAGCGGGAGCTGGCAGGTAGGACCCAGCCCTCCTGGCAGGTAGGACCCCATGCAGGGGGCCAGAGTGCCCTGACACCTCCTGTCCCCTCCCACAGGCAACACCATGACCGTGTCCTACATGACGGGCTTGACGCTGGGCTCGGCTGTGGCATATTTTGCCTACAGCCTCACCAGTACCTCCCACAGTACCTGTTTCTACACCGAGATCTCCAACGGCTCCTTTACCTTGGGGTACTGAGCCCCGGGGTGGGGCGATGGGGACAAGGTGGGACCTGCTTCCTACCGTGGTCCCCACTGCCCCACTCGGTCCATGTCCCTCCTCGAGGAGGGAGCCCTAAGCCAGAAAGCTGCCCCAGGGGGTACAGGGACCAGCATCCTGTTGGCATGGGGCCATGGTGACATCCTCCCCACCTCAGGGGACGGTCCTGTTGCTCTTGGGAGGCTCCCCATCTCTGGTGGTGGGGAGGGTCTTCTGTTTGAGCCAAGCCATTGCCAGGAGGAAGAAAATACTGCCAAATCCTGAAGGGAGCAGGACCAGTGCTGGGGAGGAGGGTGACAAAGGGCTGGTGAAGAAGAGGAAGGGCAAAAGAAGAAGGAAACGCTCCTTCAGTCCCTGCTGGGAAGGTGGGTCGTGGCTTTCAGTGATGGTGCTGCAGGTCTTTGCCAAGAACGGCTTGAAATTGTGATCCCTCCCCAAAGATGCCAACTGCTGTGTAGGAAAAAAACGTATTTTTTGGGGTTTCTTTTGTGTGTCCTGGTTTTGCCTTCCCCTTATCTCCAAGAGAGGCAGGGTCTTGCCTCCCCCTACCCCACACGTCTGCCCCCTCGCAACAGGGCAGAGGATGGGGGTGGCTCAAGGCCACAGCATGGCAGATGCCACCCATGGAGACATAAACGAAGCCAACACCAGATTAAATGTCTTTGCAACGATGCCCGGTCATTAGCTGTGGCACCAGCCTGCAAACTGATGCTAAAGTGGCAGCAAGCGGGATAGGGAATGGGCTGAGGGGAGTAGAAACCATCTGGAGAACGTGCCAGCAGCAGGGGCTGCAGCTTTTCGGGACCAGCTGCCCCTCACTCTGCCAGGACGCAGTGGGTGCCACCTCCCAAGGGCTGGAGGTGGCAGAAGCAGGAGGCAGCGTGTCAGGCTTGGTTGCCCCCCGGCAGCAGAGGTCTCACCCTGCCAAGCCCCTGGCTGGCTGAAGCACAGCTCACGCCAGAAAGAGCCAACTGAGTGTTCCACACCCAACACAGCATCCCTGGAGAGCTCCAGGGGTTAGCGTGATCACGGTCAGAGGGGAAGGACTCACACCTCCTACCCCCCAGGTCCCAGCAAGCAGAGACCTTTGCTCTGGGTCCCCCTCCATCCATCAGTCCCACCCCGTCCAGCAGTGCCACCCCAACGGGGGGGGGGTCTGTCAGAGGGACGGGGGTCTCCCCCCATTGCCACACGGTGCCTGGGTCAGGTCCTTCCCCAACGGCTGAGCCAAAAAGCCATCGTAGCCACCAAGGGGAGAAAAACCCCCATGGTCAGGACAGGCGAGACAAAGAAAGATGCTTCGTGGAGTTGCTTTTTTTTTTTTTTTTCAATTAACTTTTTTTTTTTTTTTTCTTTCTTTTTTTATGAAAAAGATCACACGGAGTTCTCCAACAAACAGAATGCCAAAAAAAAAAAAAAACCTGTTTTAAACAAAACATAAACCAAAACGAAACAAAACAAAAAAAAAAAAAAAGACAAAAACCTGGCTCTCCTTTCCTCTCGATTGTCTGAAATATCCTTGTGTTCCATAGAAGGCAGTGGGTTTTAAGTGCTTTCTATTTAACATTAGCATAAAATCTCTCTCGCGCGCTCGCTCGCTCTCGCTCTTTTAAAATATGCTCACACAATTTGCTTCTAGAAGTACAGTACACTTTGAGCGTGGGGGGGGGTGTGCCTGTTCCCAGATCATTTACAATCACAATCCAACAGGAAATAAAAAATAATATTCTAAACGTCAGACTGTGTTCATTTCTGTCACTGGTTTGGGTTTTTTTTTTCATTTTCCTTTTTTTGGGGGGGATCCTTTTTTTTTTTATAATTCCATAATTTTTTTTTTTTCACAGTTTTAAAAAGTTTATATTTTTATATATATATATATATATTTATATTTATAATTAAAAAGTTGAATCCATTTAAAGACTTATAATACAGGAGGGGCTAAAGAGTCTTTTGGTACATTAAAACTGTACAGGCTAGAACCGTCACTATCCGGGCGCCCGGGGTGGAGATGGTACGAGCTCAGCACCGTGGGGTTCCTTTAAAGGACGAGGGGGAACTTTGCACAGGGGCATCTGTTCTCCCCTGAGCCCCGGCCTCCAGTCTCTGGTACTCAACCCAGTACCAGGGCGGATAGTTTCCAGTCTGTCCTCCTCTCCCCACCGGAGCCCGGGCCGGGAGCCGGGGCCCTGCTCGGCGGCCTGGCCAGCTGTAGTGCGAGTCGGTAGTTGCAAAGATCAGTGCGTCTCTTTTGGAGGTTTGGTTTGTGTTTTTAAGTGCAAGGATGGTTGCGTGGGTGCGTGGTTCTGTTCTCCTCCGGCGTCCCCCGCGAGCTGGTGCAAGCCTGGCGATGCCACACGCCACGGGTCCGGTCCGTGCCCCGGAGTGAGCACGACTGCGGGTCAGCTCCGCAGAGGGAGGGAAAAGGTGATGCTGGAGCCCTGGGGTGGGTTGGCCAGCTGGATGGAGCCAGCTGAGCAGTCCCCTCCCCGAGCCCAAGGTGGCAGTGGGGCTCTGGCTGTGGAAATGCTGCAGGCAGGCTACTCTATCCCCATTAGCTTAGAATGATGGGCGAGGGCTTCCCAGCAGCTCCACGGCTCTGCTCGGGCAAGGCATGGTGGGGTAAAGCTGGGCGAGGGATGCCAAAATCCAACGACCTGCGGGCTTCTTTGCTCCAAGCACTGAGCAGCAGCTTCTCCTAGCCATTTCCTGCCCCCCTCACTGCACGTGGCAAGACGAGTTCTTTGTTCACCAAGTCTCACCCCTTCACCATGCGCTTGGTTCCTCCAGTGCCTTTTCAGGACAGGAGGGACACGGAGCGCCAGGGAAAGCGGGTTGAGACCATTTGTTCGAGGCAGTGGGAAGGCACCATCCCAGACCGGACGTCGGCTCCTCTTCTACCCAGCTCCTCCCAGCCTAGAGGACCTCTTCTGCCATCTCCATGCTGGGGCCAGCCCTGCCCCTTCGTGCTCCACGCTGCCAGTTGGGGACCTCCAGGGAAAGGGAACCGCAAAAAGGCGCTGAGAGGATCGAGACGAGGCGCTGAGAGACACTCATCTCCTTTCTCTTTCACCCTGTCCTTCCTTAAAGGGTCATGCGAAACTAAGCAGGAAAGGGAATATAAGGACGGAGAGGAGCGTACACAGAAGGACAGCGGGTGTCATTCCACGGACAGGCGGCTTCCGAGTTACTGATGGGGGGCAAATGACACAGAAGGGATCCCTCCTGCCGGGGGGGTCCCGCTGGTGAAATGATCACGAGACCCATGTGCTTTCCTGGACCAAAAGGAGGAAGGGAGAAGTTGGTCAAGTGTCAACCTTACTTAAAGCCACTTCCAGAAGAGCCTTGGGGTTCAAGCACCACCACCCCGCAACGGCATCTTCCTCGTGTCCTGTAACTGCTTCCCCAAACCCCTTTCTTCAGCCCTCTCCTTCCTCCTCGCGTCTCTCGCGCTCTCCTGGCTGTAGTGTGACACAGAAGTCATGAGCATTGAAAGAAACAATCATGTCGTCTGAACAGGCACATCCTCAGGTTTGTCCCGTCCCTTCCCAGGGGGTGGCACACGTCCCCTGGGCAGTCAGCAGATGACAGGGACCCCATCGGTGTTGAAGATCATGCCCGTAGTGGGCTCGTAGGTCCCTGCAAGGTAGTAGAGGTCCTCACTGTCTTGGTATTTCTTCGTCTTTAGCATCTGCTCATACTGGTCCAGACCAACAACAAGACACTTGTGCGAGATGGTCTGGACATCGTTTTCATCCACGTGAGAGGACTGGTAGAGGGCTCGCTGCGTTACGGGAACGGGAGGAGGAAGATGGAAAGAAAAGGAGTCATCAGATCTCACAGCATTTACAGCATCATCTTCAATATGCAGGGAAAACACCCACCACAACCAGCCAGGCTCGTGCTCTCTGGCAGAATTTCCCACTCATCCTCACTTCAAGGAGGCAAATGTGATGATGGGTGCTGGCCACGAGCCCTCTGTGTTCCTCCCAACACCCAGCACCTGCAGCTACTGCCACCCTCACAGAAACACCCATCCCAAGTCCTGGGCACTGCAGACTTGGCCGAGGTGAATAGCAAGAGCCGGAGAAGCTCAGGGGGGCATTTCCCCAGCAGCATTTGTTACGGAGACCCCAGCACCCCCCCTCAGCCCTCCCCCAACCTCACCAACCTCCATGAAGTCCTTCCTCTGGTTGGATGCCTGCAAAGCTGTGGATAGACTCCTGCCCGATTTCTGATCCCAGCGCTGCACCCGTGAGGAAGAGAAAAGAGAAAGGCGGTTTTGGAAACAAAAGGGAACAAGCAGCTTTGCAGCCCTCTCGGCGAAGGAGACCAGCCTACCTTGCCTTCGTTGAGTTTCTTCCCAGGGTTGGTTTCTTCTGGGTGATAAAACCATTTGACTCGGACCACCATGTTGTTCCCCCAGGACTCCCACATGCTCTGGATCCGGCCAATGTAGGGCAGGTTGGGGCGGCCGGCTGAGAGGAAGACGGCACAGTCCCCGATGCGGATTATCTCCTTGCCCCGGACGATGGCCTTGTAGAAGAGCTTCCTGGCTTTCCCTTTCATTCCTCGTCTCTGCCAAGGGAGGATGGAGCAGTTGAGCAGCTAGGGACCACTCAGGTTATCCCCACCCACCACTGCTTGCTCTGTCCCACTGGCAGAGCCACAGCATCCCCAGGCATTCCCACAGCCACGCAGGACGGCTCCCCGAGACACGGCGAAGGCCAACCCACCCCCATCTCCTTCCCAACTGGAGATTGGCCGGGGGGACACCACGCCAGCAGAGATACAGGAGAAGGGAAAGGGCAGGGCTACGAGGCACCACGAGGCCAATGCCAGCGCCGAGCACTACGGAGAGGAGGGGAGAAGCTCCGTTTACCTGCGTGGGTTTCCCAAACCACTTCCACAGCTGCCGTGCGGGGAGGAAAGCGGCGATCTTGGGCCTGTTCTCCACCGAGGGCAGGCGCTGGCGCTTGGCCAGCTCCTTGGTGGTGGGCAGGTGGATGCCCTCGCGCTTTTTGGGCCTGCTCTTGTTGCCGCTCTGCTGCGGTGCCGGCTGTTGCACCGGCTGCTGTGCCGGCTGTTTCTGGCTCTGGGGGTGGGAGGACGCACGGGATTTCCCTGCCTGCTTGGTTTGCTTGGGTGGGAGGGTTTGCTGCACCGAGGAACTTGGCTGGGCCTCAGCTACTTCGTCATCAGAGCTACAGGAGGAGTCTTCATCTGTAGTGGAGGAGGAAGAAGAGCTGGAGCTCGATGAAGAAGAGGTCGATGAGGCTGAGGAAGAAGAGGAAGAAGAAGAGGAAGAGGAACTGCTGCTAGAAGAGGAAGAGGAGGAGGAGTTGGAGGATGAGAGAGGTGTGGATGCTCTTGAGCTGGCTGAGCTACTGTCCTGGGCTTCCCCACGGTTCTTCTCAGCCTCCTCTTCTCCATCTGACTCAGAGCTGCTGTCACTGCTGTTGCTCTCGGACTCCTCCACAGCTGCTGGAGCTGCTGCCTTTTCTTCCTGGTCCTTCGAAGCAGTGAGGCTCTCCACTGAACTGTCAAACTTTCCTCCAAAGCTGGCAGGAGAATGGTCTCCCTTGGCTGCTTTGGCTCGGGAAGATTTCTGCTTGCCCTCCGCACCCACTGCAGGGGAGTAGCCCAGTCCCAAGAGACTCTTGCTGTCTCTGCGACCGGACAGGTTCGAGTCCTCCAGCATCCTCATCGCCTCCTTCATCTTCTTTGTCTTTGGAGACATCACGCCCTCGTGGTCCAGCTTAATCAGGATTTCATTGTCGTGCTTCCTCTGAGCCTTGACCATGGTGCCAAACTCCTGCGTCTCTTCTGTGGGCCGCCCTTTCTTGGCCTTGGCTTTTGATGCCGAAGCATCGCTGGAGCCGAAGGCTGCCAGCGTTCCCGGCAGGTCGCTGTACGGTTCCGTGCTGAGGATGCTGCCGAACACGGCAGGCTGGTAAGGGGGTTGTGGGGGGCTGTGCAGCTTGGTGGAGATCTTCATTTTGCTGGCTTTTGACCGCTTTTCCTCTGTGGGGGCAGGAGAGCCTCCAGTCGGCAGCGGTTGCGATTTTCGTGATCCCTTCATGCTCGGCTTGCCCAAGCAGGCTGGCTTCTCTGGGACTGAAGGGGGAACAGGTGAAGACTCAACCTGGTCCTTCTCTTCTGGCAAGGCAGCTTCTTCTGCAGAGAGAAAGAAACAGGTATCCATCCAGATGGGCTTTGTTAGCTCAGACACCAGCAGACACAAATGCTGACCGGTCTCTGGTCAAGGGTGGCTTGTTCCTGACTGCTCAGGTACACCCAAAGAGGGACAGGCCCTCACTGCTCACTGAACAGCCTTACTAAGCAGCCTGGCCTGGAGCCAGCACCTGCGAGCTCTGATGGGCAATGCCCAGCAATGCCACTTCAACTGCCAGGGAACCAAACCGCAGATCTCCTGCACCGTTGGCCCTATTGATGGCTGCTGAGATGCTCAGCTGAAAAAGGGATCCTGCTCTACAGCTGTGACTGAGAGAAGGAGGCTCTCGCAGAGCAGGACAGGTTCTGAGCCAGCCTCCTGCAAACTGCAGCTACCGCAGAGCAAGCTGATGCATGGGTGCTGTGCACCTTCTCCTCCAAATCTTGCCCCAAGCAGCAGCTCTAACTTGGGGAGAGCGGTGGGGAACTGTGCAAGGACTCCCTTGAACCCCAGGTCTGGCAGTGGTGATGGCCTACCAGCTTTCGCCTTGACGCTTGGCTTTCTCCCTCGCCCTTTGCCCTTTGACAAAGGCTCCTCTGACCCCAGTGTAGTTGCCTCTTTTCCTTCTCCAGTGTCTTTGCTGGATTTACGGCTACGGCGCTTGGTGCTGGGCACCAAAAGGGCCGGGGAAGGCTCAGCACCTGTAAGAGGTCAAAGAGATGGTCAAATGCAGCCAAGTAACACATAAAACAGAGATGTGACAGAGGGAACGTATCCCTGCCAATTCTGCAGCAGGGACTGGGCCTTTTTCCCTGTGGGTTATATCCCACCACAGCTCTGCGTGTCCATAGTGAACGTGTCCCAGAAATTTCAGAGGCAGGTGGCCTCACACTCCCTACCATCTCATCGTGGGAAGTGTCATGCAAAAAACTGAACAGCAGGACTCACACTGGATCTTGTAGTCAGGTGGGAGAAGCCGAATGTGAGACAGCGGGATACGTCCTGTATCCCCATCATCAAACTCTACTGTGATGAGGTCACCATCCTCCTCCAGATCCAAGGTTCCTGTGGTTTTGAGAGCAGAAGATGGGATTAGGGAGAAAAATCAGAGTACAAATCCCTTGTCAGGACAGTGGGGGAAGGCGGGGATCCTGAACTAGCTCCAGAGCATCCTGTCCTCCCCCTTCCTAGGCTGTGCAGGAAGAGTGCTCAACACTCAGTCTGCAATGGGAAGTCCCTGACAACACTAAACCAGCCCAACTAGTGTGAAACTTCCCAGTCAGCAGCAATGCTCCAGAACATAAACCACCATTCCTGTTTGACTTCCCACCTCTTTCCCTCTATTCTTGCAGAGATTCACTTCTCTGTTTTCACTGAAGCATTTTTATTCTTTTTGACCTGCATTTTCTGACTACTCTCAGCAAACAAAAGCTGTTGCTTTTCACCTTCTGTCTGAGAGAAGTAAGCTGTGTTTCCACCCTCTCTTCCTGCATCAGCATCACTGGTCTAGAACTGGTAAGTAATTCTTCCGTTATACATACACAGTGTGACCAAGAGCCCAAAAGCAGGAGCACCCATAGCAGAATTATCCAGGGCTCTTCACTGGCTTTTTAACAGGACCAGATTGGAGAGCTGATGTGTCAGAAGCAAATCTCTGAGTGTGCAGGTGATTTAGAAACCTCCACAACCTCAGAAATCTTTGGCACCTGGAGTTACTTCTGACTTTTTGAAGCTGAATTTTCTGAAGTGTTGAATTTCTCTGGTATTTTAAGCTCCTGATGTGCTCAGACCTCTTTCCTACAAGAGCACATCTCCTGGTCCAATGGGATGTTACTAAACCAGCATCGTGACCGAGTTGAGCGTGACCTGGAGGAGAGTAACGCACCGGGCTCTCAACCTCCAGGTCACCCATGGCAGAGCTCAGGACCTCCCCAGACAAGCCTGACATATCCCTCAGGACACGCAGGACTGAGACATCCCTGGTTGACAGCGCAGAGCGGGCAGGGTGGCCTTACCTCGCACAACGGTCCCTGGGTAGAGGCAGCGGTACTGCTGGCTCCAGTACGCTGCGATCCTTGTGCCCTCGGGCAGGAACCGCACGGAAGGTGGTTTCACGTCAATGATCTGCTCGGGGCAAGAGGAAGGCAATTACTGACCTTCTCAGCATCAGCACAGACCATCCCACGCTTGGCACGTCGCACAACAGCTCTGGAGAAGGCAAGGGACAGTCTCCCTGCTGGGAAATGGCCTCCCATCTGCTCGCAGGGCAGGGTGAAGACTGGCCCTGCTGGCATGCAGCCCCAGTGCCCACTGGGGTGGGGGAGCTCAGCTATGGGGCAGTGACCCACACCAAGGGGAGCTCTGCCCAGAACGGCCGCAGAGGCAGGACCAGGGCATCCCTGCAGCCCCATCTGGGGGAGGAAGAAGCTTCCAGCTAACATCCCCCTCCCCAAAACAGAGCTCGGGCACCAAAGACAGGCACCCTTTGGCCTCACGTACCGCTTCCTGCAAGAGCTGCTCCAGGCAGTAAATGTGGGGACGGTTTCCCCTCTCGCCTTCCACCACCACACGGTATCTGAAACACAAAGGCTTGGTCAGACACGGCGCATGGAAGATACCACCCTGGTCAGCTAACGCCTCCCTCTGAGCCCTACCACCACCAGTTTACTGGAAAGCATTTAATGAGAGGTAATTGGATTTTCCTCAGCACTGGTAAACCAGAGTGAACTCTCCTCCTCTCCCTGACAGGCTCTGACTCTCTCCAAGCTCTACACAACCCCCAGATCAATCCCTGCCCCCAGGTAGATATGGCAGCCCCTTAACTCACATGTCTGGTGAATGCACCGTCTTGACATGCCCAGCATAGAGCAGCTTGTCATCCATGGGGATGAGGACACGTAGACCATCTTTCAGCTCATCCTTGTCAATTATGCAGGAGCGGGGAGCTGTGAGGTGTTGGAGCAAGGTGGGGATTAGAGGGCACCACACATGACAAAGTGACAGAGCGGGGAGAAGGAAATCTCATAGTCTCAGCTGCACCCTCCCCTAGGAAAAGGGCAGTAATTCTGGTAAGGCTTCATTATGGCAAGCCAAATTCACTGGGAAAGGACTATCTCCACCCCAAGGACTTGTGGCTTTGGATGAATGCGTGAAAGGATAGGACACGACAAGAGCAAACAGCCTCAAGTTGTGCCAGGGGATTTAGGTTGGACATGAAGAAAAAATTATTCACTGAAAGGCTTGTCCAGGGCTGTCTCAGGCTGCCCCAGGCAGTGGTGGAGTCCCCGTGATCCCTGGAGAGGTTTCAAAGCCGTGGAGATGTGGTGCTGAGGGACACGGGTTAGTGGTGACCTGGCAGTGCTGAGTTAACAGTTGGACTGGATGATCTTAAAGGTCTTTTCCAACCAAAATGATTCTGTGATTCTCCGACCTAAAGCAGCACAGTCCTTCTCTGAGCAGCACTGGGAAACCTGCCCAGCTCCTCTACCTGTACAATTATCCCTCTGGCCCCTCCTGCCCTCACCTGGTGTGGGCGGTCGCTCGACCAGCATGCTCAGTGGGATGTTCTCATCCTCTGAGAAGCTGCTGTCCTGGTTGGGTTCAAAATCCTCCTCTGCTGCCATGCTCTCCATGAGTTTGCTGACAGCTCCTCCTTTCCCTCGGTTCTGCAGGAAAGGAAGCAGCATGTCATCTGGATCACAACAGCCAACAGTCTGATCCCATCTCACGTTCTTCCAGCCTGAGGAGACTGGAACAAACCTGTTTCCAGCCTCAGCAATGTTAAGCACACGGAGAGTTAAGTGAGCACACCCAAAGTTGCCTTTTGCTTCAAGCTATGTTTCTCCAGGTTTATCCCCAAGCATCCCTGAGCTGACCAACAGCTACCTCACACATCCAAGCCCCATCTACCTCCCAGAGGTTAGGAGGGATGATGTGGAGCAGACAGCTGGAGCTTTGCCCTGCATTCACCATCTCTCTGCACAGTCCTGCTGACATCTTGCCTTCACTAAACAGAGAGCAGGAACTGCTCCTACTGCTTCTCAAAACCCCACGGTCCATTTCTGGCCGTTACACACACACACCATGGGCATTACACTCCGAAAACATGGGAGAAGGTGCAGTAATGTGTGCTTTGAGAGCAGATAATCTACAGCAATGGAGCAGAAACCAGCTGTGACCTGTCTCACCCAGTGCTGAGCAAAGCAACTCCATCATTATCTCCTCGGTCCCTGCTATCCACAAAGGCTCTCCCTCCACGCCGTGGTGGCCTTAGAGAAAATCCTGCCTGCTCATTCATTTGGGGGATGCAGGCAAATGAACACCAGATGGTAGCAGCAGGTACTACCTGATAGTCTTCCTTGGATTTTAGGCTTCTTAGATCAGTATTTTGCCTGTAACGCACTCAGCAGAAGCCTCACATCTGTTTTCCCTCCCTTGCACTGCAACAGTCCAGGAAAAGAGCAGGGCTCTGCAGCCACCCTCTCCTTCACCCAGACCCTCACCTCTTTTTTCACTTCCTTGGCTTTCACCTTGGCTTTGCTCTTCTTGCTGGAGCTCAGGGCATTTGCCAGGCTGACACGAACATCAGATGGGGAGCTTGGGATGCCAGGAGGAGACATGGATGAGGAGGAGGAGCAGCAAGGGGTTTCTTTACCCTTCTTCCGCTGCTAAGAAGAAAAAGAAAACACCCTCATCAGAAAAGAGGGGACTGGTAAAGGCAGAGGGGAAAGGTGGGGAAAAGCAGGCTGTGCAAAGGTAGGAGATGGTCAGCCAGCAGTTAGTCACTAACTGCACCACATCCTACATATCCCAGCTTTGCTTTCAGGCTTCACACATTTTGGGAAGAGCTTTACATTACCCCACAGAGCAATTCCTGCCCATCGAACATTCCCCCAAAGAGCTCCAGGAAGATCCCAGCTGGCCTCATGTCACAACGAATTTGTCTAACTCTCCCCACAATCAGTTCTCCTCCGTAACAGGAGAGAGGTTTCCCAGATGTTTTAATGCAGAATTGTCCACTCTGGCCAATCCAAGCTGGACAGATTTGGGACATGGAGGGTGACACAAGTAACCGACAAACACAGTTCAAACATGACAGGCTTTACTTCCTGTGAGTCAAATCCAAGGCTGACAGCTCCTCCGAGCACACATGGGGCTGGGAAGGGGCATCAAGGGGCAGCCAAACAGCACTGGGGCCACTGCTGAGAGAGGACTTGACTCTCCTCTGCCCTAGTGGAGTTCACCACCCTCCCCTCCCCCTCAGCTCCTAAGGGTCCCACACCAGTTCTGCCAGCACGTTCCTCACCTTGCTCAGCTCCTTCCTCTCCTTCCCCTTGCTGCCCTCCTTTTTGGGGCTCATGGGTGCCCCCTTGCCACAACGCCCAGGCTTGGAGACAGGAGTGGAGCTGGAAGGTACTGCCGGGGTCAGCATGGCCGAGGACGTGGTGGCATCGTGGAGGAAGATCCGCTCGCTCCGGCGCCGGTTCCACAGGTCGTCATCGCTGGCCTCCAGCCCAAACTCAAAGCTCAAGTCCTTGGGGGATTTGAATTTCTTCAGCTTGCGGCCTTTCTCAGACCCAAGCTTGGCCTTGTCAGTGCTCCCAGATCCAGAGTCGAGGCTGCTGGGGGCCTGGCTTGGTGGGATGCTGCTTGCCTCCAGTGGCCCCTTCTTTCCCCGCAGTAGCCCTGAAGGGGACTTCTTCCTGATCTTGATCTCACTCTCCGAGTCGGTGTATTCAAACTCTGTCCCTAGGTGGAAAGGATTTAACCATCAGTCAAAGCCCTGGCTGAGCCAAGAGGAGTCATATTCCCCTGGAACCTTCTGGGCTCCTGAGGTGCCTGTCCAACAAAGCCCTTGCTTGTTCCCCCTTCCAATCCCCACATCCCTCAGCTGTGCAATTCTGTCCCACAGAACACTAATTTCCCTGAAAATAAGTTTCCCCTGCCCTAAACCAGAGCCCACCCACTCAGGCAGTGTGGGTCAGTATGTTCCCTGCCACCATTTTCTCCCTTCTCCCACAACCAAAACCCTGCAGGGAAGCTTTTAAGAGAAAAGACACTCTAACATCCACAAAAAGGAGCTGCTCAGCTGAAGCTCAGCATGAACCCCCCAGGCTGAGCCTTCCTCCCCTCCCACTGGGAGCCCTCTCCAGTCTCACCTTTGTCTCAGGGGAACAACCTCTTTAACAAATAAGAGTAAAGCCAAATTTCAAGCTTATTTTTTTCCCATTGGCCAACAGACATCACAGATCCTTTTACTGGCTCAGGTAATCACCTTAAAATCAAGAGAGGTAAGTGATCTTTTGTCTGTGGCAAATGGAAATCCCCTCACATTGGCCACTGCTCAGCATCACAGGCACAGCAGCACCCAGAGGCCTGAAATACTTTAGTAATGCCAAAATGTTCACCAGCTTCAGTGTGCTCCCCAGAACCTGGCAAAGGAGAGCCAGATCACACATTTCCAGAGGCAGAAGGGAAACTGAGGTGGGTGGTAGGCAAAGCAGTGTGGCTGCACAGGAACTGTGCCATCAGAGGGACACAACAGCCCAAGGCTGGACAGGAAGCCTATGCTGGAACAAAAGACTGAGCCCAGATTTTTCTAAATCCATTTATTTCTCAGGGGCCTGGACCTCACGGGGAGGGAGAGTGCCGATGCACAAACACCAGCAGCACCTGGTTCTCACTCTCCAAAAAAAGAGCACCAGCCTAATGTCTCTCTGATACCCTCCAAGCTGCTGTGGATCTACCCTCTCTGCACAACTCAGCCTTCAGAGCAGCAAGGTCTGGATTAGGCCTCGCTTCGTGCCAGGGAGATTGGCAGAAGCTCTTCAAAAGCCCAACAGTGAAAAGCCCCTGCTGTGATAACCACTGCGTGCGGGAGAGCCTTGAGAGAAAGGACACAAGGGACCAAACAACAGTCACGTAGGGAAATGAAAATGTACATGGCACAAGCACGGAGAACATCTTCTCTCAGTCCTCCTCTTCTCACACACGCTCCCGTTCCTGGATAAATCCAGTCTGCAGGAACCTGCTGTCATCTTCTACCCAACCCTCTTCCCCTGAGACAGCCCCGGCACGAACAGGAAAAGAGCAAGGCTGTCAAAATCAAAGCTGGCAAGGCTCAAAATTAAAAACCCATTGGAAATTACAACACTCCTTCTCCTCTCTCACTGCCGCATGAGGCAATTTCTAGATGCTTCCAGTCTCAAGGAGGGCAGGTTACAAGGCGATAAATTCTTAACAGAGGCTGCTGGAACAAGTTGGCAAAAGCCTAATATAGCATGGAAAGAGTGCTAAAACAAGCCAGGCTCCCAAGGAAGACATCATTTTCCATTCTGAAGCGTGCTGTAAATTCCATTATCACTTAATAAATATTAATAGAGAATTTATAGATGGAGCCCATATAGATCTGTCTGACTGGGAATGATCTCACCAATGGGCACTTGTGCAGCAGGGCATGGGAAGGGGAAGAAATGAAACCCACGATTATGTGTACCACTGAAACCCGGACAGAGACAAGAAAACATGGGCTGGCACTGCAAATACATGAGAAGAGGAAGGAATGCATGTTTCGGGTCTCACTGGCTGGTTTCTGTGAGGAAGCTGATGGGATGGGCTGACTGAAGGGGCTTTTCTTCTGCTTGGCCATCTCTGCTTCTCTTGGCAATTTAAGATCAGGTGCGTTTAGCACGTGCTTACTGCTCTAAAATCTAACAGCCCTTCACTGCCTTCAGCACTGAGCCCAAGGAGACACAGTATCCTGTTGCTCACCTTTGCAGAGTGACTGTTAAGTATTTGCCAGGTAGGGAAAGAGGGAATTTGAGAAAGCCACAGGCAACTGTCCCCAGGGAAGCCACGGCTGCAGCTGCTAAACCTGCCACCTGCTCTGGTTTTCTTGCCAGGCCATTCCCCCCCTTCTCAAGCATCAGGACCAAGAGGCCAAAAGCAAAGAAAGAGCAAGACAGTGTCTGGGTAACAAGTTCTCGTTGCACTGCTGGGACCTCCTGAACCTTCCCCCAACCCTAACCAGGCAACTCACCCATCAGGCTCTGCCGCTCCTCCTTCTTCTTCGCCTTCTGCTTGGCCTCCAGCTGGATGATGGAAAGAGGAGGGGGAACGATGGGGCTGGGCATTGCGCTGGCAGCAAACCTCGCCAGAAGGCCCAGGCCGCTCTCGTCGAGGGCAGGCGATGAAAGTCTGTCGGTGCCGTCCGTCCCATAGTCCTCTGCTTCTTCCTCTTCCTCTTCATCCTCCTCTTCCTCCTCCTCCGAGCTAGAATCTGGCACGCAGAGAAAGAGGGAGCTCATTACAAATCTCACTGAGCTGTGCATCGACCACATTTCCAACCCGAAGCGGTAACTCTCCTGCTGCTCTGCGTTCACCTAAGTAGCACTGAGCCACCCATGAGCTGAGCCAAGGACACGCACGTGTCTTTGCGACCATACAGCCACTGTCACCCTGCCTACCACCACCCCTGAAGGACACAGAGATCGTGGGTACAGCAAAGAGGACCCATTCAGGGCGAGGGAGGGAAGAGCAGGGTGTTGGCAGAGATACGGTGCCACGCACCCCTTTCCCTACAGCTCTCAGGAGGAATTAAAAGCTTAATTCCTTTGAAAATCCCAACCTTGGAGCTCTGGGATTCCCCTCCCGCCCACCACCTCTTCCTCCATAATGAAATCCATCAGCATAATCAGAATCAGCATGGAAGGGGAATACCAGAGACCAGCCTGCACCATGGCAGGAGGCAAGGAAGACACAGGGAGGAGAAGGGGCAGGAGGCAAAAATGCAAAGGGAGAGGGGAGGGAAATAATATTTCGAAAGCGATGGATTTGGAATGCAGAAGCCGGGGTGGGGGGGAAGTGTAGATAGTGTCGGAGACAAGGAGGAGAGCTCTTAACACTCTGCTTCAAAACTCTCCTTGCCTTTCATGCTAAGGAAGCCCAGCTCAGCACTGGCAGGAAGGGCTGCCCACAGCCAAACTCTAATTCTGGCAAAGAAATCAGCCTTGCTGCCTGCCTCGGCCGACCCCCACCGACAGCAGCGGGCTGGGGGGTTCCTTTATGGTGTCTATACAGCAGGTATTCGAGGGGTAGATGCTCTGAGAGTGGCACCTCTCCCTTCCTACAGCCCTTCCCAAGAGTCTGTCATCAGCTCCAAGGCAATTAATTTGAACAGCATCTCACCCAGCGCTGGCGAGCGAGAGGCGCCGCGCAAACGCACGCGTGCTACACACACACATATACACACACATATATGAGCGCAGAGAAAAGAGAGAGAGATTCGACTGCAAAAAGTGGGTCTGGGGATAAAAAAAAAAAAAAAAACCAGAAAGGTATTTCATTTCTCTTGAAATTGAGGGCTTAAGTAGGATCATCGAGGTTGCTGGAATATTTCCACCGCTAGCAAGAGCCCTGCTCTCCCTGCCTGAGCCCACTCAGCTCCCCGTCAGCCGCGAGCCCTGCGGCTCAAAGCCAGCCAAATGAGAAACCAGATCCTTTCAAAATGAGCTGGAATGAGCATGAAAATCCTTTTCTTTTCACGTATGCCCTCTGGGATAGATAAAAACGTCCTCAGCACTTGGTTGTTAAAAAAAAACCACACAAAAAAACCCCAAACAAACCAAAAAAGACCACAAAACCCCAAACCAAACCAATAACACAAGTGTTATTTTTTCCACTTTGGATTATTTTTTCCATGACATTAGAAATATCAGGAGTATCAAACCCCAGTCTTTTCGTCCTTGCATGTTAGCAACTGAAGTGATGGCCAGCTATTTTTTTAACAAGGGGAGCTCATCACCGTAGCGTGCATCAGTCACAGAGTATTGATTTTTAACTGCATAAATATCCCTTCCTCGTTTCAGTTGCTCAGGCTGGTCCCTTGTGATATAAAAATGCTACCAAACCTACAGTCCCGCAGTAAATACCAAGAAATCCACAGCCCTGCTCACTCCTTGCATAAAAACCACATGAAAAAAAAAAAAAAAAAAAAAAACATCATCTGCAGCAAATTAGGATCAGATTCCTTCTACTAGAAAAGGGGGCACAACTGCTGGTTTTTTCGACCACGTTTTGCCAAACAGAAAACAAATCCAGATGAGCTCAGCTAAGCTGAGATGTGAAAAGCACCTGCCTGAAAAGCAGCAAAATCCTGCCTGAGTTCAGTGACACACCGTGGGGTTCTGAGCCCCGCTCCACGCATCCCGTTTGGCTCTGAAATTCAGCAGTTCTCAGCAAAACCAGAAAAAAAACCCAACCAAGACTGAAAAAAAAAAAATCAAGCTGTCCACCCCCTCATGCCAGACCTAGAGTCGGATGAGGTGAGAGCGGCTCGCTGAGCAGTCGGGGAGGAAAATGGGCAAAAAAAGCTTGCAGGGAAATCCCTCCAGGTCTTGTCCTGAGTGAATCCCCCAGCGCTTCAAGCCTCTGCCCGTGCGAGAGCCTAAGGGTGCCCAGCAGCTCCAGGATTTCAAAAGCACCAAGGTAAACCAGATTTCAAAGCCAGGATGACAAACCGCACGGTACAGTCAGCGTCCCGGGCAGTTATTCTAACCTCGAACGTACTAGCGGCACGCTCCGGAAGGACAACTCCAAAGCTAGTTCCCTGATATTTTTATCTGCACGAGACACAATCTGCAGCCTGCAAAGAAGCACGTTTTAACACGCTCACAGATCTCAACCCCTCCACTCTTCGCGGCGAGGGCAGACCTCGCTAACTCCACGCGCCGCATAAATCCCCGCTCCTCTTCCTCTTGATCTTCCGAGGGACAAAAAAAAACCCAATCCCTAACAAATGAAACAAAAAAAAGGACAGATCTGGGGCTCTGCTCCAAGCCCACGTGCTTCTAAACTAAAGCCCCAGATTTATGGTCACGGTGGCAAATAAACTGCTGGTGCTCTAGGGCCATCTGCACGGCTTCTGGGAGAGACTCTTGATGCCTGTCTTTAATGGGAAGCAGGAGTTTTACTCCTACCATGCCCCAAACTATGCATCAACTTCAAATGAAGCCTGCACAGATGCCTTTTTACACAATCGAATCCTCTTTTTCTTTTTTCCTCCTGAAAAGGGGATTTTTCGTTCATAAAGGGGAAAACTGCATTTAAAAGAAGCCCTTTTCTTCCTTCAATGGGAATTCTGGTAACACTGAGCAAGGTTGAGAGGAAAAAAACCATTCAAAGTTAAAAATATCTTTTCTAACTGACATTTTTAAGAGCATGTATGTGTGTGTATATACCCCCCACACACACAACCACACGTGTACATACAACTCTACAGCCAAAACAAGCCATAATTTCATATTTAAATGCTACTGATGCCAGATAAACTGGAGCCAAAGAAGATTTTGTTTTCCCTAATTTTTTTTTTTTTTTACCTGCGTTGATTTAAAAAAAAACAAACCAAATTAAAGGTGCTAAATTTCCTCATTGCTTTTAACTGCTAAGCTGCCGTGGGATTTGACTGTAGGAGAGCAGAAAATGAAGATTTGTTAATGATGAACAGAAACTGGTTAAGCAATTCGGTTTTTAAAGACTGATGTAACAAGACAGATTGAGGGGAATGTGGAGAGGAAAGGATCGGGAAGGGGGGGGAGGAGGGAGTAAAAACACACACTTAAAAAAGAGTCATTTCACATTGTAAAAACAAATAGCATGATTTTCTCATAACACCAAGCAGGCCTACAGCATACAAAGCAGGCTAAGTACAGGCAGACTTTAGACAGCTACTGGGTCATTGACATCTGATTTGTGTGATCTGTCCAAATTCTGGAGGTTCCTTATTTTTGAATATCCAATTGAAGATTATAACTTTTGGGGTTTTTTTTTAAACAAGCCAAACGACCAACGAGATTTTCCCTCCCCCGATACGTGCTGTGCTGTTGACTCCAGAAGTACTTAGCAAAAATTAAAAGAGTATTACAACTACCACATGGGAATGACTGTGTAGGCAACTGGTTATCCCTCACTGGGTTTGCTGGTTTTTTATCGTAGGGGTAAAATTATCCTCCAAGTCAGGGAAAGGAGAGTAGGGAAGAAGGTATTAATTTCTTAAGGAAAAGAGAGTATGGAGGGAGGAGGAAGTATGGGTCTTTGGTCTCAAAAAGCTCAAGGTATTACCCATCCTGGTGGTTTTCCGAAGTCCCATGTTTAGCCCACACTGGCAGTTTCCTCTCCAAGGTCACTGGATGAAAACCCACAAGCTTTGCCTGTTACCAGAATGGCAAAGTGGTGTCTGGTCTGTAAGAAAGCAGCGTGTCCCTACCTCTTCTCACTCAAAATCAGCTGGTAACAGGTCTTCCTGCAGCTACTCCTACCTCTGACATGGACACGGCCAGGCAATTACCCTGATACTCGGACAGTCTGAGTCGTGGCCCAGAAACTTTTAAGGACAGTGGCAGAGCCTCTGCAGACAGCACTGAGGCTTCTCATCTTGGACCCATCTGCAAATCCTTCCCTTCCCTGGGTTAAGGGGTTCTCCAAAAGAAGGCCTGCAAACAGTAAAGCATTTCTGGAGCCCTCGAACACGTACGCACAAGCAAACCTTCCATGCAAGATTCTTCATGGACAGAGGAAAAAGTCAAAAGTGGACAGCAATCATTTTCAAAATCAAAATAACCAAGAGAATGCAAAGAGCTACGTGTCATTATTCACGGAGGTAACATCGAAACATCTGAGGCTGACAGGTGACATAAAGAAAAGGTATTTTGCCTACCTACATAACAATGGTCATGGTTCGGGTTCATGGCTAGTGACCCTCGCTGAGAAGTGTCTGCCCTACAACCAGCCAACCACTTTGCTTCTTTAGTGCAGCGTGAGAGCAAATGCAAGAGACCGACACAGACATTCAAAGCATCATGGATAGGGGCAGGGGTGAAAGGGTTGGTCAAGCAGCTGCAAGGAGAAAGCGAGCACTTCTAGAAAAGCTGAGGTTATTAATCGGTTTAGTATCAGGGAAAGCCATTAGAAACCCTATTACCCAAATATCCCTTCAAGTAAAGCTTCTGAGAAAGAACAACAACAAAGGAAAAAAAAAAAAAGAAAAGAAAAAATAAAAAAGAAAAATCATTTGCAGAGGAAAAAAAAAAAACCCAAACCTGTAACCAATAATCCCTCCCCACCTCCCCTTCCAGGCCCACCTTCCACTCCAGGAGGTTTTGCATCTTTGGTTTCCCCACCATTAAATGACACCCCAGAGGGATTTACAAGGCATTTCCCCATTTGGTCCAGATTCCCCAACCTCCTCCCGTATCCCGTCCCCTCCCCAGACTTTATCCCATAAAACTGGGAATTTTTTTTAAGCAGATAGGTTACTTGAAAAATCAACAAAGCCAATTAGGGACAAGTTGCCTATCTGCTTACCTGGAACAAAACCAAAAAGCAAACCCCCAAAACCCCTCAAGAACTTCGCACCTAAAAGGGATTGATATCCTCAAAATTTCCAACAGCAGCAAAATAAAGGAAAGATGCAGGAAGGAACAGGGAAGGGAAGAATGGAAGTTAACACAGACTCTTCATGGAAATGTGGCAATCTCACCCTTACACAAAATCCACTATCCCCAGGATTTTTGAGGTTCTCTAAAGAAAATTTTCTTTTTTTGTTGTTTTTTAAACAGGTATTTCTCCATTTTGGTTTTTCTTTGAAATGTGTTGGTGGGTCCAGCCCAGAGCCACATCAAACCAAATCGGCATTCTGTACCTTTCTGCTGTGCTTGATAATTTATATATATATTTTTTTTTTAGCTTAAATGATCTTTCTTTGGAGGTTGGGTTTGGAAGGAATTAAAAACAAACAGGTGCACGGAGGAAATGAACAGGAAAAAGAATAAGAAAAAAAAAAACCAAACAACCAAACTAAAACAAAACAAAAGCAAAACTATACAGCCCTGTTTACAATTAAAAACTGTCTAAGCAGTGTGAAATACTAAAAGGCTTTTGCTGTGCGACATCCAGATCTGCCGTGCAACTTAGATGATAACAACTGGGGATGCTCTTGCTTAGCATTCAGCCCAGACGAGCTACTTTCTTTTGGGAGCTGAGGGTTCATTAAAATGACCTTTCCCCATGATTATTATTTAATGAGTGTGCTCTAAAACAGAAACCCCTTGTGTCTCTAGAGGAAAAGTCTCAAGTAATCTCTTTTCCCACTGAAGTACTAATGACAGGCTGACAAAAAAAAAAAATTGGGTTGAGGGTGAGGGAGGGAAGCTGCAGAGTCAAATTTAATGCAGTAATTGCCACATCCTTGAACACCGTGGGTTACGTCTGGGCATCTAAAAAAAAAAAAATTACCACCCAAAATGAGATGTAAAAAAACCTGCCGCATACATTTTAAGAAGTGAAAAAAAGGAAAAATTTCTGGCTGTTAGCAAGGAATGGGGGTATGGTCCCCATTATGAGGGGGACCCAGCACCCTGCTGGAACAGCACTGGGGGCCAACTAACTCCTCATTTTATCTGCCTGCCTTGAGATAATCTATCAACAGAGGAAACAAACTGAAAAAGAAGCAAAGTGTGTGGGGGGAAAAAAAAAAAAAAAAGATAAACAAATTTTGAGTGAACGGAATAAAAATTAAATTAAAGGGGCTGGGAAGGGGAGTCCTAGGCTTTATCCGGATAAAGGCAGCAGGGATATTTGAATAATAGAGAGTACCCCAGACTAGGTTAATTCCAGTTCTACTCATGGGGAGTGGGAGCAGGAGGGGGGATGCAGAGCAAGATGAAGTGAAGCGGCAACCTAATCGCCTGATAAGAGACACAGCAAGAGAGACAAGGTACACAGGTTTAGTTAAAAATGAACTCGATATGTTTAATAAAGCTTGGTATACCAAATCGCAGTACAAACATCAAGTCACACGGCCACACGACAGTATCCCGGGATTTAAAATAAAATAAAATAAAATAAAAAAAGAAAGAAAGAAAGGGGGATTTAAAATAAAAAAAAAAAAGGAAAGGGGATTAAAAACAAAAAAAAAGCTTTCCAAATCTCTACGAGGCTCATGCCAAAATAAAATAACAAAAAATAATAATGATAGTAATAATAATATAATGGTGGTGGTGGCAGCAAGGAAGAAAGTGAGGGAAAAACTGAAGGGAAGAAGGGAACAGGAAAGCAGGGAGAGGTGGACACTAAAACCCAGTTGATATAAAAAAAAAAAAAAAAGCTCTAAAAGAGCCAGCCCAGTAATAATAATATCACACCGATACAGGTACAAAAAGGGTAAGAAATAAAACGTGGGGCTGATAAAGCAGGCTACGCTGCCAAGAACAAAGATGGCCGCCCTGGCTCCGACCATCAAAATGGCTGACCCCAGGCCCCTCTCTCGCCCTCCACCCCACCCGCTCCCACACAGACATGGCGGAGGGGTGCGTAGGGGGGGGGGGGGTTCGCGTTTGCTACAAACTAGTAACCTTGATCGAACGAGTCCTCCGAGGAGTCGCTGAAGGAAGATCCCGCCTCGGCCTCCTGCAGCAGCAGGCAGAAGGGCTGCTTCCGGCCCGCCGCCGCCTTCGGCTTCAGCGGCCGCCCGGACACCGCGCCACGCGGGGCCGGCTTGGGGCCACCGGCCACCCGGCCGCCCTTCCTGGCCGCCGCTGCGCTGTAGAGACCGGGTGGCCGCGGCTTGGGGGCGGACGGGGGCTGCGCTGGCCACTCGTCCCTCAGGGATTCCTCCTCCTCCTCCTCCTCCTCCTCCTCCTCCTCCGAGTCCGTATCTGCGGTCAAAGCGGGTGGGAAGAGCGTTACGGCCGAGAACGGGGGGTTTGGGGGGTGCTTTGGTGCGTTGCTGCGTTAAGGAAGCTGTAAACCAGGAGGGGAAAGCGGCTGCAAGAGGGGCCGTGAGCCCCACCACTTTTCCACCCCGTCCAGGTCCCCCCACCACGCGTCTCGGGCTCGGCAAGCAGGAGCTGAGCAAACAGAGAAATGCCCGTTTCCTTCTTTCGGGCAGAAATAGACACTCTCCACCTACACTGAACAACTCCTGCCCTCCCTCCAGACAGGATCCAGGGTTTAGCTCCAGAGCAGAGACCCAAGGTAGACGTTTCTTCTCCGAAGATGTCCACCGAAGGTGCAGCGAGGCCATCGACCAACCCGCGGCTACGCTCAACACTGACCTAACTCCCCTTTCCTACACAAACCAACTCTCCCAGAGGGTTTTTCCAGCGGACAACACACCTAACTCCAAACATGCCTCTCCAGACACCGTGGCGTGCGCGATCAAGCGCACCCAAACGGAGCAGGGACCGAGCCGCTCCTCAGTCTGTAAACCGTGGCTTTACAAGCCAACGAGCCCCATGGGCAGCGAGAAGTTATCCAGTGGTCCCCTCTGGCATCTCATTAGTGGAACAACAACGGGCACACGGTACCCCTGGACGCAATAAAGGCTGGTACGAATTGTCGCCTCCCCGCTTGGGAACGCCCCGTCGGCCCCACAACGTTACAGACATTGTGGAGGGGAGCGTTCCAGCCTGCGAGCAGCAGCAGATGCTCTCTGGCATCAGCCCAGGTCAGGCATCGCTCCCCACCTCCGTTACGTTGGGTTGTGGAGAGGAAGAAACGAGCGGCAGCAAGTTGAGGAGTCCCAAAGCCCAAATACGCAAACAATTTTGGGTAGCTGACTGCTGTTCAAATCTGTGGGAATAGGATGCTCAGCTCGCCCTTTGGATCTGTGCCGACTCCAGCTAGAAAATCAAGAGGTTAAGAGGCAGAAGGGCTTGGCGCCAGTCCCGCTTCTCCTCCTCCACAAGAGCAGTCCACCAGTCATGGGAGGTGCTGCCATATGCTCGACCTGCCTCCCCAAATCCATCACGCTTGAGTGACCAAATGACAGGCTAAAGCTCTTTCCTTGAACCTGCTCACAGCTGAAAAAACCACACACTGAAGCTGAGCTATTTCAGAGTCGGTTCCTCAGCGACTACAATCCTCCTAAGCTGAGACTCATGGGGCAAAGGGGCACATTCCTACACCAGGAGACTTCTGGAGAGGGGAAGGGTCAGACACAAGCTACCTTAGGTCTGTGAGGGAGTTTTTGTTCATAAAATCACAGTGCCAAATGCAAGGGCACTGCAAAAGCTCCCTCTGCCGCAAGCCAAAGCTCTTAGCTCCAGCAACTGCCCACGTCTCCTCTCACCATTAGCTCCAGAGCTCCCAGTTTAGGACCCACGTCCTCAGAAGTGAAGCACATTCAGGAACAGCACTGCTGGGTGGTTGGTGTGTACAGCACCATCAGCCAAAGGCTGCGTTCAAGTCCAGTGGACACAACAGCTCCTATTTGGCCACGTACACGCCTAATTTCATGCCAAACATTTGTTCCATTGGAGAACCACTAGCTCATCATCCTTTCCATTAGTGAGATTTCTACACCGCTGCTGCACCGGGAGATGTGTTTGGTATGCGCACAAACACCCCACAAGGCTTTTAACATGGGACCTAAATAGCTGCGAGCGAAGGTAAAGATGCATCTGCAAGTGAGCTGAGACAAATTACACAACCAGGCCTCAGACCATGAACTCCGAGTCCCTCACGTGCTCTCTGCCCCACCGTCTGCCCGAGCCACTGAGGAGTCTTCTCCCTCCGATTCTGCTGCCTTCCTGACACCGCCTGCAATTCCGATGTTTCCTTCTGTAACGGGTCGGTCCCTAGCTCGGCTCGGTTGCAGGAACCTTTGCCTTGGTTGCACTTTTGAGTTTAGAACCGCGGTGGAGATAAACGCTGATGGAACAGATGAGAAGACTAAGCACACTCCGCCAGCAACCAAGCTCTGGCACTGAAGGGCAGGAGGATGACCATGAACATCGGTGTCCCCAGCAGGCTTTGCCTTCTAAGGCTGAATCCATGGAATAACCCTAAAGCGAACCCCACCTAACTCCACCAGGACTTCTAAAGTCTCTTGGAGCTTCTAGAAGCTATGAATACTCAGGAGTAAAAGGAGAGTGTCTACTCCCACCGAAAGCAAGAACATGGGTGAAGTTCTTTTTTAAAGCATCTTCCTTCTCTGGCAAGCAGCACAACACAGGGCAGGAAGAGATGCACTGACAGTGGCTACCTCTTGGACAGCAAGCTGGGTGGACAACTCATGACCCTAAACATGCAGCAGCATTCATTTAGCCAGGGACGAGGTCACTTTTCTCTCAGGAGCAAAACCAGACCCATCTCCAAGAGGCCATCAACCCCCACTACAAGCCCCCACAGCAGATTACACTGTAAGAAGAGACAAAAGAGGGGTTACTTACTACAGGAGTAGCTGCTCACTTCAGATATTGCTGGTGAATGGGAAACCTTGAGCTGATTTTTGACTTTTAACCCCACCTCCATCTTCTTCATTTTGGCAGCCACTTTGTTTTTACCTTCCTTGCTGGCTTTCAGGGACAGGCCCAGGTTCTTGGCCAGGCTCTTCTTCTCCTCCTTGCTCGGCAGAGCCTCGTGGGGTGGGAGGTACCTGCTGCCACCTCCACTAGTTTTTGGCTTTCCCCTGGAGCCGTCGGCAAACTTGAAGGGGGATTTGAGCTTGTCTTGTTTGGTGAGTGACAGGGCCTTGTCAAGCTTGCTGGCCAGCTGCTCCTGATCTGATGGCACCTTCTTCTTTTTCAGCTTCAACTGCCGAGGTGAAACGAAGAGACACAGGTGAATGCAGAGCAGATGTCACGGCAGACCTGAGGGACCTTACTAGCCCCCAGAACAGTCTCTCACACACGCTAGTTAATAAGGCCTCAGAATGATGGGTCTTAGGCCCCAGTTGCCATAACCCACCACGGTGCTAAGAAGGAAGAGGAAGATGTCAGCAAACAGCACAGCTTTTCCCTTCTCAAGCACTACAAAATCGCAGGATTAACTTAGAAAAATTCAGTCTTCTTCCAACAGAATTAAATTCATAGAACACCATGTTTTGAAGTTCTTTTTTCCTCAACACCTTCTGGGTTTTAGGATATGTTTAGGTTGGTTTTACAAGCTTTTCTCTAAATCAAGAGGATTAAAAATCTTCTTTACCCAAAACCCCAGCCAAATAAATACGGATTTCCACATAATCAACTAGCTCCAGAGGCTGGGATGCCAAAAAGACCCAAATTCCTCTCAGCAAGGGCATCAGCACCACTGCATTACAGCCAAAGCTGTTACCTCCTTTTCAGTATTTTCTTGCTTCTTGAAGAAAGTAAATATACTTTACATGTGCTGCAGCTAGATAACAGCAGCAGTAACTCTGGACTTTGCCTGTATGCATTTTTGGATTTCATTGTCAGCTTAAAGCTCCAGTAAATCTCTCACGGCCTCGACAGGAGCAGAAGAAAACCCTGCATTTAAAACAGCGAGGTCTCTCTCCCTTTCCTGCCTCGCTTCAGGAAGCCCATTCCTCTCCGCTCTCTCGGCAGGCAAAGGGGCAAGACGAGCACTGCCCTGGATTCAGAGCAAGGAAAACACTGCAATGCTCTGTCTGGCTTGAAGGCACTTGCCTCTCTGTTGCCTACCAAAGAGGTCTGACCTCCATAAGCCAATGTTACTTTGCAAACACTCCTCCACTTAACAGCCAGTCCTCTCAGGAAGAGCTTCTAAATCCACACCAACTGAAAACTGCCGCTCTAAGATGAGGAGTTATCCAGTGCAAGCCAACACCAGTGCAGCAGGAAAGAGATCTGCTTTTGGCCCGTGGCTCCATGTTCCCCATGAGGGCACTGACCTCATTTGAGAAGCTGGGAGCCGCATCATGCTCTTCCCAGCTCTGGTTCCTCCCTTTCATCTTGCCACTGCTGCTCTCCACATCCTCGTCCTCCTCCGGGAGGGCCCCTTTGTGCCTCTTCTTCATGCCCTCGCCAGTCTCAGAGTCTTCGGAGAGCAACAAGGACTTGCTCAGTCTGCAAGCCAAGCACAGGATGGGTCAAGGTGGGCGGCTTTCCTCCCTGTGATCCCCACCAAGCTCAAAAGTGAGGTTCAACACCTCCTAGGACAGTGGGGATCCTCAGTGTGAGCCAAGTCTACTGCGAGGTGATAGCAGTTGGGACAAGGTTTTCCACCAAACAGGAAAGCCAAGGAGCCCTTCTCGAACACTCTTGGCCACCAGATCAGATGAGGGTTCCTGAAATCAGAGACCTGCAAGGTGGTCTCTGAAAGGAAGTATTTGGTGTCTTGTGGAACAGCCACCGAAAAGTTCCTGATTTGGTACAGGGCAGCAGAGGGAAGGACAGACAGCTGAGCTGGCCCTGGAGGTCTTTTACCACCTCCACTTTCATGGTGCAGTGAGATTCCTGAGGCCCAGGGAGGTGCCCCACTGCCCAGACACTTGCTCTGGTTGCTTGGATATGAGCAAGGAGGTGGTGAGGAACTGCCACACAGGGTGACATGGAGGGACAAGGGCACAGCTCGCTCAAAGGACAGGCAATCTGCTCTGCAAGCCCGGCCACTCTGCAAAAGGCACATGTCATCTATGCCTGCAGTCTTACTTGGGGATTTGGGGAGGGGGGGAGGAGAGGGTAAATAAATAATTAAAAAATAAAATAAAATAAATAAAGTAAGTGAGACTATCAGCACAACTTTCGCTGCTCCCCAGATGTCTCCAGTAACTATCTGATGGATGACCAGTCCAGCACCTCAAGATCTCTACCAAGCTTCCACCAACAGCTCTCCTACACCACCTCCTTCATGCTAAGCCGGCTGGCCCAGGTCATACCACCACTGCAAAGCCACTGACACAGGGCAGCCTCCTCAGCTTCCAAGCATTTTCCCTTTCCCTCCATCCTCTCTGCTGACCTCCACAGACACCTAAACCAACACCTCAGGCCCCAGATGTTGGCTTGATGGTTCGCCTCCATCTCCCACGCCAGGCTGCTCAAGCATTCCTGTGATGCAGGGACATGCACACGCCAACACGATCATGCACGCACACATGCACTACTCCAGCCACCTCTAGATGCCTCCAGCCTTGTCCAGCCATCCAAACACGAAGAGCAAATCACAGAGCCACCAAAAGGACAGATTTTCAGAAGTGCGTGGTCAGTGGGAGCTGGGTACCTGAACCTAGTTTGTGGACTTGAAAGGACATTTGCTGTAATATGTAGCACAAAGGGAGGCAGCTTGGAGGTGCCTTCCCATTGGAGCGACTTGGCCATCTATGGATGGTTAGATGGCCAACGGTGGTGAGATCCAGGCATCCAAACAAGAGCAGCTCGACTTGCAAAAGAGAAAAAAGCAGAACAGAGAATGATCCAGACACTTCAGAGAGAGAGATCAGGCAAAACCAACTCCCACTGATCAAGGGAACAGAGATGAAGACAGCAGAAAGACAGCAGAAAGGCCCTACCAAGTAGATAACCTGGAATAGCCCTGTCCTTCCAGCTTTTGAACGTCAACACCCCCGCCATCAGCTCCACAGTGCCCGCTTGCACCGTCCGCTCTCCTGAAAACACCCACGAGGACGCGCTCCCCAACACCAAGAGCTCACCTACAGGTCCCTGCCCAGCCGGCTGCTCCGTATCACCTCGCTGCTGCTCAGCTTAGCCCGTCCTACTCGCACCCAACACCACAGACACGCGCTCTGCCAGCGGGGAGGGAGGACGCTGGCACTGGAAGGACGCACTCAGGGTCGATTCACACGCTTCCGCAATGCCACCGCTGCCACGAGCCCTGCCTGCCACCACAACGCCACGGCGAGCCCCCGCTGCATCCGAGATGCTCTCCCCAAGTCAGACCCTGGTGCAGCGACCCTGCCGTTTTCCCGTCTTCCCCAAATTCCAGCCTTACTTTCCACTCTTGCTGTCACTCTTCCCTCTCTCCTTAATGGGTGACAGAGCGCTTGATCCAAGTTTCCTCTTCCTGGGCCTTCCAGGGCCTCTTCTCGCCAAGCTTCTACTTTTCTCGTCATGCTTTTCCCTTTAAAAAAACCACACGCTTCACTGTTAACCAAGGCAGAAAAAAAAAAACCAAAAAGGCAAAGAAAAAAAAACAGGAAAAAAAAGGCAAAATTGAATTTTGCAACCAAGAAGCAAAAACAAACAGGGGGGGTGAAAAAAAAAGAAACCAAATAAATCCAAAAAGAAGAAAAAGGGAAAAAAATTAAAAGAAAGCAAGCAAGAACGGGAGCCAACCCAGAACCTTCGCCTGTCACCAAACTGCTAAACTGAGCTGCTGAAGCCAAGGTTGTCTCTAACACGGTCTCCCAGCTGCATTCACCAGTGCTCAGGCTGTTTTGTCACATAGCCTAGGAGTGTGTTGTGCAAAGCTCTGGCGGGTGCACCAGGAGGAGAGGAGACAGGGAGGGACGGAGGGATGGTTTCTCTCTTGGACCAAGAGGCAGTGAAAGTGCCCAGCTGGAAAAAGAAAAAAGAGACCGAGTGAGCAGCCTGCGACTTACTCGGAGTCCCTGCGGCGCTGCAGCTTCACCAGCTCCCGCTGCTTCTCCTTGTACCGCCGCTGCAGCTCCGCCAGCCTCATCCTGTAGTCCAGCTCCATGGCGTCCATGTTCTCGATGGCAGATTTGATGGAGTACATCTAGGGTGGGGAGGCAAGAGGAGGAGAGGAGGTCAGGACGTGCCCAAGCCCTCACCTCGGCCGTGGTGCCCTTGCAATGGGCAAGATCTGCGGCACTCCGTGCTCGCGGCGGCTCAGACAACCCTCTCCCACGACAAGCACAGCCCTGGAAAGGCACCCAGAAAATAAAAGCAGCTGAGTGAAGATGTTCTGTGGCTCATGCACGGGATGGTGTCAGCTTTGAGGGAGAGCGACCCTGTGGGATAAAACATGCCCATGGAGTCTCTTTTTCCTTACTTAAAACAACAGGTCAAAACAGTCCCCGTCTCGAAACACCTACTTGCTCAGTACAAAATAATTTGTTGACTTTTCCCGTGGGGAAAAGTCAGCAAAGAAAAAAAAAAAACCACACAAGGAAAAACCCTCCTGCCACTGTCTTTAGTGTCCCTCCCTGCCAAAGCAATAAAAGGAGATGGCTTTGCAAGACAAACACCACTCCTAGGGCTGCTGAGGGTCCTGCTCGATTCAACGGCGTTGACTCGCCAACAAGGGAGGAAGGTCAACCACACCACGCTGACCCCTGGGCAGCACTGACACCAACGCTGAACGCAGAACGGTGGCACCGGCCGGGTGACAAGCTGTGGCTGGAAGAGCAAGCTGCGGTGAGGGGATGCGCCACGGCTTTTCGGGCTCAGCCACACCAAGAGCTACCAAGAAGAATTTCTTCCCCAGGAGGGTGGTGAGACACTGGCACAGGTTGCCCAGAGAGGTGGTGGAAGCTCCATCCTTGGAAGTGTTTAAGCCCAGGCTGGCTGGGGCTGTGAGCAACCTGCTCTAGCGGGAGGTGTCCCTGCCCATGGCGGGGGGGTTGGAACTGGATGAGCTTTAAGGTCCCTTCCAACCCTGACAATTCTATGATTCTACTTACGGGTTCATCTTTCTTCTGCATCCAGCTGTACTTCTTGTTGGGATTCAGCTCTCGAGGCAGCCGGATGGTTTTCAGACTTTCCATAAAGGGAGTTGAAAGTACTTCCATGAGCATGTGGGTGCTGGCAGCCAGCAAACTCTCCAGTGTTGGCCGGACAGGGAAACTCTCTGGACCTGCTGGGAAGGACAGGAAAATAAAAAACAACCAAGCTACAGATGTTCACCTTTCAAGACTTCTGCACCTCCAGCAGGCACAAGGAGAGGCCAATGTCCCTTTCTGGACCATGCCAGCTCAAGCTGTCTCCCAGACACCCTTGGCCCCCACTTGAGCTCTCCTGTTGTACCCAGCCATGGTGCAACTGGCAGCTCCCATCACGTCTCGCCTCAGGAAGTTACTGGAAGGTGAGATCTTTTAAGGGCCTGCCAAGCTCTTGGAAAGCATCATCTGGAGCTACTGGGGCCTCTTGTGCCAAACCCCAACAGACTGTAGACTCAGTGCCTGCCAGAAGGGTGTTACCCTGGCAGCTCTCGGGAAGTGGGGCTCCGTTTCCGCTATGCATACCACAAACTGTCTAGACATGGCAAGGGCCTTTGGAAGGGGAGAACAGTACAAAAGCCACACGTAGCTCAGCCTACTGCAACAAAACCCCTGCTCCAGCCCCATCTGAAGTACCAGCAACTCCTGCAACTCAGAGCAATGCTCTCCTTGCTGCCTGGCTGAGGTTGCAAGAGATGCCACGTGAGCCTCTGCTCCTCACAGAGAGCTCAGGGACCGTATGCTGGGAGACCCACCCTGGCCCAAGGTTGGCCAGACTCCACACTTACGACTTACTTTGCATTTCTTGCTTCCGTTTCTCCAGCTCCATCTCTGCAATTTCACTCAACAAAGTGATCCCTTGCAGGAAGGAATGCTCCAAGGCCTGGTCAGGTACCACCTCCACCTTCATCTGGGATGGAATGACACTGGTGGTAGTCAATAAGGAACAAGCCTGAGGCATTTCTGTGGCAGCCACCAAAGCGTTCATCCCAGCCAGCGGGTCGCCCGGTTTGATGTCCAGAGCTGGCATTTGGCAAGAGATTGCCTCTTCCGTGTAGGAAGAGATCTCTGGCCCCTGCTCCCCCTCCTCAGGGGGCAGGCTGGGAAACTCCCTCCCCTGGGGCACATCGGCACTCTGCAGGTCCATGGCTACAGAGGCCTCCTCCCGCTGGGGCGTCAAGTCCATCTCCGGCGGCTCGCTCTCCGCGTGCACGAGGGAACTGTCATAGTCCATGTGCATGGAGCAGGTTTCTCCTCCGCTCCCGGCCTCTGCCTCAGCCTCGGCTTCTGCAGGGCAGGGCACAACCTGGTAAGGAGGTGGGCAGCTCTGGAGGTCTTCCTGGTCCTGCTCCATAGCACCCAGGGCTTCACCTTGATGCAAGAGGAGATTGCAGTTGTCCACGTTCTGCACCGGGACGGCTGCAGAGGCGGTGATGTTCAAAGTCCCCATGTCCTGCTCACAGATGCCTTCTTGGCTTTCCTCCATCTGCACCTCTGATTTCACCCTCTCTTCCAAGGACTCCTCTTCCGCTGCTGCTTGGATGGGCTCTAGCATTTTGGACGGAGACAGGTGGATGGGCTTGACCTCTGGGGAAAGCTCCATGTGCTCAGAGCCTTCAGCAGGCAGTGGGACGTCAGGAGCCAGACCATCTGCGTCAGATGCTGCGGTAGGCTGGATGAGGTAGGGATAGTGTCTTCCAAAGGAGGGAGGCAGGGACTGGAATGGATATCCCGGGGGGATCTCTGCAAGACATCAGAAGGGACAGGCTGTGTAATGGCCAGGTCTCCAAAGCACCTTCTCTCTCACTAAGGCATAGAGATGGGTTCCCTTCACTTCCATCATCTCTGGCCTCTTCCTGTTCTCAAGCAGGAGCTGCTTTGGGCATCTCTCTCTTGGCGAAGCTGCCACAGGCAGCAGCACCCCAGAGGTGCCTTCTGCACCTTTCCAGCACCCTTGTGCAACTGGAGAGAAATCTGCCTCTTGCATCCTTCTCCCACTGAGACTTCAGCCCTGGAGGAACCAACCCAGGCTCGACCCAAGGGAAGAAGACAGCCCCCACAGCCCCAGGTGCCCCTACGACCCAGGCACTGATCCCAGTCCAAGACCCCCGGTTCTTGCCTCTCCCCTGCCTTTTAGAGGAGCTACGTGGTTTTCTCTAGGGGAAGGGATGGAAGCAGGAAAGAGTCAAGGAGAAAAAGGGAGGCAGGCACAAACACAACGGGACTCTGCCAAAGCAGGGCTTTCTTACCTGGGAACAAGGCCTGATATGGACCAGCAGCCTCTTTTTCCAGCTCCAGGTCTTTCTTCTCCACGGTCTCGGGTGCCTCTTCCTTTGGAGGGATGGCAGGGGCAGGGGGTGGAGAGGCGGGGGGCGGGCTGGAAGGATGGGAGCTGGGGGTGGCGGGGTAGGAGTAGGCTGGCTGCGAAGGTGGCTCCTCCATCTTTTGGATCACCTCAGCTTTGAGCACAGACACGGGTGAGGCCCTGGGAGAGAGGGGAGGTGGACTCACAGCCTTGCTGTAGGACGTGGAGGCACTGGGAGACAGTACAGGTGGTTTTCGGTGCACCAGTCCAGGGGCAGAGGAGGAGAGGCCTGATTTGGCACTGTCCAGGCTCCGTTTCGTCACCTTCTCTTCCATATCCGCACGCTGCTCGTTCGCCTTCAATCTCTCCTGCGACAAGAAGAGAGCAGAATTCAGCATGAACACCTCTACCTGCTCCTGGAAAGCAGCACAGACCTTCCGCTGAGCAAGACCAAAGCACGGTCTTATCAAATAGCTACTGGAATAAAACACGTTCCCCAGTGCAAGATCATTTGGAGACCAATGTGATGGAGGGTGACACTGATCTGTGACAGCTCTGGGCATCACACGAAGAATGTTCTCGGCTTCCTCTTGCAACCACAGCAAACCATTTCTAGTTCTAAGCCACCAGCCTAGCAAGCACACATGCAAAGCGAAGGCTGAACACCAGCTGACCGCTATAAAAATTAAATGGAGGTACAACACCCAAATGAAAGCTCACAATTCCCAAAATCGTTTGGTGAATGGGAGCTGGCTCCAGGACCCAGTGTGACTGCCACCAGTATTGCAGCTGCTTCTCTTGAGCTGCTCAGGAGGTTTGTTTGGAGGTGACCAGGGATGAAGATACTCAATTGAAGAGACAACCCTAGGGAAGGAATCAAGCTGCTGCTGGGCAGCTCCCCTGACAGCACTGCTCAGCTGTAGAAGTGGTGCTGAGGGACATGGTTTAGTGGTGACCTGGTAGTGCTGAGTTCATGGCTGGACTCATCTTAAAGGTTTCTTCCAACCAAAAGAATTCTGTGATTCTGTGGCTCTAGACTAAACCTCTCCAAAATCCACCCTGACTGGGCAGGATGCACTAAACGCCTCACGTCCCAGGGACCAGGGCAGGATCGCTCGATGCATCCATACCCTTGAGACACGCTTTGCCACGTTGGCACAGCTGCTTTTCCCCCCCCAACCCCAGACACTCCAACTTCAGGCTCGTTTCACGCCCAAGCAAGAAGCTCCTGAAAACGTACCACGAGCTGGGCGCTCCTCTGCAGCTCCATGGCGTGGGCTGCTTGCTGCTGCAGGATGTACAGCTCGTGCTGCCGCAGCAGCTGCTGATGCGAGAGGAGCTGGAGCTGGTGAGCATGCTGGAGGGAGCTCCTGGTCGGGGGGTACATGGCGGGCCACAGTGGGGGTGCCCGGTCCATCAGCTCCGCTGGGGAATGAGCAGAGATGCAGTCAGGCAGGCGAGAGGATGGGAGTGGCTGGAGGAGTCAGAATCGCTGAAGGCAAGTGTCTCTACCCCAAACCCAGGGTGTGGGGGATGCCAAACATTGGGCTATGCAGAAATACAACCAGAAATGCAGAAGGGAAAGGGTGCTGTCTTGACCTCGGCAGCCCCACTCCCACCATCCCGTGGGTCCTGGGGCCATCCAACTCACTTCACTCTCTATCCATCCTTTGGTTTGACTGTTGCTGGCTGAGCCCACGAGTCCATTCTCCTAACCAAGGACTCAAACCCTACAGGGTGGTGCAGGGGATGAGGAGCCACTGCTGAAGATTACACATCTCCATCTCTGAAATGCACCTAACAAGAGGCCAGCTCGTTCCCACCCTAAAGCTGTGGCTGCTGGTCCCCCACAAAAGCCATTCCCTCCACAGCTCTCAGAGCGTGGTCCTCGGTGACGCACTCGCATCCTTACCGAAGTGTGGCAAGTGCTCGCTGGGGATCACAACAAGCTGCCCCGACTGCGGGTCTCTGGCAAACTGGTATGCGGAAGGGAGAGCTCCCCCCATGGCAGGGGGGAAGCCTGGAGTCATGCCCTGGTGCAGGGAAGGGTGACCAAGCCCTGGAAGAAAAAACACCAGAGTCACAACTCCGGAGATGCAGGCGGCTCCTACCCACGCGAGAAGTCATCTGTCGTTTGACCGCTCCAAAAATACCTCCTCCCCTTTCCCATGAGATCGACGGGGCACTCAGCAGCAGCTCTCTGTGAACACCCTGGGGACACATCGCTCCCTCCCCCGGCACTCACCGTAGGGATGGCCAGCCAGCCACATGGAGGGACTTCCCGTCCTGGGCAGCCACGGGTGGGCCGCCAAGTGCGAAGCGGGGTCTGCAGACCAGCGCCCGGAGCTCGTCAAGGCTGGGCCTCCCGTCACCATGAGGTTGGAGTTCAAACCATTCGTGGCGCAGCCAGAAGGGTGTATCCGGGCAAAATCTGCCAGCTCCTTGCTCTCTCTGGTGATGGAGGAGGCAAGAGAGAGACTGAGAGAGGGTCTGGGTGCTGCAGGTTACTGGGTGGCTGGTGGAGCCCAGGGCTGCGGACCGGTGTGCAGAACGAGTGTGTTTGCAAACCAGGGTCAGGCACTCAAGGAGAGCTGCGAGGGGATATGCAACTCTGTCCTCTCTCTGGACAGGCTGTCCCAGAATGAGGCTTGAGGCACTGTGGCAAAAACCCCGTCTCCCCCCAACCCTCACCTCAGCAGCTTCTCCTGATCCCGCTCCAAGCGCCCTGCCAGGAGGTGGCTGTCCCGGTGCCGGCTCCTCTCGTCCCCACAGTCATCTTCTGAGCGTCCGTGCCCTAAGAGACAACCCAGCCCCATCAGACACAAGAAACAGTCTCGGGAAAGCTGTCCCCCTCTCCTCTGGGCATGGAGAGGTGGTACCCTGGGAGCCAGCACACTCAAATGCCACTGTCCTCAAGCCCACATCAGGTTCAAGCCTCAAAGTACTGGGCAAGGCTGTCTATGTGATCTTCTCCCTAAAGCAGCTCCTGCTAGCACCCCACTGCATGTGGTTTGAGGTTCATGTCTCCAAGCCATCAAGAGGCCCACTCAACAGGCCAGGCCAGTCTCCCAGGCCAGGATGGCCAAAAGCCTGAGAGGAACAGGACCAATGGGACCATTTTTGCTAAAGGATAGTGGCAGATTTCCCATCTCAGAAGGAGATAAGGCCCAGCTAAATCCCTGCATCAAACCACACAGTCCTTTTAGCACATCTTGCAGGGGGTGGATTTTATCTCTGCACCTTCTGAAGCACCTTCTGCTCTTGGACGTCAGTCTGGGAGCCCTGGTTATGCTCTGAATTCCTGTCCTTCTGCAACAGGCAGAACCAATTCTATGGACTCTCACAACACCGGTGTGCTCTGCTCTGCAATTCAACCCCCTGCTCCGAGCCGTGCAACGAGAAAGGCTCTGGCGAGGCAGGGGCACATATGGCAGGTGAGGGCAAGAGTCCAAAAAAATGGGGGGCTGGATGTTTGGCTGGAGAGACAGCTTGTCCAGAATTGGAACAGCTCTTGCATATACAGCCTGGCAGGCAACGGCCGTGTCTGCCAGAGGTTAGGGAGCACCTTCACAGGAGTGAACAGCAGCACCTCGCTTGGACCCGGTATCGGAGCCACCCTCCCCTTATTTTGTCTGAGGTCTTCACCCCAGCTGCCTGATTTTAGGCTTAGTCTTCCCTGGGTTTTTTTTTCTCCCCTCGCTTCACTTTTATATATGCATTTTTTCCGCAGCTCCCTGTTGCCCCTCTCCATGCTACGCTCTGGTGATACGATCTGCTCCTAGACCCTAGCCAGGCTGGCAGGGAGCAGCTGGCCAGTCCAACGGGGCTGGGAGGAAGGTGTTTGCTTCCCCCCAGGCCTCGGTGCTCCCAGCCAGCACATCTCCTGCCCGGGCAATGCTCTGCACCCTGCCAAGGGCTCACCAGCGCAGCTCGGCCTCGCACGGCTGCGCCCTGGCTCCCTGGCAGCCCTTTCCAGGGTCCTCGCTCTCCCATCTGGATAAGGTTTGGCACGCAGGAAGGCACCTCGGAATATCAAGTCCAGTCTGCTGACAGGCAGGCTCTCCAAGGAGGGCTCCACTGTGTATTTCCACAAATCTGGACAGCCCATGGGGTATATTTTTTTTGCTGTCAAGTCTCCAATTCCCTCAGCTTCTGCTGTCAGAAGGAATCCAGGAACGAGACAGCCTCTCCCCTGGCTCCTCTCCCCAAGGCTCCTTCCACGGGCTTCACACAGAAAGCAAAGATGCTTTAAAACCCAGCACACACCTCTCCCTCTCAAAGGACTTTCCAGGGTCACCACAGTGCCCTTGCAGCCTGCAAGGACACAGTATTCAGTGGCTGTCCCCAGGCAGTCCTTCCTCAACTCGCTGCACCCTGTGCAGCCTCCATGGCTCAGTTTTACTCCCCAGCCTCTGCATCACGAGGCGCAGGGGCTTGCAAACATCCCCAGAACCCCAGAATCCTATCCCTCCTCACCAGCATCCCCACTCACATACAAACACCCCCCAGCCCAGTTTTTCCCCTCCTTGGAGCCCCTTTTCCTATTTCTTTTCCCCAGTCAATGCCCAACTGCCTCTTTGGTGTCAGCAACACAGAGCAAGCCCTTGGTTAACTCGCAGCCTCCCTCCCTTCCTTGGCACAAGGTGAGCTGACACCCACCCCAGCCTTTTATTAGAAACGCATCTTTTTTTGTTATTTCATCTCCTCTCCTCCCTCTCTCATCCACATTTACTCGTGCTCCGTTATTTATAGACGGGTTTCTCATCTTTTTCTCATCCCCCACCCAAACACACACACACACACACACACACACACACACACAGCTCCTTATTCCTCCAAGTCCCATCTAGCCCCCACCCTGCCGACAGGACGGTCCCTTTTCTGTACAGACTGATGATTGTCCGGACAGTGAATGATGGTTTTGTCTATATATATGAACATGACGCACGGGCTGCATAGAAAAATTCAATCAGTTATGCATGGAGGAAAGGCTTAGGTCCGTTTCCTTGACAACCAATGCCCGGCACTAAATACTTGCATTTTACTTGCCAAATACTACAGATTAGCCAACTAAAGCCTACTTTCTCCTTCTTAAAAGGTCTAAACATTCAAGCACCGTCCACTCAGCGCAAGCAAGCTAATGTTATTAGACGAATATCTCCTGCCACACAAAGGGGGGGCAGCGTTTGGGGGACAAGAGGAGGAGAAAAGCAGTCTTGTTTTCTGTCTGAAAGCCAACTGCATCACTTAGCAACGGGCCCGGAGGCCTGCCAGAATTCAACCCTTGTTTGCAGCCTTTTAGTTCGGCTCAGTAAATTACATTTAACGCAAGCTGGGAGGGTCTGGGACGATTGAACGGCTGAACAAACAGCTCCCTGTGCTGCCCACGAGGGCCTCGGTCAGCTCCCGGCTGGCTGTGGGGAGGGTGACGGGCAGCGATGGGAACGGGGAGAGACTGCCTCTCGCCACTGAGGTTTGGGAGAGGGGGGCAAAGGAAGGAAAATGGGAATGGTGAAGTCTAAAAATGGAAAGCCAACCATCGCTCGCCGGCCGCTCGCTTTGGCGTTGCTCCTCGGCACGCCAGAGCTGAGATGCCCCTGTGCTGGGCAGGCCTCGGGTGTTATTTTGCTGCACAAGCCAAGCAGAGCACCAAAAAATCTGCCAGAGTCACCCCCCCTCCTACCAGCACCGTGGCTTAAATCAAAACCATGAGACTGAAACACCAACACAAAAGTGGATTAAGGGGCTTCTCCGTCACCTTCTTTGCTAACGGGGTTCAAACTCATGGAGAGAGGCTGTCCTCAGAGGTGGACAGGAAGGATGGGACGGGGAAAAAGGGACGCCCTTTTGCGGTTTAGTGTGCCCCTGGTTGGGAAGGGGAGGCAGGGGGAGCTGAGGATGCCAAGCTCAGCTGATGTCACACAGCCTGCACAGGGTGGCCGCTCTCCCCAGGCAACAGAGACAGTCCCGAGACAGGTCTGGGGAACCTACCTTTGATGCTGCTGAGAGACAGCGAGCGATCCCGGTCCGCCAAGCTGGGCCCCAGTTTGCTGCTGCTGCTGCTGCTGCTGTTGTCCTTCTGCCGGGCCACAGCCACGGCGATGCCGACAGGTAAGTGCCTCACCTCCACCTCGCCCTGGGAGCCGATGCTCTCACGGCCAAAGGATTTGGCACTCTCGGGTCTCTCAGGGTCCCTCTTCAGCTGCTTTGCCGGCTGCTGCAGCAGCAGCTGCTGCACTTTGGAGGCACCCAGTTGAGAAGAGTCCAACTTCACGTTGCCCAATCCGCCAAAGGGGCTCTTCTTGCCGCAGCTCTGCCGGGATGCAGTCTCCTTGGCGAAGCTGCCGCTGTACTTGATGAGGCTCTGCATGGCCGACCCTTCACCGTGGGAGGCCGGGTGGAGGACGTCCGCAGCGCCCCGGGAGCCCACCACTGAGGACCGTGGCAAGCCACTGGGGTCAAGGTAGACCTTCTTGGCTTCCTCCTCTGCCCGGGTGACGTGGTTGTGCTGGGCAGCCAGCACCGCCATCTGCGTAGTGGCAAAGTTGCCCATCTCAAAGGGCTTCCACTTCTGCTCGGGTGGTTTCAGCTGAGCGTGGTCCAGGTGCTGCCGGGAGGAGTCCAAAGTGCCGTAGACTTTCGCTGCTTCTTTGGAGCTGGATCGCTGGAAGCGATCCCGCTCGCAGGGGCGATGCTCTGCCTCCGGACTTGGCTTCAGCAAGTCCTTGGAGGCCAGGAACTCCCTGCTCTCTGGAGAGCCCAGCCCCGGACGGTTGAGGAAGGGCTCTGAAGTGACCTGTCTCTTCAGTGCCATGGAGTTCGCCCTGATCACCGAGCCCTTCTCCCTCAGAGCCTCCATCCTTTTGGCATCGCTGTGGCAGGAGAAGTCCTGGGACAAGAGCGTGCGCGAGGTGTCCGCCAGGCACCTTTCCGTGGGCGACTGCAGCACCCCCACCTTGCCAAGGTCCTTCTCCTTCGCCTTGGCGTCGCGGGCCTGCGAGGCGATTTGGATGGGCCCGCTCCTCTCGTCGTAGGCTTCGACCGAAGGCACGAAGGTGGGGGCGATGACTTTGTGCTCCCTCCCCAGCTCCTTGGCCGGCGGGAAGATGGTGTACATGTTGGAATGGACGGGCTGCGGGGGGAATGTTGTGGCCGGTGTCATCTTCCCCGGCTGCGAGGGATGCGGGGACGGGCAGCTGCAGGAGACGTGCAAAGCACCCACGGAGGGCAGGAGGGGCTCCCCCCGCTTCAGCCGCTCGGCGTGGGCGTGCGCAGAAGGCCTCATGTTCTCGTCGTGCCGAGCGGGATCCTTGGCACAGCGGTCCTGCTCGGCACCCAGGACCTTCAGCATGGGGTCCCCACCGCCGTTGCAGTTACTGAGGGAAGAGCTCTGCAGTGGGTTCTTGGACTTGGGCTCCCCGCCGCCCGCACCCCGGTTTGGCATGTGCTCGGCCAGGAACGGCGAGAGACGCTCGCTGACCTTCACCGCCTTCTCCACCACGCTCACTTTCCGGTCGCTGTCGGGCTTGGTGTCCTGCGTGAGGTCAACCACGCTGCGGGGACGAGGCTCCTCCTTCGGCTTGCTCTCTTTCTTGGCAAAAGGCAGGGACAGATCGCTCCGGCATGCCCGCTCCTTCCCACCAGGGTCTTTCAGGCCTTCTTTCGAGCTCTTGTGCAGCTGCCCAAGGTCCTTCTCCCGAAGCAAAGTGCTCGACGTGTGGTTGCCTGCAGTCCTCGAGAGGGGAGGCTGTGGGTGCAAAGCGGACTGGCCCGCGTGGCTGGACAGGTAGAACCCATCTACAGAGCAAAAGCAAACAAGATTACCACAAGCCTCCAGCCTCTTCAGTCCTACACAGAGATGGGCAAGAGGTGGCAAAACCAGGAGGGAATGGGTTTCAAGACATGGCCAGGAAGGACCAGGGCAGAAGAGACCAGGCAGCTACCTGCTCCGCATGGCCCCAGTGGGATGCAGGACAACCCTGCATCCAACACACGCTGATGTGGCATGACACTGGGGCTTTAAGGAGGGACCTGGCCAGGTTCCCTCCAGCACAGCCACATCCAAGACCTTGATTTTGCTAAGACCAGGAAACACCCCTGGACAACAACCCCCAGGGATCCCTGCTCTTCCCCCTTCGCATCCCAGCAGCTCCGGCAGCCAAGCAAGCCTGAAGGACAGGGGAAGCACCCAGGGGTGCTGGAAAGGCAGGGTTTGTGGGGACCCAGACTCACCTTTCTGTGACTCGAAGAGGCTGTGCTGACCCAGCTGTGCCAGGAGAGGACTGCCAGCGCCGGGGGGCTCGAGGTGGCTCAGGGGAATGTACGACGGGTAGAGCCCATTAGGCAGATGGGAAAAGCCTGCAGAAAACGGGAAAACAGAAGAGGGAAAACATGTTTCAGCCCAAGCGGCACGTCGCCTTGGAACCAGCCCCGCAGGAGCACAGACTGTTGTGGCTGTCGGTCCCTGGCGCGCCAGGAGCGGCGGCTGCGAGGACGCGTGCGGCACCGCGCGCAGCCCCCGGCGGGGAACGTTGCTGGGGAACCCCGTGCTGGGTACCGACCTCCCACCGCAGCTCGCCCCACGCACCCCTGCGGGGTTCTTAACGTTGCAGCCGCTGGGCTGCACGTGGAGCGTGCCGCTCTCCGAGCAGAGCCTTAAACCCGTAGGTGAAATGCCCAGACCACCCATCTGCTAAGCTGGTTTGTCACCAGTACAGCAAGCAGTGGGTGAGGGCACTCCCCAACATGCTTCCCAAGCAGTGGTAAGACCCTCTTGCCAGCAGAGCTTTGCCAACACAGCCCATCCCCGCAGCAGCTGCCCAGCACCAGGTATGGCCTTTGGGAAAACGCTAGAGCATAAAACCATCAAATCATAAAATGATGGAATGGTTTGGGTGGGAAGGGACCTTTCCAGCTCATCTGGTCCAACCCCCTGCAGGGAGCAGGGCCATCTGCAACTAGAGCAGGGTGCTCAGAGCCCCAGGCAACCTCCCCTGCAATGGTTCCAGGCACAAGGCATCGACCACCCCTCTGGGCAACCCGTTTAGCATCCTCCACAGCAGCTCGCACGAAGCATAGCTGCACGTATCCACAGGCAGCATCTTATCCTGGAGGAAGGCAAAACAGAGCAGAAAACCTGCCACCCATCCCTGAGCTGATATGAAAGTAGCATGTCCCCAAGAACCTGCTGCCAGCAGTCTGGATTATGTCCTAGACGCTGGGTCCTCCTCCAAGAACGGGCCCCCCAGCAATGTCCTGGTGCAAATAATCATCAACAGCATTTCATCAGTGACTACAATCATCCTAACGGCGGTAACAACACATGCTCTTGGCTACAGGCAGCAATTCCTCTGCAACAGTGCCACCAAACGGCACCTGCACAACACTACAAACCCCGCTGCCCTGAGAACCAAGCATCCCAGTTGGTGCCATCAACTGAAATACAAATAAAAGCTAACAGCAGAGCCTCAAGGAGCCAGTCGAGCCCCCTGCAGCCCTCCTCCCTTCCCCTCAGACCCCATTAACAACCAACTACCCCAAAATTCAACGATCCCGCTGAAAGCCACCAGGCAACAAGCGCGTCAAGAGTCCGGCATCCGACTGGATCCGAACAACATCCCACCACAATGCAAGGGGAGGCAGCGAAGTTCAGTCCCCAAAGCTGCACGTGGAGCACCATCTGCGAGAGCTAGTCAATATTTCACATTATTTAGACAGCCGGGATCTCTTTTCCCATACATGTTTGCATCCCGGCATATGTGCTTCCCCGCCGCGGTGCTCCGCGCAGCTCCTGGCCCGCGGCCATCGCCCGACAGCTCCCAGCGGCACCGCCGCGCACGCCAACCTTCCAGTGGCAGGGCTGGGGGACCTGCTGTGCCCGCAAAGTTCAACGCGGGTCCCGTTGCCAGCAGGTAAAACTCGCCGTTCCATCTCTCGCAGGGTGCTGTAAAGGCACCGACCAAGCACGCACCTCTCCTCGGTGACCCCGAAACCCTTCGTTATCGGAGCATTCCCAACCAACCGTTCTTATTCCAGGGCTGGAGAGCGCGGAGTGGCACCCAGGAGCACCTACCCCAGCTTAGCTGTGAGCAGCTCCACTCCGCAGCGCGTTTGCCTTGGCCCCGTCACCTCCACCGCTCCGGCACGGCTGGGCTGGCCGGGAGCCAGCATCTGGAGCAGGAGCCACACACTTGTGAGGGAACGCGAGTCCCATCTGGCAGAGCACGTGGAGCAGCGCGTGCCACGGCAGCCCCGGCCCAAGACATCCCCACGCGAGCCCCTTCTCCCAGGCAGCCCTCAATCCCGGCTGCAGGAGACTCTGGAAGGACACGTCCCACGCCACAGACACCGCCGTGCGCCGATGCCCGCGGCACACGGTACATGGACTTGAAGCCACCTGCAGAGCTCCACGAAGGGGACACGATCCAGTCCCACCACCCAGCACAGGGCTACCTGCGCTCACCTTCAGTTGCTGGTACCCAAAGAGGCATTTTGGTATCGGTTGCATTCCCGGTCCTACTGGGGCAGCTCCCAGCCCACAGCGTCTTACCCTACCCAGGAATAACACAGGGTCAAGCACAGCCCCAGACGCTTCCTCCACAATCAGCATTATCACATCTCACCACAGGGACCCCGCCTCAGCCCGGGTCTGCAGAGCAGGAAGGTCAGATGAACGAACGAGGGGATGAGGAACTGTGGGATGACAGCGGCCGAAGGGCAGATGAAATCCCCTCCAGCCGCCCAGGCTGGGATGAGCTGTCACAGAGATTTTCCAGCTGCTGCGCTGAGGCAGGGAGCAGAGTGGTAACAAGTGTCTCTGTGTGCAATCCGAGCTGGGGACCCTCCAGGGCAGCCTCGCCACCCCATCTGGGAAGCAGCAGCAGAACCCGATGCCACCAGCCAAGCCCCAAAGCCACCTCACACCAGGCAGCCCTTCCCAGCACCGCTGCTTCTGGGAGAGGCGTAAGCCCAGCACAGGGGCTCAAACCACCTCCCAAAGCTTTGCAGGTGGAGAAACTGAGGCACGGGTGGGTGCAGAGATTTGCCTGCGGCAAAAGCAGAGCCCTTTCAACTCCAGCCTTGGGTTTACACCATTTTCCCCTGCTAGGTGCCGGAGGAGAAGCTGCCCTGGCTGTATTTACCTGGCCTGTCCCCTGCCAGGAACCAGAGCTGGGGCAGGGAGGAGAGATCCCAGCCACAGCCTTTCTGGGGATGAACCCAATGCAAATCCAACCTCAGGCACTGCCAGAGCACCCCTTCCTCTGCACAGTCCTCTGGCGTAAGACTCGCACGCAGCCCGAAACTCGCTGCCCCACTGCCCCTGGCAGGACCTGGAGCTGAAGCTGCTCCTCCGCACACCAAGTAGCTGCGTTCGCAGGAGGCGGCCGCGGGCAAGTCGCTCCCTCCTTGGAACTCCGTGCCAGAAAGCGATGCCAAGGGGAGAAACTCTACCGCAGTGAGCAACGCACAGCTCACCCCAACCATGGGCTTCTGCCAGGAGAAAGGGAGGGGAAAGGGGGAAACCACAACCATCTCCATCTGCCCGGGGCCAGAGCGTTTGCTGAACCAGCGCGAGATCCGCTTCGCCCAGGGACACGCTGACAGGTCTCGGCAGGCTGAGCCACGCTCCTCCAGCCGACTGCTTGCCCAGAGCCTGGCACCACGGTGCAGGCAGGGAGGTGGGAGATGTGAGCTGGCATCGCTGCCAGCACCAGCCCAGCTGTGCCCCCCTTCCCTTCCCTACCATGCCAAACGCATGTGCCCATCAGCACGGCCTCAGGCCGATGGAGAAAGGCACCAATCTGAATCTGACAGGAGCACTTTGCCAGCATGGGCACTCATGACCCAAAGCAGCCCAGCTCAGAGGGTAAAATGGTTTAAGGGGCACTCAGATCGTCCCTAAAGCCACCTTCACCCTGCAGGAAGGTGAGAGCCGGCAGTCAAAACGCACGTCCCCGCTTGGGTCCTCCTGTGATGACCCAGTGGGTGGGTCTGGAGAGGGGACACGCGCCCGTCCCCCTCCTTCCCAGCTCTGAGGTGATAAAACATACCTGCTTTGCATGCCTGAGACATAAATCACTAAGGGCTGTTAGGAGAGGAACTTGGCAGGTGCAGATGTGTTGGCCCAGCTGAAAACATCTTCATCTTTGCTCAGCTCTCCAAAATGGGATGGGGTGGGAGAAGAGGTACGGCGGGGTGACTCACCACCGAGAGGGGATGTGACTGATGGGGAGATGAGATACCAGCGACCGCACAAACCACACACCAAACATCTGGAGGCCAGAGGTCACGCCGGGGGAAGTGAGAGGGAAACGGGCCCCACGTGTTCAGCCCGCTCAGGGTTTGCCTGAAGCTCCCCAGGAGGATGGAGCTGTGAGAAGACATTGCCTGGCCGAGGTGACAAAGGTGGGCGGGTGGAGATGCCCACAGTGGACCAGGTTGCCACATGCTGACGGTCACCCAGAGCTTTTAACCTGTGTGCTCTCTCTATCTCGGGTCCCCTCAGCTCTCAGGCCTGAAATTCATCCCCAGCGGGACAAGTCAGGGTTGTCAAGGAGCCAGGCAGGAGGGGGACACACGGGAGCTGGAGACATCTTCCACCTACCCCATGGACATATCCCCAGCTGACAAGCCAGGCTACATGCCTGATGTGACATGTGTGTGCCAGTGCTGGGAAAGCTGCTCCAGCCCATCCTGACTGGGCAACCGGCCAGCACCTTCACAACACCCCTGCCAAGCACACCCTGAAGCTGAGCCCCGGGCACAAGCCATCTTTGCCTGAGAAGCCACAACACCGGCATCAGAAAAGCATCAGCCTCCAGTGCCCCAGGGGAAGTGAAGTAACTCTCCCCCATCGGCCCCGTCTGCCCGTTACGGGTTTCTGCCACTTATGAAATACTTCCAACCGCCAGCATCTTGCCCCATCCTTCCCAAGCCGTGACGGACAGACATGCTGCCAGGAAGCAGGCTGGCACCACACAGCACTGTGCAAGGGGCTGTGGGCATGGAGAGGCCTGGAGACAAAAAGCCTGGCTCTGCAGCCCCTCTTGTCTGAGCTCAGAGGAGCTGAGAAAAACAGCAGCAAGGCTTTGGGTTTTTATTTCCATGGGACGTTTTCAACTCTGGGCACCTGCGAGAGACGTGCCGCCCCGTAGCAGCCAGGGTCTCAGCTGGCTGCAGGACTCTGGAACAGAGCAGGAGCCACAGCAACAGCCATCCTTGGCCACGAGCATCATCACCTCTTCCCCAGTCCGGCTCGCAGCGCCTCACAGGCAGCCAACTGGGACACCAGTCCATGCCACAAACAGCTGGATAAATGCTTACATCCTCCCGAGTCCCCTTTCCCCAGCGGAGAGGGAGGGGAAGCTGGCTAAATCCAAGCACGGCAAGTACCCACCAGCCGCCAGCCCCACTGGGACCCACACCAGCACCAGCTGCCCGCGTTCACCATCACCAGTGCATCGGATCCTCTCCCTGTACAAGCAGCAGCTTCCCGTGGGAGACTCTTTTAGGGCCCCTTCTCTGCAAGTCACCTCCCCATCCCAGCCCCGCGATGCAGGGACAGGTAGCACGGCCAGGCTGGGCTGCAGCCGCTTCTCCTGCACGTATCTACGGCTGCAAACAGCTGGCAGCCACACCTGCTGGCAGAGTAAACCTTTGCCACCTCTCCCCATCTGCTGGGGCAGCTCTAGTGACACCGGAGGCACCAGAGCCGCCTTGACTCCGTGCCATGCGCGAGATGCCAGCGGTACGAGCCCCTGAACGCACCGGGATGGAACCAAAGCCCCTGGATCAGTTGTGCCCGGAGCACAGCGGTGGCCGGTCCCCGCAGCCCCAAACCGCTGCTGCCGCCTCAACTCACCACCCTCCACCCCAAAACCCAACCCTGCCACATTTACACCTCGTGCCACGGGGCTGGCAGTTGCTTCAAAGCCTCAACTTACAGCCACGATTCTCTGGGGTCCCCTGAATGCCCGGGGCTTCACTCCCCAGATCCAGTAGAGCCAGATCAGTTCAACTCCCCCTTTCATCTTCCAAGGGTCGCAGTGAGCTCGGGGCTGACATCCTCAGGCAGCGGATCTGCGCTCCCGGCCTCTGCCGGCTCCAGCATCACCGCGGCGCTTTCCTTCAGCTGCAAAAATCGCCTCCTTTAAAAGCCAAGGCGAGTTCCTCCGCCGGCTCCACGCGGCTCTCTATTGTTTCTTTTAATTTTATTTTCTTCCAAGTGGGACTCTGTGTCCAGGCCGCTTTATTTTATAAACAGCTCTTACTCAATATTTACTCTTGCTCGGAGCTGCGTCAGCGCAGGGACACCGCGCCGGGTTTCCGACCGGCCCTCCCGCAGCCGCTGACCCCGTGCCGTGGTTTTTTAGTGAATCACCATCGTGCCGCCGGCTTCCCTCGGCCGAGCCCCGAAGGGCAAGGTGCCTGCACGGGGCACGGCGGGGTGCCCAGCCTCCGTGGCAATAAATACCATCAGGCTGAGCCCTACCGCTCACCTCCCCCTCACCCGGGAGCTGGAACAGCCCCAACGCCCCGGAGATGGCGGAGGAGGAGAAAATGGGAAGTAGTGGCTGGAAGGGCTCAAGGGATCGGTGCTGACACCCCGGCTCTGCCTCCAGCATCCTGCAGACTTGGTTGCTACCGTGGGGCAAAGCAAACGCAATCCAAGGTTTACCAGCGCTTCGGGGCTCGGGGACAGGAGGACACCAATGAGATGACCTGAACGTCTCCCACAAGGTCACCCAACAGTTCCCTGCTGACAGAGTCTTCCTGGGGAGCAGCAAGAAGCCACCCACGTGTAGACACGGATCCCTCTGGCAGAGGAAGGGAGAAGCCAGGATGGAAACTATCCCACTGGGACTCCTGACATGATGCGCAGCCAGTCTGCCCAGCCCGAAAGAGGCAGTCTGGGAAGCACCAACCCGATCCCACGGTAATCCTGACACACGAACACTCAACCCAGTATCAACGCTCCTGGGTCACTGTCGGCTGCTACAGCAGAAGGTTCTCCACTGCATAACCAGCCTGAAATCTCCCACCATGTCGGGTGTCTCTCCTTCTCTGCTGGCATAATTAAACCTGAAACCCCAACAGGGGTTCACCAAAACCTCCAGGCTCTGGCCGCAGAACCTCACAGCTTTTCTCAAATAGCAAGGAGTGACTCAGTGGGCTCTTCGGCTCCACATTTACTAAGATGCTGTAAGGGAATTTTTAAAAATAGTAATTTTAACTCTCAAACTGATTAGCAGAATCCCCAGGAACGCAGAACCTGGCTGCTAGGCTGTAGCCTCACCTTTCTCTCCTCATTTTCTAGGACAGCATCAAAATGTCTTTGCTCTGCTCCATCCTTCGTCACAGTGGAGACCCTCCAGCCGCTGCAGGCCAGCACAGGAGCCGAGGGGCTGACTCTGCTCCCAGCACACCTTCGCTGCAGGTTCTTCTCCTCCTTCCTAAGCACAGAAATTTAACCCAACCCCATTTTTTATCATTTCTTTTTCTTATCACCCAAAAGCGGTGCAGAAGATGCGATGCAAACGAGCAAGCCCCCCGCTGAGCCCTGCCCGTAATTAACCCAGCAACGTCCACCGGCCAGCTCTGAGCCGCTGTCCCAGGCCTTCGTTAGCAAAGAGCTCGTTACCCTTCGCTGCCAGAGCCCGGAGAGCTACAGGCGCTCAGCGGGGGAGGTTATTGTGGGATGGCACGGGTGCTGGTCCCCACATCACCTGCACCGAGTGCCTGCCAGCAGCAATTAAATCAGCCTTCAAAGAGAGATCCCAGCTTTCCCAGCACCATTAGCCGTGCCCTGGAGGGAACACGGTCTATTTTCAGCCACAATGACTTAAGACCAGGTCACCAGCAGGTTAAATGGGACTGCGCAGCATTATCTCCCTGCCCTCCCATTGAGAAATTAAACACCGCTGCGTGCTGGGCAGCAGCCAGCCCCGCGGACGCGCGCCAGGGTGCCCATCGAAAGGTAAATGCCACCTGCCCTCTCCTCCCCTCACCGGCCACGGTCGCCCGCTGTCCTGGCTGCCTCCTCTCGGGGTAGGGTGGGGGGCGACCGTAGGATCACCCCCTGGTTCATCCTTGCTTGACCTCTTGTAACCCACCATGCTGGACATCTCGGATGGTCCCCACTGTGTCCAAGCCCAGATGTACTGGCATAGCCTCAGCACCCTCCATTCTGCAAACCCAAGCCTGCCCGGTGCCAGACCAGGGCTGCAATTATCTCACCCCTTCCTCCAGAAATCAGGTGGCCCAACTGCAAGTCCTCCAGCTGGGGACTGCCCCAAGCCACTGGTTTTACCAAGGTTTCACCAGGGCCAACAGAGAGGTGGAATCTCCCCAGCGCAGCTCAGTTTGCTCAGCTGGCAGGTCTGCCACCAAAACCCAACCCGTCACACCACCGCTAACATCTGGCAGGGAGGCAGCAGCTGGATACGGGTTTGTTTTGTCCTCCCAGGCCCCTGCCAGGCACAGTCAGCACAAGCTGTGATGACTGCAAGCCCTGTGAGATGTGGCCTCTGTCACCGGCTTATTTTAAACCTTCTTGTTCACAAAGGAGCTGCTGTGGCTCAGCACCTCTCGGGGCGCCTTGCAAAGGCTGGTGGCACTTCAAGGGGAAACTGAGGTACAGAACAGCACTGTACCCTGCTCAGACCGGAATGCCAACGCACACTTCAACAGCCAGCAACCACCACACGACACAGGGGTCCTGGCAGTGAGAAGGGACCAGCTCCAAGAAACACCCTGAGCTGAAGCAAAGACATCGCTGACGACCCAACCAAGTCCTATCAGCTCCAGCTTCACAGCTCCCATGCGGACAAGGAATGGCCGGGACAGGGTAAGCACCAGGTGAAGCTGGAGGCACCCGCATGTCCTGATCCGTGTGCCACCGGGGTGAACGCATCCCTCTTCCAGAGCCCAACGCTGACCTCCACACCATCTGCAGTGGCCAAAAAAACCACCCCAGCAGAAATTCAGCAATGGGCTGTGGCCATCTCCGGGTGGAAGAAAAAGATCCACAGATGGAACACGATCACGTAAGCCTCTTTTTTTCCTTAGGAAGCCAGGCTCAAAAGCTCAGCCTGTGCCCAGCCTCTCCTCTCCAGTCCACATTCAGCCCTTTCTCCTTGCAGAGGCTCCTGCCCCCACCCCATCCTCCTGAGCATCAGCCCACACCACCTTTCCTGCACCACGAAAAGCACCGAACCGCGCAGCGAAGCGGGGTCTCTGCGGCCGGCAAACACCCAGCACCAGCCGCCTTCCCGCTGCCAACAGCGGCAGATAAACGCAGAAGCAAATATTACGGCGGTGCAGTTTAATTCCTGATGAATTATGCAAATCCATATTCAAATTGAAGCACAGCCCTTCGGCTCTTGACAAAGTGCCAACCTGGCCCCAATGTCACCAGGCAGGGACAGCCAGGCGTCCCTCAGGAGAAGCACTAGATGGATGCCCTATATGTGCGTAGAGACGCTCGCAGAGACGTGCTTGCACATCTCAGCTGGGGAGACCAAGGAGCACCTGAAAGAAGGAACCAAGACAGACTTTTGAGCTTCTGCTTCTTCCCAGATGCATTTTTAGCCTGGCCAGGGAAGGCCACCGAGCTTTTGTGTCCTCCACAAGATGGAAATGGCTTCAGTTGGCGGCGAGATTCAAAGCAGGAAAGAAGATAAAATTCACCACGGCTGGGGCTGGGGAGAAGGGAAGGCAGAGAAGCGCGGGAGTGGAAAGCCTAAAAGGCTTGTGCCAATGTGAATGTCAGCCCCGAAACTGAGGAAAGGAAGATCCGTCCACAAAACAGGCACAGAGAGGGCTCATCTGATGAAAGTAGCAATTTCCGAGCCCACACAAACCCCGAACACGCATTAAAAGCAGCAGAAGAATCGCTGCTTTGTGTCGCTAATCTCATTAGGGAGAAAGCCTGGCTGCAGCGCCGGGATCGCAAAGGGAAACCCCAGCAGGGCACGCTGGACACACCAGGACCTCGGCACGCTGTGCACACACCGAGACCCTGGCACGCCGTGCACACACCAGGACATTGGCACACCACGCACACCAGGACCTTGGCACGCCATGCACACCAGGACCCCATCATGCTCTTTACACCAAGACCCCAGCACGCTGCGCCCGCCCGGCAGAGCCCACGCTGGGGAAAGGTGTGCCAGGCTTCCACCCGCAGCCCAGGAAGGTGCCTGCACCCATCTTTTACTCATCTACCCAGATCTTTACTCGCCAGAGTATTATCCGCTCGGCTTGCGCGTGACACGGCACATGGGATGTCCCCCGGCCCAGCAGAGCAGGACACAAACCACCAGAATTGCGTCCACGCGCTGCTACCGGCACTGCCTGCAAGCAGCAAAAGCTGGATCTCTTCAAAACCCTCCCTCCCAAGCACACTGGCCATTTCAATATCTGTGTATGTATAAGTAATTAATTAATTATTTTAATTAGAAACAAATAAACATATTAAAAATATATTCAAGTCATGGGGAATTTGTCTGAGAAGGGATCAGGGCAGAAAGGGAAGCACAGGCAATAGACTGAACCACCAAACCTAAGAAGGGCTCTTTGCTAACAGTAACGTGGCAGAGTAAGATGGATGGCAGCAGAAGCAAGAGCAACCTTTGCAAAAGTTGCTGGGGACACACACCCAGAGAGACTGCACCGGATGCCTTCAAACCTCCTTTATTCCCCTAAAAAGGCAGGTTCTTTCCCAAACGTATCGCCTCGCTCCAAGCCCACCATGTTCAGCTTGCCTGGCAGCATCCAGCTCCTTCAAAATGGCTCTTTGGCCACTGCTACGCTGGCAATAAAATTTATTCCCAAGGTCACGTCGATCCTTTCGCCACTATTTCAAGTCTCGCTGGATTTAAACAACAACCGGCCTCGGATCTAACCGAGCCCTCCCTCGCCCCCTCCTTTCTGCCCGTCGCCTCCCTGATTTAGAGATACCAAACTCTCAACTACCTTTCACTTCCCATAACCGTCAGCGAGCAACAGCTGGAGAGGAAAAGCGTAGCATATTGTGCACCCAACAGCTGATCCTCGCGGCGTGGGGAAGGAGCCCAACTGTCACCGGCAGTGCCGCGCGCCGGGGCTCCCGCCGTGCCCGCCTGCCCAGCCGGAGCACGCGGGGATGGGGGTCGAGGCTCAGCGTGGTCACCGTCCCCTTGGTGTTGAAGAGCTGGAGAGAAGCGAATGATTAGCAAAGCAAATAAACAGCAGGAAGAGAAAGATGGTGGTTTCCCCCCTGGCGTAGCGATGCCTAGGGACATCCCCAGCTGTGCCATCCTGGAGAGGAGCCGGCCAGGAACGCAGGGCTGGGGGGAAACGTGGGGAGAAGGGAACTCCCAAATCCTCGCAGCCACGCCAGAGCGCTCCCCTCCCAAATGTGGCTTTCTAAAGACAATCCCCAGCTAGAAAAGCCCGCAAGGGGCTGCTGGAGCTGGATGCAGCGCTGGTCCCTCACCCCGGCCCCGCAGGCAAGGAGCTCAAGGCTGCCTTCAGCCCCCCGCCTGCATCTTGGGGTCGGTTCAGGGCCCCCCGCGCTCTCCGCTTCAGCAGCGAGGCAGAACAAAGCACTCCCTTGTCCCAGGCACCTCGAGCGGGCGATGCTGGATCACGTTACCTAACTCAGACCAACATCTCCTCGTCCCAGCAAGGCAGCTTTCGTGTCAGCACATGCCAGGTTGGCCCCGATTCCCTGCACCACCTCCCGCCCCAAGCTTTAACTGGACCAGTTTAGTACGCGCCGAAAACACACGGAGCCTTGTTTCAACTCGCCGGGCTCTAACCCCAGCGAGAGGAGGTGATCCGACACCCTCGCGCCGGTCGCAGCCGCGGCCGAGCCGCAAGGCGCTCACCTGGAAAGCTGCCGAAAGGACGTTAATTCCCCTCAACAACGTTCATTTCCATATGCATCAGGAGATGGTGAAATGGCAAGATGGGGGGTTATTTACTATGTAATTACAAACTAATTTCAGCTTTACCCTGGGTTATCCTGGGAAGGAGATCTAAAATTTCCCTTATGAAAGCCCTGCTCTGTGAACCACGTCTGCAGTGAGATTATATCCCAGTGATTTCCATTTCTCCAACAGCTGCTGTGCTGGGAAAGAGCAGGAGCCTGTCCCCAACGCTGGGGACATGCCCAGTGCCCCCTGCCATCCCCAGCTAGAATTTCTAGTACCAGCACATCCTCCGGATCAAATTTTCTCTGGCACGCCATCAGCCAGAGCTGGGACCAGTGGTTGTCCAACCCCACCAAGAAGACCTGGTGCTATGTGGGGGGCAAGGCTCACTCAGGGTGGGAGAAGGGCTGCTCGAAATCGTGCTGATAAAGCACAGCTTTACCAGCACCTTGTCCCCGCGGCAGGGCCAGGTTCCTGTTCCTTCAGCTGGGGAAGGTATTAGAAACCCTAACACAGCAGAGGATCCCGCAGGACCTTGTTCCGAGCAAGTTTACGTCACCACGTTGGCCCTTGTGCTCTCATCCACAGTCCAAGCCCAGTGTCCCTACCACCAGCAACCACCACCTGTGATGGGAACTTCAACGGGGGCTGGAGGACAGGGCGGACAGTTCTTCCCAGCCTTCCTCAAGGTGGGAAATGCCACCCCACAACCCACCCAAGCACCACGACCTTGGGGAAGACATCGGAGAAACATACCCCCAGCATCCCAGGAGCTCATGGTGGGAGACTGCCAAGTCCCTTTTTCCCCCCCTCCCATTATCATCCCCAGGCAAAAACCAAAGAGACCGCTCCTGCCTCGCTGGCTGCAAGCCCGAAGGAGCTGCAGGGACATCGCTTAATGGCCAAGCGCTTCCTCCGCCCCCGGGGATGCCGGGTGTAAGTGGGAGAGCGTGACGGGTCCAAACACAACATCCCTGCCCAGTACAAGCCAGAATCACCTCCCTGAGCGCTACCGGGACAAGCCCGCTCGCTGCTCTGCTTGAAAACACATATCAAAAAGCATCTGATTTCACCGGGGCCCCAAGGGAGGAGAAACATCTCGGCAGGCAGGTCTCCGGCCGGTCCACATTCCTCCCGGTGTTACGCGGGGAGCTCCTGCCCCAAGAAGCCCCCCGCGCTCAGCCCCCCTCGTACCACCCCCCTGGGCGGGCAGGGAGGGGGAACCGCGATTTCAAGGGCCATTAAACACCGATGGTATTTTCCTTGCAGCATCAAAACGTGACCAAAAATGCTGCGTCGAACCACGGCCCAAAAAAATCCCACCGCTGGGATGGGTACCCTCCTCCTCCTCCTCAACCCAGCTGTGGGGAGGAGATGGGTACGGCTCGGTCCAGCACCACCTCGGTGCTACCCCGGGGTCTCCTACCAGCGAAGCGATTTTAGCACCGATGCAGCTTCACGAACAAATTGTGCTTCTGCTGGCACCGCCGCCGGCAAAGCCTCCTCTGCAAAATCTGCGGGCTCAGCAGAAGCACAATTTTGCCATTATAAGGATGGCTACAGTGGGATTATGCTGGCACAGCAAAGCTACCCTGGGGTGAGGGGAGGGTATTTTATTTTTTTTCCCCCTGCACTACCTGGCCCCAGTTGTCTGGAGAACTTCTCCCTGAGCACAGGGGACGTGGACCGAAGGGATGGTCCCCAACCCACCTTAAATCCCTGCATTTGAATGCACATGCTAATGTGGAAGTAGGAAAGCAAGCAAACCCCAACCTCCCTCCTCCGCCTGACCACTTTCGAGGGCGATTTACCACCAAGTCCTCCCTGCTTGTACAAGGTGTGTCCCTTTTCCCAGGAACTGGGAAGTGTTCCTGAAGCAGATTTTAATGGAGGAGGCTGGGCACTATACAAACACAGATCTGTTCCCGTAGTCCCCCCCCCCATACGCATCCCATCCAAGAAAGGATACCTCAGTACGTGGCAAAAAGCAGGGTTTTTTTTATTGTGATGATTTTAAACTCAAGAGAGTCTTTCTGGCATGTGGATGCCATTTGTTCGCACGCAGACCCGCTGCCTGGCAGCGGCACGCTCCCAGAGCACCCCCTTCGCAATGGAGACCAAGGGCATCTTTTCCACCTCCCCCAAAACACAGAAGCTGCCAAGAACATCACACCCGCTGCGGGATGGAGCCGAGCCCAGGACGCTCGCTTGGACCCGAAGACGGTGGGATAAGGAAGGAGCAAAATGATCAGACCCCCTGTATTCTGAGTCGTGGGGCTGCGGAGCAGAGCGAGCTTCTGCTTTAATGGACTTGCCCGCCTGGCTCCATCGATTGCAGCCTCTTTTTAGGCAAGGTCTGGCCGGCGAGCTCAGCCGCTGCCAGGGATGAAATTCCATTGCAAACAGTCACCTTCCTCCCCCAGACCTCAGCGAAGCCCTTCGGGAACTGCTCCCCAGCCCCCAAAACCCCCCTGCCCTACCCGGGAACGGAGACGGCGATGGCCAAGGATGCAGCGAGGGGACAGGGGACGGCGAGAGCTGGCTCCCCTCCGTGTGCTTCCAACAAAGGGACTCCTGTCCCCAGCCCCCCAGACGGCATTGCTGTGGCAGAAACGCTACCACAGAATAGAAACCCCCCCCAGAGAAAAGCCAAGGGTCCGGGGGTCACTGGACACAGCCCAGCACCAGTATTCTGGCGCTGGGGCAGAACCCAGATTGCCGTAACAAGCAGAAGGTACGAGAAAAATGAAGGAGTCGGTGCCGGCGATAACTGGATTCTCAAATATGGCCAACCGCTCTATTTTTACAGGGGCGTATTTATTTTAGGAGGACACTGGGACAGATTCAACAGACTCTTTCTTCAACCCGGCGGTATTTAAAGATCGGCTTGAACTGGCTCTATTTAAAGGCTTTGCCTCCTGCCTACTTTTCTTAACCCCTTGCACAAGCCTTTGCTTTCCACCCTTCTGAACCCCTCCTAAAAACAAAACAAACCAGGAAAATAAAAACACAGAACCAACAACAACAACAACAAAAAGCAACCCACACAGCAACATCAACGCTGCAAACACAAACCTACGAAGGGCCCCCCCGCAGCAGGAAGCAATCCTCATTTCAAATCATATTGTTAAAAGCCGTAAAAAAAGGAGAAAAAAATAATAATAATCCCTGCCTATCCCACTGCTGTGGTGTAAGAGAAGTTTCAACTGTTAATTCTAAGTGTCTTTTTATTGCAGTTTAGCCCGGTTGTGAATGGCCAGGGAGAAGCTGATCCCAGCGAGCAAGCTTGGTGAGCGATCACCCCGGGGAGAGCGCGGGGAGAGCCGGGCACCGTGGAGGCGCTGCCGGGGAGAAGAGGGATTTTCAAAAGGCTTCAGAAAAGGGAAATTTAAAATAAAAATAATAATACATTTTTAAAAAATTATATACTGGAGGAATCACAAAACCCATTCCCTCTGCAAGGGGTCCCAAATCCAAAGCTCGCTCCCAACCCAAGAGCTTGCGGCGAGGTAGGAAAGCTCAGGGATGGCGGCGGGGAGCAAGCCAGAGCTCGTCACCTCCCTCCCGAGCTGCCTGGATTGCAGGGAAGCACCAGAAAAGGAAACTTTGGGAGGGGAAATAAAAGAAAACAAAACATACCAAAAAAAAAAAGTGTCACCGAAAAAAAAAAAGAAAAAACCAAACCCACAAAAAAACAAAGGGGGGGGGAAAAAAAACAAAACAAGGAACACTCGGTTTGGCTTGAGATTGTCCAGACAATTTTTTTGCAGAGATCATATTCTGCTTTAGTAGGAGGTGAAGGAGGACGGAAAATAAAATGCTCCGGACAGAAAAAAAGGCAGGGAAAAAGCCAGAAAAAGACGGACAAAAGGGGGGAAGAAAGAAGAAAAAAAAGGAGAGAAAAAAAAAAAGGAGAGAAAAAAAAAAAGGAGAGAATAAAAAAAAGGTGTTTGCCCATGTGCTTGGCTTCACAGCCCTTCGCTTTACACCTCTCCTTCTAGCACCTGGGAAATTGGCACTGCCACCTAGTCTAAAACTAATAAATCTTCTTCCCTCGATTCGGGCTGTTTCCTTCTCTGCAGATGTTGGCAATCAGGTTTGCAAATTTCAAAGTCATTCATCCCAGGGCGGCTGGGAGAAAAGCAGGTTTATTATTGCAAAACCTGTCACCCTCCCAACGCCTAAAGTAAACTCCGAGTCACCTCTCCACGCCCAGGGGAAAGAAAGGGAGGGAAAAAAAAAAGAAAATAGGGAGAAAAAAAAAAAAAAAAAGTAGAGCCAGAGAGGGAAATCAAACGGTCAGAAATCCCTCGCGTCCTCCCTGGGCAGGCTCGGCGGCAGCCGGGCACAGGGTGCTTGCTGGCAGCATCCTCCCGGCGTTATCCCGGAAAGGGAGCTCGGAAAAGGGGAAAAAATAAAAATTCCTCCAAAAAAACAGGGTAATTGCAGCAAATAAATAAAATGCTGACTGGGGGAAAAAATAATAACAAACCCCGTGCATTTCAACGTCTGCTTTTCTATTTTATTTTTTTTTTAATGGAGCGATAGAGCGCGTCGAAAAGAGGAAAATAAAATACGAGGGAGCAGCTCCTGCGTGGAATTTTTGTTTGCGAGTTTAAAAAAGTGATTACGATGGGG